>CM031374.1:12316332-12655448 GCA_018208015.1 Medicago ruthenica | reverse complement strand
AATTTAACCAAGTCCACCTACTATAATCATCAACAATTACAAGTCCATACTTCTTCCCATTGATTGAAGCTGTTCCAACAGGACCAAACAAATCAATGTGAAGCAGTTCTAAAGGTTTTGAGGTGGAAACAATGTTTTTAGATTTAAAAGAAGTTTTAGAAAATTTTCCAATTTGGCATGCTCCACAAAGAGCATCTGAGTGATACTCAATTTTAGGCAGGCCTCTGACCAGTTGCAACTTGCTAAGCTTAGAGATGAGTCTCCAGTTAGCATGTCCCAACCTTTTGTGCCATACCCATTTCTCATCACTCACAGACAGAAGGCAAATTACCTTCTGCTGAACCAGTTCAGGAAAATTGATTTTATAAACATTGTTTTTCATGTTTCCTTTGAACACAACAGATTTATCTTTGTTGTTGATTACAGTACATGTGTTCTTATTAAACAAGACTTCATAATTACTATCGCATAATTGACTTATGCTAAGTAAATTATGTCTAAGTCCATCTACCAGCCAAACATCATCAATGTACAGGGAATAATTACCTATCTTACCAGTACCAATGATCTTTCCTTTCTGACTTCCTCCAAACCCCACAGTTCCTCCCTCTTTCAGAGTCAGGGTTTGGAACATAGACTTGTCTCCTGTCATATGATGCGAGCATCCACTGTCCAGGTACCAGGACCTTTCCTTTTCTTTGGATGACAAGCATATCTGCAATAGAAATGATCTCAGACTTAGGTACCCAGATTTTCATGGGTCCTTTATGGTTAGTCCTGAAAGGTTTAGCCTTTTTCATCTTGTGTCTGAAGTTATAGAACTCAGAATTGTTCAGATACTTAGGAATGAATCCTTAAATCTTGAATAAGTCTAGGTTTTAGAAACTGAGTTCTTCAGAACCTGAGTTCTCAAAGGTCTGGACTCAGATTTCTTCAGAACCTGAGACTTGAAGGTCTTTGGTTCTGATTTGTTTAGAGTCTGAACCATTGAGCACTTTAGTTCTGATTTCTTCAGAACTCTAACTTTGTTAGCTTCAGACACAAGGCAAGCTTCATTTTGTCCTTTCTTAAAACAATCATACACATGTGGCAAATTAGCTTTCTTTTGCTTGCTTTGCCTAACATTCTGAGATTGAAAATGCTTTGAATAAACTGGTTTAGTAGTTTTTGAAGTTTTCATAAACCCAGTCTTTGTAAAATTTGAGTTTGAATTAATCAGACTCTGAGACTTACTAGTTTCAGGTTCTGAACTCTTCAGACTCTGAACCTTTTCAGGTTTAGAGTCTGATTTTCTCCTACTCTTAGGCTTAGGACCTTTTGGTTGAGACTTTGGCAAGGTTTTAACATCTGCCATCATCTTTCCTTTAGGCTCAGAAGCTTTAGAGTCTGAGCAGTTCAGAACTTCAACTTCTGCAGTCTCAGTTTCTGTTATTTTCAATTTCTCAGAATTATCAGAAGCAGACACAAAGCATATTTCAGTGCCATTCAAAATATTTTTAGAACAAGGTGATGTTTTTTATTCATTTGAAGAATTGAATGAATCATTTTTAAAACCAACGCCTTCACCTTTGTTTCTATAAATACTATAAATCATAGAAGCAATCTTACTTCTATTGATTCCAGTTAAAATAAAGTCCTGAAGAGCAATTTCATGTTCATTAGGAATTTCTTCAGGTTTCTTATGAGCCTCATCTCTGAGTTCTCTAACTTCTTCATCAAACTCAATGATTTGATTCTGAAGTTTGAAATTTTCTTCAGACAGCAAGTTAGTTTTATTTTTCAAAGATTTTATTTCTCTTAACTTGCTTTTGAGGTGGCTCATAAGATCTTTAACTGTTTCAATTAATTCAGATCTAGTGAGTTCAGAATATACCTCATCTTCATCATCTGAGTCTGAACAAGATTCTGCATCAGAAAATGCAGTTGCCATCAAAGCCAGATTTGCTTCCTCTTCATCAGACTCAGACTCATTGTCCAAATCATCCCATGTTGACATGAGACTCTTCTTAGGTTTGTTTCTGAAACTGCTGGACTTGGAGCTGGTCTTCTTTGCTTTTTCCTTTGACTTGTCCTTCTGAAGATCAGGACATTCAGCAATGAAGTGGCCAGGTTTCTTGCAGTTATAGCAATCCTTCTGGTTTTCCCTCTTTGAACCAGATCCTCTAAAGTTACTGCTTCTGTTAGAGAATTTCTTCTTTCTATTCATTAGATACTGAATTCTTTTGGAAAGCATTGCAAGCTCTTCAGCATCTGAATCTTCTTCAGAATTTCCCTCAGGAAATTCTTCTTCAGATTCAATAGCTTTCAGAGCTTTAACAGGCTTTCTTTTGGATTTCAGTGCTATTGATTTAAGTTCTCTAACAGACTCATCTTCATTAAGTCCCAGTTCATGCACCTTGAGGGAGCTTATAAGATCTTCAATACTTAGAGTATTTAGATCCTTAGCTTCCTCAATAGCAGTCACTTTGGGTCTCCATTTAGATGGAAGACTTCTTAGGATTTTGTTCACATGATCAGCTGTGGTATAACTCTTCTTCAGAATTTGAAGTCCAGAAACCAGAGTCTGAAATCTTGAGAACATTGTCTCAATATTTTCATCCTCTTTCATTCTGAACAGCTCATATTGCTGAACAAGAATATTAGCCTTAGCTTCTCTAACTTTTTTGTTACCTTCATAGTTAGAGCAGAGGGATGTGAAGATGGCCTTTGCTGTAGATTTGTCACTCAGCTTCTGGTACTCAGTGTGAGGTAGGGAATCCACAATGATTCCTCTCACATTGTGATGCTTTCTATATATCTTTCTTTCTGCATCACTCAAACCTCTTCTGTTGACAGCAACACCTTCTTCATCAACTGGAATAATGATTCCATCTTCTATAATATCCCATAGTGAATCATCAATACCAATTATATGGCTGTACATTTTGCTCTTCCACCATGAGAACTTTTCTGGGTCACCAGTAAACATTGGGGGTTTATTGTGTGACCTGGATTTTCTATCATCTGTACCATAGTCATATGATACAGAAGTTCCAGTACCTCTTTGATTTCTGGGAGGGGGTGGAGGTGAACCTTCTGATGACATGTTTTTCTCAGGATCTCACTGACACACTATTAAGTGTTAATATCAGAACCGGAGCTCTGATACCAACTGAAGGTAAGAAAAACACACAAGAAGGGGGGGTTGAATTGTGTGGACTCAAAAACTTAGGTTTCTTTTCTTCTCAAAAATATGTTAAGTTCAGAATCAGGTTCTGAACTTTTATCAAAGTTAATTATGCAGCGGATTCAAATGTAAAGAGAGAAGGGAAGAGAGACACACAATGTTTTTATACTAGTTCCTTCCACAAGTTGGAAGTAGTCTAGTCCCCTTGTTACTAACAAGAGATTTTAACTATAATCAGACTGATTACAATTGCTCAACCACAGAGGAAGAGACTTCCAGTTGCTCAAACACCTAGTAAGAGACTTCTAATGCTCAGAACACACAGTAATGAGACTTCCTTGCTCAGAACACTAAGTAATGAGACTTCCTTGCTCAGAACACAAAGTAATGAGACTTTCTAATGCTCAGAACACTAAGTAATGAGACTGCAAATGCTCAGTACGCAGACTGAGACTTGAACCAAACTGAATTACAAAGAAAGTAAGTTTGGGTTGAACACTTGATCAAATATCAGAGGTGTTCACTTAATACAACTCAGGAATAAGACTCAACACTTAAGAAATTCTAAGATTACAAGTTTGTAAGAATTTCTAAGAGGTTTGGTGACTTGCGTATTTTTGACAGCAAAACAGAGGACAAGTTCAGTTCTTTTGTTTCAAGAGTCTTAGCAATTTTCTTCTTCAATTCTTCATCCTTATATAGAGGAAAATAGAGCTGTTGAAGATTGCCAGGATTTAAGCAAAGAGCCGTTGCAAATCTTGAGCTAGGTCAGGCTGAAATTGCGAGCTAAACTCAGCAGAAAACAGAGCGCAACATCCATTTTTTAATTTGCTTTCCTTAAAAGCTGGGGAATGTTTTAGTCAGGGAGACAACTGTTCCATTGGAGTTGTTCTGACATTGCAGGCATTAAATGCTGAAGGAAACTTTCCACGTCAGACTTCAGAAGCTTCTTCAGGAACAGTACTTCAGAAGCTCACTACAGACGCACTGTTCATCAGACGCTCACTTCAGACGTTGACTTTGACTTTTGTTGACTTTCAGACTCAGCCTTCAGACGTTGACTTTTGTTGACCCTCAGACTCAGCCTTCAGACGCAGGCTTCAGACTCTGCCTTTAGACTCAGTCTTCAGACTCAGCCTTTAGACCCAGTTTTCCTTCAAACTTGCAACATAGCTTCTAAGCTTTCCTTCTTGCTCTTAGCTTGTTCTTCCATAACCAATATTAATTAACCAACATTAAGAACATGGTTCTGCACAACTTGAACAAAGCATTAGCAAATACCAATTTTCTTTTTAACACTTTGTTATCATCAAAACCTTAAAGAGAGTTGTTCATACATATTGTTCCAACAATCTCCCTTTATTCAAAAGAGAGTTGTTCACATTTTGTTCCAACAAATACCGCTTTTGGTCCCTGTAATATGAGCGAATTCCGGTTTTAGTCCCTGTAAAAAAAAATTAGATTCTGTCCCTATCATTTCAGATTCTTCCACTATTGGTCCCTCACTTGGACTTGTCAGCAAAATCTGCTGACGTGTCCAGCTGACTGTATAATTATATTATTTTTTATTTTTTTTAATTATAATAAAATGCCACCTGTGTAATTATATCATAAACCATTTATTTTAAATCAGAAAACCATAAAACAAAAATAGAAATTACAAAACCCTAGTCCACTTTTAGTCCCTTCAAAATTCCATTATCTTCTTCTTCTTCCCGTCCGTTCTTCTTCTTCTTCTCCAAAACGACTTCTCCGAAACGAACGGCTGCAAAACCCAGTCTTCCCGTCCGTTCTTCTTCTTCTCCAAAACGAACAGCCGGAAAACCCAGAAAACGATAACCGTCCGTTCTTCTTCTAGTCCGGTCTAACTTGATTGAATACAGTGAAGCAAAGCAAGTTTCAAGGTACGTTTCTTACCACTTTTTTTTTATTTTCAAAACAAACGGTCATGATTTCTTTCCTTTTTGTTTTGTTTACAGAGATGAGACTATTCAATGTAGTTTTTCACCATGGTGGTGAGTTTGTACGAGAGAAAACAATGTTCTACAGGGGTGGGTTGCAAACTGTGATTACTGGGCAAGATGAAGATTTATGGAGTTATTTTGAAGCTGTAGGTTTGGTGTTGGGATGGAATTATGCTAAATCTACATTTAGGTTGTAGAGGAAGATAGAGGGAGTAGATGGGGTTTCAAGCATGTCTTACTTGATGATGATATTAAAGTTGTTGGGTCGCATGCAATGAGGACAAAAGAGGATGCACACATATATGTTGAAGCACAATGTGAGTAGTAACAGTGAGAAGGTATCTGAACCTAAGTGTATTGGAATGAATGAAGCTGATGAC
This sequence comes from Medicago ruthenica, assembly GCA_018208015.1. Classification (NCBI taxonomy): domain Eukaryota; kingdom Viridiplantae; phylum Streptophyta; class Magnoliopsida; order Fabales; family Fabaceae; genus Medicago; species Medicago ruthenica. Next base: position 12,649,938 of record CM031374.1, on the reverse strand, counting down.
AATGGTGAGGATACCAGTAGTGAGGATGAAGTCAGAGGGATAAGGTTTGATGATAGGTTTGGATGATGGGTTTGGTGTTATTGAAGTTGAAAGACCTGCAAATGGAACAAACAGGATCGAGATAGGAGGGCAATCTTATAGGTTGAAGACTGTTGCTAACAAGTCTCCAGGTAAGAAGAATGTTGGTGCTGGTAAGTTGAAAGTGAAATTTCCAGTTTCATGTACACGTGGGTCTACAAGTAGGCTTGATGAGGAAGATGAGTATGTGTCTGATGAATTGGGCAGTTCTGATCCTGATGCTTCAGATGATGAAAAGGGTACAAAGTGAGAAATTTAGGAAGGAACAATTGAGCAAGAGATATCAGTTCAAGTTGGGTATGGAGTTTAACTCTCTGCAAGATTTTAAAGATGCTATTACGAATGGACTGTTTTAAATGGTTAGCAACTTAAGTTTGTGAAAAATGATAAACAAAGGGTGAGGGTAGTGTGCAGGGGCAATTGTGGGTTTTTAGCTTTGTGTAGTAAAGTGGGGGACAGACACACATACCAACTTAAAACGTGGATAGGAGACCACTCATGTCCAAGGGTTTTAAATAACAAGTCTGCTACTTCCAAGTGGGTATCCAAAGCTGTCATCAAGAAAATACAATCATCTTACAAGCTCAACATTAATCAAATTATGAATGATATGAGGAGAGACCATTCAGTGGGCATAACTAAAGGTAGGGCATGGAAGGCAAAGGAAATTGCAAAAGCAGTGGTTGAAGGTGATGCATCAAGACAATACTCTTTGTTGTGGAGGTATGCTACAGAGCTAAAAAGGGTATGTGCAGAAAACACTTGTAAAATTAACATGGAGAGGCCAGTTCCTACACTACAACCAAGGTTTAGCCGTTTCTACTTTTGCTTTGATGGGTGTAAAAAGGGATTCACTAGTGCATGTAGACCTTTCATTGGTATTGATGGGTGTCACTTGAAAACAAAGTATGGAGGTCAATTGTTGGTAGTTGTAGGGCCAAATGATCAATACTTTCCTTTAGCTTTTGGTGTGGTTGAGATGGAAACAAAGGATTCTTGGAGTTGGTTTATTCAGCTTCTGCTAGAGGATATAGGACAAGACAAAAGCTATGTATTTATCTCAGACCAACAAAAGGTAAATATAAATATGAAATTTTCCTTTAGCTTTTTATGCTTTCAGTTTTATATAAGTATAGATATGTAATAGGGATTTGATTCGATCTGCTTTTTCTGTATGATTTATGCAGCAATAGGAATAGATCTATAATATGTGTGAATTTGTTTTTGTAGGTGTGCATATTACAAGGACTCATTCCAGTTCTTGAAGAGATGGCTCAGAGTATTGACCATAGGATCTGCTTAAGACATTTGTATGCTAATTTTAAGAGAAAGTTTGGAGGAGGAACCTTGATTAGAGACTTGATGATAGGTGCTGCCAAGGCTACATATTACCAAGGGTGGGCGCAGAAGGTGGATCAAGGTGTATGGGATCTGTTGATGCAACATCCCACTAAAGGTTGGTGTAAGCATGCTTTCAGTTTTTATCCCAAATGTGATGTGATCATGAATAACATTAGTGAGTCTTTTAATAGTACAATCCTAGTTGCTAGGGATAAACCTGTTCTGACTATGTGTGAATGGATAAGAAACTACCTAATGAATAGGATGACAACTGCTATGACTAAACTTGATAAGTGACAACATAATGTAATGTCAAATCCTAGGAGAAGGTTAGATACGGAAGTAGAATTTAGTGGTCAGTGGATACCTACCTGGAGTATTGCTGAGAAGTTCCAAGTTAATCATAGCTATAATGGTCAACAATTCATTATTGATGTTGGAAAGAAACAATGTTCATGTAACTTTTGGGAGTTAGTTGGAATTCCTTGTAGGCATGTTGTGGCTGCACTTAGTTATAGAAAACAAAATCCTGAAAATTATGTTAATAGCTGTTACATGAGAAAGGCTTATGCACTCTGCTATAGTTTTAGTGTGTCTCCTATAAATGGGGAAGAAATGTGGCCACATGTGGAAGTTGAAGACATGCTCCCTCCTGATTTTAAGAAGGGTCCTGGTAGACCGAAAAAGCTAAGGTCCATGGAACTGGGTGAAGGTGGTGCAAGCTTTAGGAGGCCTGGTGTAGCTTATAGATGCACTACTTGTGACAAATTTGGACATAATGCTAGGAGATGTATAGAAAATCAGAACCTAGATGCACTCAAAAGAAATGTATTGTTTAAAAGAAAGGTATTTTTTTACTAGCAAGTAATTTTTTAATTCTCATGCGTATTTGACCAAATATACATGCATTTTTTCATAGAAAACCTGCTAAAAATGGTCCTGCAGATGGAGGATCTGAAGTAGAAGAAAATGGTAATGTTGAAACTGTGGTTAATCCCACTCCTGAAAATGAAAATGGTAATGCAGACAATGTTAATCCCACTCCTGAAAATGAAAATGGTAATGCAACTGCTAAAAATGAAAATGATGATGCAATTGCTGATGCTTATGATGATGCATTTTTTGATCAAGTCATTGTTGACAATGCTGATCAACTTGATGCTGCTGTTGACAATGTTGTGTCTCAGCAAAAGCCAAAGCAGCAAAAAAGATGCAGTGAGAGATTGAAGACAGTGAAGAGGCTTAAGAATATTAAGGGTCCAGGATGTTCTGCTGATCAGCCTATGACAATTGACCCAAGAAAGTAGCAATGCCATGAACAACCAAATGCTCTTATATTTCTCAGCCTCAAATTTCTGCTCATCTTCAGTACCTTCTTCGACTGAAGCTCCTTGCCTATTTCTTGTCCACATTCTTTCCCAAAATCTTTCCCAAATTTTTTCAGAAATTTTGTAGTCATATCACACTGATTGCAGCCAAGATTGAAACTAGCATTATCATTCTTTGGGGAATTTCTCGCAAAGAACATATCCAATTCGTCATCCCATATAAAAAGTTCACAACTTTCCACATCATTCATGTTCGAATTTCTACATTTCCAGAGTATTCTCTTAGGGTTTTCAACAGTGTTTGATACCAACATCTTCATCACTGCATTACACCCACAAATTGGAAGTGGAAGATTTCCTCCATTTGAGTTGCCAACGCTCGAGTTCTTACTCCCACCCATTAGAAACTGCATCTAACCCTAACAAAGGAACAAACAGTAGCGATAAGGAGAAATAGGAACAATTACAAACGAGTATGAATGCAACAAATACGATTTGAATCGAGTGTAAGAAGAAAAATGGCGTTTGGCTTTGATTTGAAGAAGAAGAACATGGGGGAAGAAGAACACGTTGGAGAAGGAAGAAGAAAGAAGAAGAAGAAGAAGAAGAAGAAGAAGAAGAAGAAGAAGAAGAAGAAGAAGAAGAAGGAAAACGATTTTAATTGGTTATATTTATTTTTGTTTTTAGTTAAATTTAAAATCAAATAACAATTAACCATGTGGCGTTTTATTTAAATAAAAAAATAAAAAACTAAAATAATTACACAGTCACCTGGACACGTCAGCATATTCTGCTGACAAGTTTAAGTGAGGGACCAATAGTGGAAGAATCTGAAATGATAGGGACAAAATCTAAATTTTTTTACAGGGACTAAAACCGGAATTCGCTCATATTACAGGGACCAAAAGCGGTATTAACCCAAAATTATACTTATATATTTCAATGACACCAACAAAAATATAACAAATATAATATAAATTCTTATTTTTTAGAATGACACCAATATATCATTATTATAGACAACTTTATTTAAGAGTATAATTGAAAGTGAAAAAATCAGCTCAAAACCATGTATTCCCATATATCCCCTTTATTAATTTATTAATGGATAAATACTCGGAAACACGAGTACCATTAAATATGTTGTCTTTTTTAACCAACATGTAGTTATAAGATCTGCTTATTTTATCCGTGTAGGTATCCGTTAAGCTACAAATCATGTGTTTGTGGTGCATTTTATAGACGGATATACAAATATTTTTCATAATTGGATGTGATTATTACTCTATTCCTTTTATATTCATTTGATTTGATATATTTTTTATTTGACACGATATTCATTTGAGAGTTGTTCAATTTTTTTTTGGACAAGAAGAAACTTATTGTATTTCATTTAAAATAATAGTAGTGATATAAAATGAAAACTAGCATGACACATGGCAAACCCTAGTGAAACTAAGAGCAATTTCGTTGGCTTGTCTTCAAATAAACCTAACATCAGAGGTTGCTAAATCAGAAGCTAACATGCGTCTACAATCATTGATCATTGTCCTGTAATTAGAAACGCCACTTTTACCACCATAAAGACTATCCACCACAATTTTGGAATCAAGCTCAAAATCCACAATACCCAACCGCAGATCACACATCCAATGAAGCACTTATTATAAACCTAAAGCCTCCCCCAAGTCCTCATCAAGGAGTGGAGTCAAGCACTCGGTTTTAGCCAGCACAAAATGACCCTCATCTTCTCGAATACACATGTCAAGGCCAACCCGATTCAAAGTATGGGAAAAGGAAGCATCTACATTACATTTGTACCTGACGTGACTTGGTTTATGCCATTGCAAATCGTCTTGAGTAGTGGAAAGCCTAGTAGTATGATTTCAAATATTTTGGACATTCATCCAGATAGTAAGAAAAGACCATGCACGTTCACAAATAGTTTGGGCTGATTCAGTAATATTATTCCAAACCTTGTCATTTCTATGCTTCCAGATACTTCACAGGGTCACACTAAAAGACTTGTGTTTGTTGCTGATCCAGATGTTATAATATAGCAAACACATTAGTCGGGAAGCTTGCAGCAGGATCAAAGAGATTCCATAGTCTGGTGCGCTGCCAACAAAATACACTTTTCACCACACATAAAAAACAAATGAGAGTTGTTAATTTGTTATTATGAATTGGAATTGATGTCAAAAAAATGGAAATAACTTAAATTGACATATACAGGTAGTATATCATTTTTAATTTTTATACTACTTAATTTTTTCTTTAATTTAAAAGGATAGGTTAAAATGCATAAAAAAGGGTATAGGTTTTTCTTTTTAAGAAAAAAAAGGGTATAGGTTTAACTAATTTACTTTATCCTATTTCACTTGTAGTATATTATTTTTTCTCTCATAAAAAATATTGTATAAATATTTTAGTTTGTCATATCCAACAAATTATTATTAATTTTTCTTCAAAACAACAAATTATTATTAATTTACTAAAAATAACAACAAATTATTATTAATTTCATTGAACCTATTCTTACATATATCCAATCCAATATTATCAAAACATCACCCATAGTCAAGAATTTGAACACATTTTCCTTTTTGGTAGGTGAAGTTCATGAATCAAAACTCCATCTTTTTCACTCAAATTATTTTGCTATAAGCAATTCACCAATGTATTATTAGTTGACAACTAAAAACCTCTTTCATCTCAATCCAACAACCACACCTTACACCAACCCCCAAAAGAGGTATAGAGAGGAAAAAACAATAAATTGAATACCAAATCACAAAGAAGAAAAAAAAAAAAAAGTTTGAAACTTTAAGCAAAATTGAAATGGCCCAGTTAAGCAAAATCAACAATCTAGTTCAAACTACTCAAAATTTTCACAATTCAACAAATTTCAACAAACCCAATTCAGCAAAATCAGTTTCATTGAGGTCAAGCATTTGGGGCTCTTCAAAATCATGGAGTTTGAAGCATAAAAATGGAGTCTTTATTGGAAATTGTGATGTGGGTAGGGGGAGTTCTGTTGTGTTGAAGGCTTCTGCTTCTGTTGCAGCTGCAGAGAAGCCGTCGACGGCGCCGGAGATTGTGTTGGAACCTATTAAGGAGATTTCTGGTAGTATTACATTGCCTGGGTCTAAGTCTTTGTCCAATCGGATTTTGCTTCTTGCTGCTCTATCTGAGGTGAAGTGTTGTTTTTTTTTTTACTTGAATTATTTATGTATTTAGTGCGTGTTTGGTTCTGTGGTGACGAAAATTGATTTTGAAAGTTTTATTTTTACTTAAATTATTTATGTATTTAGTTTGTGGTGATGAAAATTGATTTGAGTGAATGGAATATGTAAAATTGATATTGATAAAAATTGAGTTGAATGTAAATGGTTTGTGTTTGGATATGTTTGTGTAAAAGTTAGTTGAACAATAAATTTATGTAAAAATGAATTGTAGAATCAAAAGCTCCAATTTCTTGCTTAGAATCAATTCTGGAGGCAGAATCAATTCTAGTCAAGAGCAAGCAAACATGTCAAAATGTATGTTTGGTTCTGCGGTGAAAAAAAAATTGATTTTGAGTAAAATGGTTCTGTAAAATTGACTCTGGTTAAAATTGAGTTGGTGGTAAAGTGATTTATGTTTGGATCCATTGTTGTAAAAGTGAGTTGAGCAATGAATTATGTTAAAAATCAATTCTAGAATCAAAAGCTCCAATTTTTAGCTTCAAGTTAGAATCAATTCTGGAGGCAGAATCAATTTTACTTGAGAGCAACCAAACATGTCAAAATTAATTATACACCTCTAGAATCAACTCTAGCTCCTCCAAAAGTGAAACCAAACTTACACTTTTGCACATTTTATGGTTCTGTGATTAGAAGCTGGAATTTGATATGTAGTTGATTTTGAGCATTAATTTTATGTCATGTCTAAACTACTTATTTGTACATTTTGTGGATCTGTGATTAGACGCTGGAATTTGATGTGCAGTTGATTTTGAGTATTAATTTGATTTTATGTAATTTAATTTGATAGTGAAAATGAAGCATTCTTATCCCATGAAAAAAATAGAGACAACATAAAGTGTTTTTTTTTGGGTGAACATGAAGTGGTTTATTATTAGAAATGGGAGTAGAATTGTGTCTAGGTCGTTTGAATAGGTCGCATAAAGGCTAGGTATTGGACTAGATCATATAGTTATTCTTAATTTGGATTTTCTTAAATTTATCCATGAAAGATCTACAATAATAAGTTATAATTTGGGAGGAACATTCTATGCCCTATCATGACTTCAGATGTACACATTCGGAAAAAAAAATACAAATTTTGTGTCATCCGAAAGTACACTCGACAAAATATGTTGTCCGGAAATACACTTCCAGAAACATGGGGTGGAGAAAAGTCTTGCCTATAATTTAGCTCTCTTAAGTGAGGGTTGGACTTTAGAGGATATAATTCGGAAGTGTAACTGCATATTATAAAATCAACGTTGAAATTTTAGCAACTTCAATGTTTGTTATACATATTTATGAATTTTATCACAATCTTAACCATTGATTTTTCAATCGACTATTATCATTGCACTTTATTCTGTGGTGTATCAACTTCAGTTTCATTTTGCTGAATTATTTTTATGTCTTTTAATTCCTTAATAGACGTCCTGTTGAATAAAGACTATTCTACTATGTTTTATTCAGGGAACAACTGTTGTAGAGAACTTGTTAGATAGTGAGGATATTCATTACATGCTTGAGGCATTAAAGACCCTTGGACTTCGTGTGGAAGATGACAAAACAACCAAACAAGCTGTTGTGGAAGGCAGTGGTGGGTTATTTCCTGAATCTAAAGATGAAGTTAATTTATTCCTTGGAAATGCTGGTACTGCAATGCGTCCTTTGACGGCAGCCTTGGTTGCTGCAGGTGGAAATACAAGGTTTGTCGTTTAATAATATATTTAATTCAACATGGTTTTGAAGTAGTGTTGTTAAATAATGGCTGTAGAGGCGCTATCACATGTTGGAATTTGAACAAATCACTATTATTCTGCTACTCGTTATTAGTACAAAATGTTGTCAATTAGCAGTTCTAGCAGTGATATAGCACTTCTGTGCAGTAGAATTTAAACAAACCACTGTTTTATTTTCTGCTATCCGCAGTTGACAACATTGTTTTGAAGTAATAGTCATAGAACTAACCACAACGAAGTACATCTTCTCCTTCTATCCTGTTATGAAATTCATCCATATTAGTCAATCTTCTAAAAATAAACTCTAATTATGTGTCTTTGTTTAACATGCCAAAGCCTAGCCTATAATGCATTTTATGAAGAATGCACCAAAGGATCATCAAAGTGATGATCTGCAACCTCACTACTTTCTTTTGTAGGAATTGTATATTTTAGCATGTTTTTTGGTCGGAGTCTCTACTCTCTAAATAGATCTATTCAATGTTCTATATATTTCAGATACATACTTGATGGCGTGCCCCGAATGAGAGAGAGGCCAATTGGAGATTTGGTGTCTGGTCTTAAGCAACTTGGTGCAGATGTTGATTGTTTTCTTGGCACAAACTGTCCACCTGTTCGTATAATTGGGAAGGGAGGGCTTCCAGGGGGAAAGGTAAGGCTACCATTAGTTTTCATTTGAAGATGCGTCGATACTTTATCTGTGCTTGTGTGTTTTATATCACATCCATTGGCATAGAATTATTCTCCCATTTTTATTTATCTTCGTTTTCCTATACCCACATGGCCACATTTCACAGTAACTGATGTGAGAGTTATCCAGTACTTCAAATGCACAGTCAAGTGGCACATCACAATTTGTTGTGCTCTATGAACTTCACTGTTGGGAGAGTAAAGCTCTAACTAAGGAACCTCCCCTCCACTTCTTTAGAATAACTATTATAATACACTAAGGCCTTGTTTGGACAAACAACTTAAATAAGAGATTACCATATAAGTGCTTATGTTTAAGCTATTTCTTAACCAAAGATAAAATAACGTTGAACTGTTTTCATATAAGCTAAAGCTGTTTTCTTAGCTATCATGGACATGTCATAAATTGTTTTCATAAGCTATTCCAAACAGTCTCATAAGTGCTTATGCCAATAGATAAGCTCAAATACATCAATCCAAACAGGCCCTAATTGGTTTTCTGATTAGATCTCTCACCTGTATAGCCTTTCTGCTATTCATATGTCTATTATGGATCGAGTCACCAATTTTTCTTTGAAAAGAAATAGTTTACATACTTGCTTTAGAATATGCTAAGCTTTTTAAATTATGCATTCACCTCCTTATTCTCTCCAAAGGAAATATTGTAATCACTGTCATTTGATCCATTTTAAATCTTATTATCTTATCTCGCATGCAGGTGAAACTGTCTGGATCTATTAGTAGTCAGTACTTGACTGCTTTGCTTATGGCAGCTCCATTGGCCCTTGGTGATGTTGAGATTGAGATTGTTGATAAACTGATTTCCGTTCCGTATGTCGAAATGACTTTGAAGTTGATGGAGCGCTTTGGAGTCTTTGTAGAACACAGTGCTAATTGGGATAGGTTCTTGGTCCATGGAGGTCAAAAGTACAAGTAGGTTTCTACGGTTTCGAGGCACAGTCACTTTTTACCGTCTTAATGCAATGAGATTAGTAATTGTTGTTTTTCATATCAGGTCTCCGGGGAATGCTTTTGTTGAAGGTGATGCTTCAAGTGCTAGTTACTTCCTAGCTGGTGCAGCAGTTACCGGTGGAACTATCACGGTTATAGGCTGTGGGACAAGCAGTTTACAGGTATTTATGCTGGACATATTCATCTGCGACTATATTTTCTAGTAAACATTTCCTTGTCTTCTATAAGAATCAATATCATCCTGTGAACAATGGGACTATCTTTATCCTCGTTCTTTTTATATATGTTCTTTCATTACTGTCCTACAATACTTATTAATTATTATTCTATACTTTTTAACACTAAAAAGAATCAATTGTCAAGTAAAGAATTCAGATCACCAGATAATGATATTTCAATACTGGAACTGGTGATAAAGCTCACCAATACATTATTGTCAGCGTCATTTTATATTGAACATTGTAGGGACTTAGGTTTCCTTTTGTCTTTGTTCATGGGATTCTACCGTCGTTTGTGTTTCTAGTTTCTTCATTGTAAGGTCTCTTGTCTTTCCTTACTTTTATCTATTACTCATTTTTTACTTTTGAAAACTTCCTCGTCCCTTTTATGTGAATATGATAATATCTTTCCAAATAAAAGGATTAAATGTTTAAAATATTCCCTTAAACTGTTCCCTTTTGAAGAAGTCCCTTAAACTGTTCATTAACATAAGAAGTTCAAACTTCAAACCAGAAAAACAGAAGCAACCGCTAAAGAAGTGTAGTTCATTGTGCAGAGTAGTTTTAGTTGGATATTGATCAGTTTCTATGATTTTGCAACACAAGAATTTCGAATAATATTTCAAAAAGATTCAGAGTAAAAATACTAATATGCTTATATAGACTGCACTATAGCTAACATGCCTGATTAATAAGCCGAATACAATGATTACACTAAATTACCAAATATATGACTATATGTTTACAAGGTAAATTGATTCTATCATTACCAGCTTGTAAGTAATTTAGCTGAATTATTTTTTTGGTGAGTTCTTTATTAGCACATCTTTGAGTTGATGATTAGAAGGAAGTATGTAGGTTGCAGTTATCAAACCACTATCCAACTTCTCAATTCTCATTGATGAACTGTCAGTCTATTTGAACGCATTTCGCTGTGTCAGTCTATGTCGTTGTACATGTACAACACTTTTGTTTAACTTGTCCATTTTTTAAAGGGAGATGTAAAATTTGCTGAAGTTCTTGAAAAGATGGGAGCTAAAGTTACATGGACAGAAAACAGTGTAACTGTTACCGGGCCTCCACGGGATTCTTCTGGTCAGAAAGTCTTGCAAGGCATTGATGTAAATATGAACAAGATGCCAGATGTTGCCATGACACTTGCTGTTGTTGCACTATATGCTAATGGTCCCACTGCTATTAGAGATGGTATGGTTTAAGCTGTTAGTTATTGCTTTAAGAGCTTATTTTAACACATTTGTTTTTATAGTGGCCAGTGAAATTATTAACATTAATGTTAATATCTTGATCTTATCCTAGAACATCTTAGATTATGTCTTAGGATTATTTTCTTGTCTTAGAGTATCTTAGATTATATCATAGGATTAGTTTCCATATTTCTTAATTATTATCATATTGTTTCACATGAATAATATTTTCATATAGTATTTTTCTTACTGTATATTCCAGTGGACCATTTTCACACAATCACATCATAATTTTTTCCACTAACCCTGCTTTGCTTGACTATTGAAAGTGTTAGCGGTACTTTTCTTAACTTTGGAAGCCCCATAATACAATCGCACATGGTTCCTTTTAAGCATCGTGATTATTGAAATCTTGAGTATAAATTGGATTGATATGATATTTTTTTTATGTGGAGTGTGATTTAACTTGAGGAGCTTGGAAGTTTTTGTTTCAAGTTGAAGAGTCTCTTTATTGTCTTGAGTTACTTTTTTCTTTTTCAAAACTACATTTTTTTTTAAGGGGAAATTATTATTTATTAAAGTGACACTAATGACTATTTTGCAACTGTTATTGAGGGGATTTAAACTCCGTCCTTTTAGGTTAGAAAGTCAAACATACTTTTACTATAGACATTTTGAACAGTTGAACAGTTGTAGTTTTGTAAAATGTGAACAAAAGGAGGGATGGAAACTTTTCTCATGTAAGCACAACAGAAGGTGCATTATATGCTATAAAGCACTGACATAGACACAAACATTAGATTCGACACTGACATGTCGACACAAGTAATAAATTTGAGAAAATAGAATAACTGAATGTAACTGTGTTGGTATCGGACACCAACACTTGTAGGACATCACACAGACCTTCAATTTTAAGTGCCAGTGCTACATATACTTTGTATTATTCCATACTTTTATGCACTTGAACTATCTACTATATCATTTAGCAAACTTGTTTGCAGCACATAAACATATTTCTTCTGTATTTCATCTATTTTTCAGTGGCAAGTTGGAGAGTTAAAGAGACAGAAAGAATGATAGCAATCTGCACAGAACTCAGAAAGGTGAGTCTCATGCTCTTGCTTCCTGTGTAGTTTCTAAGTCACTGAATTTTCACATATAACTGATTTATTAACTTAACCCACTTGGGTTGGCCAGGTGGTGTTGGCTTGGGACCTTGGAGTGTGCTCCTCCTCTCAAGGTCTTAGGTTCGATTCTCCCCGGTGCCAATTTGGGTGGGCTAGTTTAGCTTAAAAAAAAACTGATTTATTAACTTTGTTGATATTTCAGCTAGGAGCAACTGTTGAAGAAGGTCCTGATTACTGTGTGATAACACCACCTGAGAAATTGAACGTCACATCAATAGATACATATGATGATCATAGAATGGCCATGGCATTTTCTCTTGCTGCTTGTGGTGATGTTCCAGTTACCATCAAAGATCCCGGTTGCACCAGAAAAACATTCCCTGATTACTTTCAAGTCCTTGAGAGGTTTACAAAGCATTAAGCATTCTTGTATATTAAGTAGAAGAGAGAGAGAGAGAGATAAAATACTCACAAAGTTGTGAGCATTTTTTGGCTTGGTTTTGTTTCTTAATATTCACTTGTAAGGACTTTAAAATAATTTGTATTGTTGAATTGAGGTACTATTGATTTTCTGTATGAATGTAGTTTAATTATTAATACCAACTTCGTGTCTATTTCATTTTACCATGGCAAAAAATTGATTTTAATTGAATTGATTTTAGTTAAACATGATTTTAATGTAGAATGATTGATGTGTTTAGATTCGTTCATGTGAAAGTGTGTTGAATAATAAATTTGAGTGTAAAAATGACGACCCAAGGTAAAATTTAGCTTTAAGACGAAATTAATTCATAGATAAATCAATTCTAATCAAGGACCTTAAACATATCAATATCTATTTAAGTCTTCAGAATCACTTTTGACTCTTCTAAAAAGTGAATTGGAAATGAGGATTAAATTTATTTCTTCATTCAATGTGGAGTGCATAGCATCTTAAAAGGAGGTTGTTCGAATTAAATCACTTTCGGTAAATATTTAAAGTGTCTCTACACATATTTAAATGATGTGATGTGATTCAATAATGTATATTATTATTATTGAATGTTCCATTCTATATGGTAACTGGAACATCATGGAACATATGTGTAGAGAACCGCCGTTTCAAGCTCACAAACGCTCAGAACTGCCGCACCGGACGTCGTTCTTCTGATCCTGGTAAGATCACCTATGTTCATGAAAACCTTTATCAATGGAAATATGTTGAGTCTTTGTTTATGGAGGTGCAATAGTAAATGTTATGCAGTTTACCACTCTTAAGAAGATGGGCGTAGCGTCTAACTCAATGGGAATTTTATTAGTCGATGTAGTGGTGGGTCCAAAGAAAGTAAGATCTTCTTTCTTTGTCACAGACAGCAAGCATTCAAATGAGTATGTACTTAAAGAGGGTATGACTTCTTTAGAGATCACAGTCTTTGTTGACAATGCAACAGACACTGCCACTAATTGCCAAAGTCCAAAATGTGTCTAAAGCTTTAGATGAAGCTTTTCCCACCGATGTTGAAAGCATTCTTAACAAAGAAGTTTTCCTCACTGATAAGCCAAACAAGGCAAGTCCACCAATCATAGATGAAAATGCTCTTCCGTTGCCAACTTCAATTTAATTATCACATTTTAATTGTGCTGTCCTTAAAAAGATTATTAGTTTGATTGATTTCAATGATAAAATTAATATTATTTACTAAAATATATTTTCCAAACTACACTTACTTTACGTTTATTTTGAATAGGAACTTGATTCATTAAAGAGTGTTTTGAGATTAATGGTATTTAATAAAATGAAGCTAGTTAGGTTTTACTCATATTTTTGACCACTAACTATGAGTTCTTTTTGGTTTGTATTTTGAGGGGAAAATAAATATTTTCTTATTTGCTGGTAATTTAATTGAAGCGTTTCTTAGCTGATGCAAAATTGGTTTGTAACTGATGCTTTTTGTTTGTGGTAGTGTAACATTAGAGCTCTTTTTTTTTCTTCATAGGTTCCCTCCTATGAAAGTAATTATATTCGAGGACTGTCAAACACTAAATATAAATGTCTTTCCCACACAAATTCTACAATTGAGAGATTTAGCCACTGGAGGTATTAAAATCAAAATTTTGAGAAGGAAAATAATGTCAATCTGATAGAACCTATGTATTTTTTCATTTCAATGTACGGAAGAATATATTTAGTCGCATATTTATGTTAATTGACTTGCTGACTTATTTATGCTCTACATGAGATTTTTCTGCACCTTTATTTTTATGGTTTGTCATATTATTAATGCAGACTTAATGTTGCAATACATATATGCCACTGACTCTAATTTAATTTTATGTTCGATAATATAATTATTCAGTATTGGGTTGCATCCAAAAAATAATTGTAAGTTCTACATGCTTTTTAAAACATGACCAATGACATCTCATGTTTACAAAATTTGTTTTTTTGTTGAGAGACAACTCATAACTTTATTGTTTATCAATGTCTCCTAAACAACAATGTTTTGAGATATCCCTCAAAATAAAAGAAATTTCTAACCATGGTGAATCGGTGATCATGTTATAAAAAGTTGTTCTTGCAAGCTACTCATAAGAAAACAGAAATATACCTTGAATGTTTGAGTGTATCCATCACCTTTAAATTTAAAGGCATAAAGAAATCTATTATTGTTATTTCTTGGAAACAACTTACTGTTAATAATAGTAATAATAGTATTATAGAACCCTAACTTAAATTAAGTCAACGACATAATCGCATGTACTGTAAAATCAAATATTCATTAGTAATATGACAAATCTCAGAGCAAGGATGTCAAAAATTATCGTTTATTGCAATATTTAGTCTGCAAGAATCAATTAACATCAATATGCGACCACATAGATTCTTCCGTACATTAAAATGAAAATATAGTTTGCTGGGTGTGTGGTTCGGTCGGTCGGGTGTGGCTCCACGACGTTCTCCTGGACTGATCCGTGGTTGGGAGGGAGGCCGCTTTGTGAGAGGTATGGTCGCCTTTTTGACTTAGCTACTCATAAGTCCATTTCGGTGGCAGATATGTGCGGCTTAGGGTGGGGTTTGGAGGGAGAGGCGTGGCAGTGGCGTAGGCGATTGTGGGCGTGGGAGGAGGAGTTGTTAGCGGAGCTTAGGTTTTTATTGCTTGACATCTCTTTGCAGCATAATGTTTCAGATCAATGGAGGTGGAAGCTTGATTCTAATGAGGGCTATTCCGTTCGAGGTGTGTATCAGTTGCTCTCTAAACAGGAGATTCATATTGTGGATGCTTGGTCGGATCTTGTCTGGCACAAACAGGTACCTTTGAAGGTGTCTATTTTGGCTTGGCGCTTGGTTCAAAATCGTTTGCCATCTAAAGATAACTTGTTGGCTCGTGGTATAATATCTATAGAGGATCAGACTTGTGTGACGGGGTGTGGAGGCTATGAATCAGTTCATCACTTATTTTTCTCATGCTCGTGTTTTGGCCCTTTGTGGAGTCTTATTCGGGGTTGGCTCGGGGTCTACTCGGCTGATCCACCCAATGTTAGCGATCATTTTATTCAGTTTGTGTCTTCAACAGGTGGCTTACGTTCTAGACGATCTTTTCTGCAACTTGTGTGGTTATGTACCGTGTGGGTGATTTGGACGGAACGGAATAACCGTCTTTTTAAAAATAAGGAGAGCTCTATCTGCCAACTTTTAGACAAAGTAAAAGTTCATACATTTTGGTGGGTGCAAGCTTGTAATTTAAATGTCCGTAATAACTCACACTTTTGGTGGTCGAACCCCTTTGTTTGTATGGGTATTGACTAACCATCTCTTAGATGCTTTTCTGAGCTGTTGTACTTGCGTTTTTGAGTCCTTGGTTGGCACACCTTGTGTTAGTTGAGAGGCTCAGTATTTAGTAATATATTCCATTTTTACTTGTTCAAAAAAAAATTAAAATGAAAATATAAACATCGGAACTATGTTCTTTCAAAAAAAAAAACATCGGAACTATGTTATTAAATTTATTTCCTCCTCAAAATTTGAACCTCAATACCTCGATCGTAGGATTGAATCTCAGAGGCACACTATCACAAACAAAAATGAAAATAAAAAAATAAGTGCTTAAATGCTAGTGCATTAATGTACCTTTCCTTATCTAATTTTAATATCAATAATTCACTTGTAGAGTTGATTTCGAAGAGGATCCCACATTTAGTCTGACACTAGAGGTAGAAATAGGCCGGGTCAGGCCCATCTTTGCGTAATATGCCATGTCTAGTTAAAAAAATTAAAGAGAGTCTGGTCTATTATCAGTCAAAAGCGTCACGACCTAAAATTCGATGGTTGATAAACAACAATGATATCACCATTAAAGTTAATTAGAATTGGGAAAACATTGAAAAAAAACGTATTAAAATGAAGAGGAAAAAGAAACTGAAACAAATTTTAGGTTCGCGAGTCAACTATGCGTTGGGAATGTATTAGCACTTTGGAACATCCGTTTAGAAAAGGGTTAGTTGTAATTTTAAACATATTTATTTTCTTTTTATTATTAAATGTGAATAAAATTAAAATTTTAACTAAAAAGTTATGTGTTTAAATTGAGAAAAATATGTTAAAATTTTGTTATTGTGCAATTGACAAGAGTTGTCCCTTGCTAAGTATCTGTCGATTCGATGGATAATTCAAAGCTATATCGTTTTGGGTTAGAAAATGTTTTTATGTTTGTTGATTTTAAAGAAAAGAATTATTTTGATAAAATCATTAATTAGATAAAAAAACAGACATTGTTGATTTGATTAAATGAAAATGCATTTAGTATGAAAAATTGATTGTGATGAGGTAGTTTAGATCCTTATTTCATTCGAAAATGTTTGCAATGATCGAGTTAAAAGAAAATTTAGTGCAGTTATTGACTTTGAAATTTGTGTGATGATCAATCCAAAAGAAGATTTGACATAATCATCGACTTTGAGATTTAAAAGAGGATTTATAAGCACAGTTGATATAACCAAAAGAGAATTTAGCTAGTCACTGACTCTAAAAATTTTGCGTTTACCATAGCAATAAAAAATTGTTGTCATCACCGACTTTAAACTATTGAGGTTTGAAAAAATTTACGTAAAAACCAAAATGTGGCTACCACAAACAACCTATTTTTTTTTTTAAGGAAACAACCTAATTATTTTGATTGGTAACTTTTTTAGCAAACTTTTACATTTTGATGTTTTAATTTTCAATAAAGATAAGTATAGTTTGTTACAATAGGAAAAAATACAAAATATCTATTATCTATACGTATAAATTTAATCAAAATCAAAATAACTTTAATCAAGATTTCATAAAAAATATTTTTCGTAATTTATACACATTATTGCAATAAAAAGAGCAAAAAGAAAGACACAGAGTGCCCATTTGTTCCCATCTTTTGGGTTGGTTTTTTCTCTTTTCAAAATTATCCTCAACTTTCAATACAAATAGCACATATAATAAATAGATAAGAGGAAATTCAAATATTAAAATAAAAGTGTAACAAACACGATATGAGTATATATATGTCCAGTTTTTTTCCTTTATCCTATAAAAAGTGTAACAAACTAGATGAGTATATCTATACTTACTTTTTCATCATCCCAATTATACCCTGAAACAAATTTTTCTATAATAATGTTATATTGTTGATGTAATTGAAAAAGATAAAATCTTATATTATGTTTGTTATATTGTTGGTGTAATTTAAAAGGATAAACATGTTTTTACAATTTGAAATCACAAACATCTATACGCATAATTTTAATCAAAACCTAACTAATTTCATAAAAAATATTGTTCATAATTTACACGCGTTAACACAATAAAAAATATAAAATACGGGCTCAACGTTTGAACGCTAATAATAATAATAATCTATACTATATATAAATAAAATAACATGTTTTGGCTTTTTGGGCTGATTTTTTTTATCTTTCTAAAATTACCCTAAATTTTCAATACAAATAACACATATAACAAATAAATAAGAGTAAATTCAAATATTAAAATAAAAGTGTAACAAACACGATATGAGTGTGTGTGTGTGTGTATATATGTCCAGTTTTTCCCCCTTTATCATTTAAAAAGTGTAACAAACTAAATGAGTATATCTATACTTACTTTTTCATTATCCCAATTATACCCTTAAACAATTTTTTCTATAATAAAGATTGTTGATGGTGTCATTAAAAAAATAAGAATTTAGATTATATTTTTTTGTTATATTGAATGTGTCATTGAAATAGATAATCATGGTTATTTGATTTGTTATAATTTGAAAGAAAAAATCATTTATATTTTTACTTTTAATCAAAATCAAAATTTCATAAAAAAAATACCGTTCATAATTTCAAACGTTAGCGCAATAAAAAAAGCAGATGTGCCCGTCTTTCTGCTAGTAGTAGTAGTAGTAGTACTAATAATAATAATAATAATAATAATAATAATAATAATAATAATAATAATAATAATAATAATAATAATAATGAACCTAACAATAATACTAATAATATAACTCAATCGATTTGAGTTAAGAGGAAAAGAGATGGTTTAAACTTGGACGAAGGATTAAATATGAACCTAGCAACTAACTACTAACATTTGTCATTCACAAAAATAAATAATAGTAATAATAATAAGACAAAATTACACAATTCGTCCCTCAACTTAATTTTAGGTGACTTTTTTCTCCTTTATTTTTTTTGTCCAATTTAATCTTTATATTATAAAATGTCAATATGCTATCTCTTTTTATGGTATTTTTTCAATGAAATTTGAGTTTTTATGTTTGTATGATGAAAATTTGTTTTGTGTATGAGTTTAATGAGTTTTTCTTTTACGAGTTTTTGGTTTAGTTTTGATAAAAAAAGATAGATATATCGACATTTTATAACATAAAAGATTAATCGGGAAAAGAAAAAGAAAAGACGAAACTGTTACCTAAAATTAAGTTAAGGATGAAATTGTGTAATTTTACATAATAATAATAATAATAATAATAATAATAATAATAATAATAATAATAATAATAATAATAATAATAATAATAATAATAATAATAATAATAATAATATTATCTATACGTCCTTCAAAAAATAATCTATATCTACATTATATTTAAAAAAAATAACATGTTTCGGCTCTTTTGGGATGACTTTTTCTATTTCCAAAATTACCCTCAATTTTCAATACAAATAGCGTATATAACAAATAAATAAGAGTAAATTCAAATATTAAATAAAAGTGTAACAAACACGATATGAATATATATATATATGTCCAAATTTTTTTCTTTATCCTTTAAAACGTGCAACAAATTAGATGAGTATATCTATACTTTTTTTCATTATTCCAATTATACTCTTAAAACAACTTTTTCTTTAATAAAGATTGTTGTTGGTGTCATTAAAAAAAATAAGAATTTAGATTATATTTTTTATTGTATTGTTGGTGTCATTGAAATAGATAATCTATGGTTAGTTTGATTTGTTATCATTTTAAAGCAACAAACATTTATATTTTTAGTTTTAATCAAAATTAAAATTTCATAAAAAAAACACCGTTCATAATTTTCAAACGTTAAGCGCAATATAAAAAGTGGAAAGACGGACACGTGATGGTTTACATTTATACTTGAAAATTAGGCTAAAATTGATGTTGGGCATGTGATGGTTTAACCAAAATGCAGAAACTGAAAAGTAAAATGGAAAAGGAAAATTTGAATGATGTTCAAAGTAGAAATGTCAGTTAGAGTAGTGTGCTCCTATCTCTGCTTTGTACTTATTTGACTATTTGACTATTCTCTTTGTGATTAATGTATATGTATTGTTTTGCACCAAAATTAAAACAAGAAAATAACATAAAAAATGTGAATGAATAGGCGTGAGAATACAAATAGGGGTGGCCAGCTACAATGATTGTGTTTTATGTTTTTCTATTATGAATTCAAATAGGTAAATGTACTTATGGGGCCAATAAGTGGGCTAAATGAATGGATCTCATCTTTGATATTTTTTACTTTTTAAGAAAATTAAAATGATAGCAAGTTTAATTAAATTAAAAGTGTTATCACTTATTTTTGAAAATTTTAATTAATTGAACAAAATTGGGATACTGATAGAAGACTTTATTTTAAGTTTGGTATGTCCTCTTTAAAAGAGTGTCCTATTAGTGTGTTTAAAACCTGATTTGTGTTGAGACTTCTAAGAAAAATATATTTGGCCTACTTCTAAAAATGCTAATAAATAATCTAAAATTTGTGTCAAGACTTAAATTTATTTTATTATTGTTTTTGAACTATTTATTATTATTATTATTATTATTATTATTATTATTATTATTATTATTATTATATATAGTATTATATTATATTTTAACTACATATTTATAGGCTAACCTAAGCATGCCTAACAGACATTTTAGAGAGTCTTGGTCCGACCTATTTAAACAAATATTTTTTCTTGGAGTGGAAACAAATAGAATTTTTAAATAGTCTGAGTCTAGGCTTTTTATTAAATGAGTTACGCCAAGTGAGACTTTAAGTAAGTCATGCCATAGGCCCTGTTGAGGAGCTTGAGCTATGTCTATTCGTTTTTAACATGTCTCGAATAAAATTATCATTAGTAGAGACGACAATCTATGAAAAACGCAACAAAGTTGATTTTTAAAGTCCACACAATCACAAGCAAACAAAAAAAACAATTAGAAAATAATTTTGCACGAGCTAGAAAAACTAGAATTAAATTACCAACAGATAAACTAAAGTTTATTTCTTATTTTTCCTTTTTTATCATAAAATCTATCTTTTCAATATAAAGTTTAATTTGGTAAGGACAAACAAATTTTCTTTAGTGAAATGGATTATTCCTGCTAGATGTACCACTTTCCTAGTTATTAAGTGGATTTTTCATTATTTTTGATTTAGGCTTTTCGGCCTTGTTTAGATGATTTCACTGTGACTTGTATATTTGAGTTAAATATCTTAATCGAATGTGACTATTCTTAACATCATTAGAAGATATTTGGAACCAGTGTGTTAGAGGCTGGACACATCAATGCAAAGTGATGATCAAAGATGCTCTTATTTGGTTTGTTAGAAATCAAGCAACGGAAATAGAAGAATCACTTGAATAAATTCAGCCACTTTTCTCATCATCTTTAATAATACTTAGTTGATGTAGCATCATGCTGCATCACTTATTTGCTTCAAAAAAATGTCTTTTGGTTTCATTTATATTTACAGGTTATCCAAGAGAAACTCAAATTGTTGTAACAAATTCTCTCTGACATAGGTAGTTGTGTTTCAATTATTTCTGCAACTTTCTTGAAGATTGTAAGCACTAAGGACTCAATCTATCTATGGTAAGAACCCAATGTTGTATAGTTGGTTAGAAATAATACAATCTAGGTCAGTCTAGCGAAAATCAAGAAAACTAAATTTCTTTTATTTTATAAAAAATTCTTACTAATTTGGGAAAAATCAAATAAAGAAATAACTTAAGGCGACACGTTTAGCCACAACTCCCTGTAAAAATAATAGTTTAACCACAACTTCATTTTAGAATGAACTATTTATAACTAAGTAATATAAAATAGTGATGAAAGAATCACACATTTGGATCATTTAATTAATTTATTTTAGAATGTTATGAGGATGATCTCACGACTAAAATGTATTGAACTCTACAACTTATAAAAATTATAAGTGGGGTACAATGTATTTTAATTGTGAGATGATTCACATAAGCTTTTCAATTTTGTTTAACAATTGAAAGAACCCAAATCCAAGAATCACATTTCTTATATGAATCTCTTAATTTTATTAAATTATAATAAGTTGCTTATATTAGACCTATTGTCGGCTCTAAATTGCATTTATGAGTTGCATCTTGAAAATGTGGACTTTGAGCTTGACTTAAAGTGTGTCATTTAGCTACAATTGGTGAGGCCTACATTACCCCTTGATAAATTGGGGGTAATTTACCCCTTATGACAATTATGATTCAATTATGGAACAAAAGAGATAGAAATCACATGTTGAATGAAGGAGATGAAGAAGTTTGATGTTTTTGAGATGAAAATGGTAACTGATTGTAAGAAAAAACCATTTTAGTGGGGCCTACATCACCCCTTGATTAATTGGGGATAATTTACCCCTAATGACAAATATGATTCAATTTTGGAACGAAGAAGATGAAAATCACATGTTGAATAAAGGAGATGAAAAAGTTTGATGTTCTTGAAATAAAAATAGTAATTGATTTTAAGAATAAAGAAGAAAAGAAGATTTTTCTTTGATAGGGGTAAATTACCCCCAATTCATCAAAATGTGTTGTAGAAAAAACGTTATAATAGATGATGAAAATCACATAATCTTCTTATGTTGATGATAACAAACTTCATTGAGCATAGAGATCAATATGATTCTGATCTGTGTTGTTTTCTAAAAAGTTTTTTTTTTAAAGTGTTCTTTAGAACAAGATATTACAAATGCACATATATCCAAAGAAACATGAATTTTAACAACGCCAAATGTTAAGAAGGACTTCAGAATAATCAGAAGCATTTAAGAATGCGATCATAAGCATCTCATGGACACTACAAAATTGAAGAACAAGATTGACCAATAAAATATGAGACCAGAAACATATCCATGTCAATCTTATGAACAATACTCTTCTATAAAAAGGAACATCAAATTAGACATTAGAAGCACTTCAATTGGAGATCAAAATGGCAGATCAGAAGCACTTAAGAATGACTAAACAAGGAAGTTTAAAATTGGTTCTCAACACTTATTCTCATCTCAAACGTTAAAGATAAGAAAGGAATGAAGATCAACTGTATTTGAGGTTGCAGATCAGGTAGATCAGAATTGTAAGTCAAGGGATACAAGAGATTGAAGTTTCAAAGATCAGAAGCAAATTAGAATGGACTTCAGAATGGGAAATTCAGAAAACACCAAAAAGAATGACAAGAGAAACATAACCAATGGTGCACAAGATCAAAATCAAAGATCATAAGCTGAGAAGCAAAGTACAACAGTTAGTTTCGAGACATTTTTGGTCGGCAAGACAAAACACAAAAGGATAAAATAATGGCTAATTTCTAACGGTTAGTTTTTGTTTGCTCACTAAGATTGAAGCTCTATAAGAAAATCATCATTCAAATGAGAACACACATCACTTTAACAAAAACTCTCAACAAATCTTTTTTATAAACATAATCACTTTTTTATGGAAAAGATCAAAAGTAGAAAAATACAAATTGCTTGAAACAGATCAGAATCATGCCCAAACTTGAGATTCATTCTCAAACATTAGGTAGCTAATACAAATACATTCAAACCTCCATTATATATTTGGCATATCTTTTACAGTGTATTTGACAAATTTAGATTCACCTTAGTGTGATGAGATTGAACTTGGAGAGAAAGAGCAAAAGATCATCGTGAGATCAAATTGATCATTAACAAGATCAAGATAGAAAAATAATTGTGTAATTAGTTGTGAAACTCACTATTATCTTTAGGTATAAATGTGGATTGTATGCTAGTTAAAGCCTGTAGAGGTTGTCCCAAACTTGTAAGGTTAGGTAGACCAAAAAAGAAGAGAAATTGTGCAACATCCGAGAGGGTATCTCAGACACCATTTTTGGTTAATCTCATAGTTTGTGGGGATTGGACTAGCCTAGTTAGGGTGAATCAGTATAAGATCTTTGTCTCATCTTCTTGTATCACATTTATTTTGATACATACTTCAAATCATCAAATCTAAACATCATCTAAAGGTTAAGAAGCAGTCAAAAATTTCAATGGGTAACAATTCAAACCTCAATTTTGTTGTAACTATTATTTTTACTTCACTAGATGCATGTGATACTTCAATAGACGAAGTGTGACATACAATGGAAGATACATGAGGTCCCTTAATCATTTGTTTTAAATTTTAATCTTGACCTGTATGTATGAAAAAACTTTTGGGAGCGGCCGCACATTGTTGGTCTTAATTTAGTTCTTGTGATGTTCTTGTTATTTAGTTTGGATTTCGACAAGTATTAGCAATATATATTATTTATTGTTTGTAGAAATTCTTTAGATATAAATATTTTGAGAATGTACTCCACAAATAGGAATGAGGTGTATGTGACGTAAAAAGATTCACATAAATATCATTACGTGTTAAGAAAAAGCATTGAATAAGTATTTGTTGAAATCAAATTCTCTACAATTACAAAATCATTCATTTAACACAATCAAACAATCTAGGTCGTCAAATCAAAATTAGATAGCCCATATTTCAACTTAATAATTCCTTCTAAAATATAAAAGTTTTAAATATAAACTATTCAATCTCAATCTTGCATTCTATCTACGGTTGCATGATTGTATGAATTGCTAAGAATCCAAAACCGAGTATCAATGTCATTAGATATCATCCGTGGTACTCTTCACTATGGGATTAATTCATAGCCTATATTCACTAGGGCATGGCCTATGCTCCAATCAAATCATAACGGATGAATACTTGAAAAGATGTTTTAAGAAATAATATAAAAAAAATGATATCATAAAATGATTTGATTGAATTCATGCATGCAAAAAGAAAAATTTACAACGCCCATGCATACAAAATAATTCCTCTTACAAATGCTTTGATGCAAAATATTTATGTTCCTCATGTGACATATTCAGAAGTTTATAGCTCATTGAAATATTGCATAACTAAGGGTGAAGTTCAGTACTCCATTCCACACTTCACATGGCCATCTCACTAAATCAATACTAAAAAAAAATCATTAGAAGCACAAAAGTGTGGGTGTTTTTAATAGATGCATGTGATACTGCACTAAATATTTATAATAAAAGATATGATTTAACGATAAAATATGTACAAAGTTCAGCTTAGGTTTAACTCCAATCAATCATGGAAAATGATGATAAATGGATTAAAAGAAAGGCAACCTTAATGAACTTGTAGCTTTCTCTCTCAATAAATCTCACATATTCACATTGCACATGGAAGGAGTGCTTAAGAGAGATACTATATTTTGTCCCTTACCTAAAAAGAGAGAAAAAGAACATTAATGAATTATTACAAAGAATACTGCCACCACCTTTTTTTTCTTTTTTTAAAATTTTGTTATTATGCTTTTAACTTTATATTGTTCATGTGTTTTTGCCTTCTATGATAGTGATGATCAATAGGTGTCAAATTATAGTGATTGCGATTTTAGACTAAGACATTTTTTCAATTACTTTTTACAATTTGTTTGTAAGCACTATTATTGTTTCCATTTTTTTATTAAACCCAAATTACTTTTCAGAATTTATAGTAAGTATTGGATCATGTTTGGAAAATTTTCCTAATTCTTTTAAAAGAAATTGAAGAAGGAGAAATTATTAGAAATGGTAATATTAATGATCATTTTACAACTTTTTCAAATAAGATTTAAATCTTGTCTATTGAGATTACAAGTCAAACACTTTTTAATGGGTATGCAAGTTGCAACCTAAATTGATTTCCTTATATACAGAATTTTGATTCGGATTAAATTTGATCAGCTATAATTTGAAAATCAATACAATATAACAAGAAGTTCTTCTTGTAAAAAATTGGGGAAATTATTAATTAAATTCATAGTAATGATTATTTTATAATTATTCTTTAGGAGATTTAAACTTCGTGAGTTGAGCATAGAAAAATATTATTTGTTTTACCAAATTTTAGTTTTTTTTTCTTTTCTGCTAATGTGATTTACATTGAATTGAATCCACTAATAAAAGTGCATACTCACACATACATACACAATGTACTTATTATAAGAAGAGAGTTTTTCATATAAGACGAACAAAGAAAAATTATGAAGACTCCAATATAAGATCCACCGATTATAATGTGACACATTATGTATAACTATAAGTGTTTATTATATTATTGAAGGAGGCTATCTTGTCCTGATCTTGTGATTATTTTGCACTATACCATACGTGTACTGGTGCACATGGTACTTTGCTGCCCCTAACATAAATTGCAACATAAGGATTCTTGGTAGATGCTCATGCCTTCATTTTCAAGTTTGTTTGCACTTCAAGTTGTCCATTCAATGCCTCTCTCTCACACACACAACTAACAAAAAACATAAATGTGCTCCAACCCTAACAAATAGATGTTAGATTAATTTATTAATCAAGGTCATCCTAACTAGTGTCATTAGAGCACTGGTTAAGGAAATAAAAAAGTAATTTTATATTGAAAAGATCATCTATTTCCACTTTTAAAAATTTAACTACACAAGTTATAAGATATTTTTATTATATTTGTTTACTTAACTAATAACTTAGAGGTATTTGTTAGAATTTTTCTAAATGTTTTGACGTAAAAAAAGTGTTTTGACTTAGTTATCGAACAAACTCTAGATTATCAAGACTTTTTTCTTCTTCATGAGGGAGATTATCATATTTGAGATGTTATTGAGTGTTAAATGTGGGTGTCTCTTTCATTTAGAAAGATTAAAACTCTGATTCGCTAGGTTGTAATAATATATTATCTTTCTTTAGACCCACCTTTTGTTGGTTGAATGGAGTGACAATTGTTTAGAAAAAATTTACATCGACAATATTTTGTCAATATATATTTTGGTGGAAATTGAGATGAACACTACCAAATAAAAAAAAAGGCAAAACATGAAGATACAATCACTAAAAAAGTAGATGTGAAAATCGCACAATAACATTAACGTTGGGGCCCAATGTTAATGTTATTGTGTGATTTTGATATGAAAGTTAATTTATCAATCATGTAAAAGTTAAAAATGTTAAGTTATCCCCTATATGAAAGTTAAAAAAAATAAATATGATTGATCATTTTATTGGCTTGATGGAAAAGTCTGAATTGAATTTTCTTTTGGTGAAAAGTTTGAATTGAATTTTAACTTCTAAGAAGAGATAAGTCGAAGAAAATAATTTTCTTTTATCTTTATAATGGAATGGGTACTACTCAGTTTGAAGACTTTTAAATGATCAGTTAATGCAATTGAACTCAATGTTAAGAGAAAATTAAGTCTCTTGATGAAAAAGTTGCGTCAAGGTATCAAATACACTTTGTGCCTATTGTTTACTTTGATTATAGGCAATGCATGTAATAATAATTGATAAGCTATTAAAATATTTGGAGCCAACAACGTGCAGCTAATTTTCTTCCAAAATAACTATGGTTCTTGTTGAAAGTAAAAACCTATTTAGTGAATTTAGCCATGTTTGTACCATTTGAAGTCAACTTTCTAGTGTATATGATGTTTAATTTGGTAATATAATAAGTCTCATTTGTCAACTTTGGGATGGATCTATTTACCTCTTAAAAGAAGTAATTTTTAGCATGACTTGCACCCAAATTAGTAAAAAGAAGTTATTTCTAGTTTGACTATCTAAATTCTTTGAATTTAAGGGTTACCAAAATTCAAACTCCCACGAATCTCACACTTTTTAAATGGTGTAAAAATAGTAAGTCCCTTTATAGCAAATAAAAAGCTTCAAAATCTCATCCATTGCATTGCACATTCAATAAACCAACCATTATGTTCTTTAATTCTCAAACTTGAAAACACATCCAGCCCCCAACTAAAAAGGAGAGAACTTTCCTCCATACAACAATATACTTAAACAAAGTATCTACATAAAAATATTTTATTAAAAAAACTCCTAAATTTAAGGATCTCCAACCAATCCATTTAGCATATAGCATATTTTAGAAGTAGATGAAAAAATAGACATCTTTTACCACCCATCCACTTGTATTGGTTTTCTTGAATGAGACACCTTTTTGTTCTTTCTATGAGGCAAAGAAAGAAGAGTCTCTAACAACACAAATCCAAATCTTAATTCATTGAATTAACCTTTGAATCCAAGTTTCCTCCTTATTCATTCACATGCTCTCAAAAACTTTCAACCTCTCACACTCTTAATCCAATTTTGCTCTTCAAACTTGAAAACCATTTTTTTTAATCCGTGAAACTATTAAAAACTAAAAAACCAAAAGTGTGCCCACCACCACCTCCAACCCATTCCTACAAGAAAAACAAGATTCCCAAAAAAGAAACCTAAAAAAAATTCAAAAAAGAAAAAGAAAGCCAACTCACCAATTCAAAAGGAAAAAAAAAAAAAACCCTCATTTTTTTTTCCTTGTTATAATTTTACTAATATTTTTTGGTTCTTTCTATCACTTTCCTCAATCTCAGAAACCAAGAAAGAAAGAAAGAAACACATCACCATTTAGAAGCATTAACCCAATTTCTTCAATAGAAACCCTAATTTCTCAAAGAAACTCAAATTTGGGGGAACCTAAACAAGTTTCTCAGAATTTTCAATCGGCATCGAAATTCATAGTAATCGAGGTAGAGAAATCGTGGGTATCTTTCAAAATCTGAAATTTCTCTCTATTTTTCTGGGTAAGCGAAAATTATTTTTATCGAGAAAATCTGAGATTTTCCCGAGAAAATGTCTCAGCTGAAGCAAATGTCGCATGCTGATAACAGTGCTCCGTCGACGCCGGGAAAGTTCAAGATGGAGAAAGCTTCTTACTTCAACCGTGTACGGTGGCACGCTTCTCCGGCGAAGCTTTGTCTTTGGAGTTTTGTTTTCTCAGCTGCGATCTTGATCTTCTTTTTCCGTTCTCCGGCGACTTCTCCTCTTCCGGCAGACCCTTCACGGCGGTCATTGAGGAGTCCTTCCAACTGGGGTGGACCAGTTTGGGAGAAACGTGTCCGTTCCTCCGCTAGAGTCCGGTCACGGAACGGATTCTCCGTTCTTGTGACCGGAGCTGCTGGTTTCGTCGGAACACATGTCTCCGCGGCACTTAAGCGTCGCGGAGACGGTGTTCTGGGGATTGATAATTTCAATGACTATTATGACCCTTCTTTGAAGCGTGCAAGACAAGCACTTTTGGAACGTACTGGTGTTTTCATTGTTGAAGGTGATATCAATGATGCTGCTTTGTTAAGGAAGCTTTTTGAGGTTGTTCCTTTTACTCATGTGATGCATTTGGCTGCTCAAGCTGGTGTGAGGTATGCTATGGAGAATCCTGGTTCTTATGTTCATAGTAACATTGCTGGTTTTGTTAATTTGCTTGAGGTTTGTAAAAGTGTTAATCCTCAACCTTCAATTGTTTGGGCTAGTTCTAGTTCTGTTTATGGATTGAATACTAAGGTTCCTTTTTCTGAAAGGGATAGAACTGATCAACCTGCTAGTTTGTATGCCGCTACTAAGAAAGCCGGTGAAGAAATCGCACATACTTATAATCATATCTATGGTCTTTCTTTAACTGGTTTGAGGTTTTTCACTGTTTATGGTCCTTGGGGTAGGCCTGATATGGCTTACTTCTTTTTCACTAGAGATATTTTGAAGGGGAAGACTATTCCTATTTTTGAGGCGGCGAATCATGGTACCGTTGCGAGGGATTTTACTTATATTGATGATATTGTGAGGGGGTGTTTGGGGGCTTTGGATACTGCTGAGAAGAGTACTGGAAGTGGTGGGAAGAAGAGGGGGCCGGCGCAGTTGAGGGTTTTCAATTTGGGGAATACCTCGCCTGTTCCTGTTAGTGATCTTGTGAGTATTTTGGAGAGGCTGTTGAAGACTAAGGCGAAGAGGAATATTATGAAGTTGCCGAGGAATGGGGATGTGCAGTTTACTCATGCGAATATTAGTTATGCGCAGAGAGAGCTTGGTTATAAGCCTGTGACGGATCTGCAGGCTGGTTTGAAGAAATTTGTGAGGTGGTATCTGAATTACTATTCTGCTGGGAAGAAAGCTGTTGAGTGATGATGGATTCTTTTTTTATATAGGATCTTTGAATTCTTGTTCATTATGATTCTTGTGATTGTTCCCTTAGCATTTTCTCTGCCCGTGTTGCTCGAATCACCATGTTTCATACTTTGTCAAAGATGTACCTTATTAGGGAGGAACCTTGTTTCCTGCACTGAGGAAGTTTTGTTGTTGTTGGAGACTGGAGATTATTCGCCCGGGCACCCTATTTTCCAGTGCCAAAGAAAACAAGATATATCATCATATTCTCTTTTATTCTTTTTTTAATCCTCCACCTGAATGTAATTGTTGTAGTTTTAGAAATGTAGCATTCATGACTGATAGAGAGCATATGCTGATTGGTGGCAGTGTAGAATTGTTAAGGAAAATGAGTAAAATCATCATACAATAGTTTGATTTCCAGTTTTCGGACTGAATGAATCAATAAGACATGTATTTTATTTGCATATGTAATTTTTCATCTATAAATGGACTCCTGTATTAATAATTATGTGCACAATTCTATTACTTGTTGCTATTGCTAACGTTTTGGAATCGGTTCTGTGGCACCAGGCACCTTCTCCCCTGGAACAGCCAGCCTGCATTGTATGTTTTGTCATTAGAAAGATTATGAATGTTACTGCAGGTAGTTGTTTACTAGATTATTGTTTCTTAGTATACTAATCAAAGGATTTGTAAAGAAGTATTGTCAACTTGATTTTGAGTTTTCATGTTTTATTGCCATTTGATATGTCAGTTTTTGAAACAATTTTAGGAATTAACTTGCAATTTCATAGCTCTCTGGTCTCTTTATTTTGATGTTCTTCATCCATTTTCATATATAGTTTCTCTTTTTGACTTGTATTACTATGATTTTGTCCACGTTGTATGCAAATGTGTGTTGAAGGAATCTTTCTGTTAAGGACATTCTTATCTTATGCATTAATTTAAGAACTGTTGCAATCTATTCCAAATATAAGTTTTGTTGTTTCTAAATTGCACATTTAATATTTGTAACTTTCTTTCCATTTTTAGCTGGTTTTTATATGGAATAATTTACTTTTGGAATTGACATTTGCAAAGAGATTGTTTTGGTTTGAGATACTGCTTCCAAGCATTCACTGTTTACCTGGATTTCTTAAAGTTACCTGAGTTTGTATATTTCTATTTATGTATAGTGAATCTTCCATTTATATGTGTAATATGAAGATACTTGTTTTGGTTTATTACTTTATAATGTCCTCAATAGGTAAGAAATTTTGCATATTTGGTAATCATTTTCATGATAGATTGAATTTCTCTAGTTGAAACTTATCTGTTGTCAATTACTTGTACCATATGATATATAAATTGATTAGGATTTCAATTGATTGCAAACTAAGCAAATTGAGTCATGTAATTATTAATCTTGCCTTAGGTATTAATTAAGCAAATGGATGCTTCTTGAAAGTATTGCTAGATCAGGCTGATGAACTTGCCTTAGTTTGTTATATAATTTAGCAATAACTTATTGTCAATTTTCTGCTTAATAAAGAAAGTTATGGTAATAGAGAAGCTCATTCATACACTAATAATATATTGGCTTAAATGTAGTTTCCGTCCCCATATTTTGCCAAAATTACAATTTTGGTCATTTTATTTTTAATTGTGCAATTTTGATCCCTCATTTCAACAATCCATGATTTTGATTATCGAATTTGATGACGTGACAATAAATTGTTCACTCATAGCCCTTTTGTATCATTTCAATTGATTTCCTTTTGCCTCTGTATATTTGGTAAGACTCAATTAACACCTTATTTTTTATGAATATCAACAGTTATGCCCTTCATTTTTAAGTTAGGTAGCTTAATATAACGACGCGTCATCAAATTTGATGGTCAAAATCATTGGTTAAAAAAATTAAATGGAAGATCAAAATTGCACAATTAGAAATAGAATGACCAAAATTGCGATTTTATCAATGTGAGTATCAAAATTGCATTTATATATATATATATATATATGTGTGTGTTCTCTGAATTAACAAGACCATGGACTACAGTCACATTCATTTTCTGAACCAGCCGCAAATTTTCTGAACAAGGTATACTGAGACTCCTTGCATCAAATTCTGAAACACATGCACCTCTGTTACATGTGATACTAGTACAACTATAATGGGTTGGTATATTTTTAATAATTAATTCAATCAACCACCTTGGAGCAAATTGCTACCATTACTGGTGAGGCTTTAATTATGATACTATACTACATGTGATAGTTACCCAATGCCGTTCCTAACACGACCATGTGGACATTGTGGATTCAGTTAAAAATTACATTACATTTCAATTTTATTTTATTTTATATGTTAGAGTAGCATACGAGGACAAAGAAATTATAAAATTATTGGTATAAAGAGAAGGGGGTGTCATCTTCATTGAAGATAATATGATGAACATATCACATCAATGTTTTAAAATTTTAACCAGATATAGAATTGAAGAGACTCTAGATTATTATGACTCAATTGCTTTAAGTCGTTTGAATCAAAACAAAATAAATTGAACCACTCAAATAGACGAATTATTGACAATGTTGGAAGTTTGAGATTAAACAATTGACTTAAGTGTATAGTTTCTTTCACAGTTTACCAGATGAACATTTCGGTTCTACTTTTAAACAATTGACTTAAGTGTATAGTTTAAGATTTGATCTCAAATTCATCTGTGTATAAGTATTTGTTGAAAGTTGTGTTTTCTTTAAATGAATCTTAATATCTTAAAAAGTCAATTCTCGAATATGGATTCGAAATCTTCTGGTTATTGAAGTGCAAAACCAATATATCTATCCCATTAGATTTCTATAAGATGATTCACATTCTTACGTCACCAAAGCTAGTTTTAATTACATCACCAAATATACTTTTACATACATCTTAGAATATACTTCGTCCATCCGTTTTTACAGGAATGTTTACAAAAATCATGAGTATTTAAAAAAGTGATTGAAATAATAAATTTGTTTGAAATGTGTGTAACTATTACTAAATTATCTTTAGTGTATTAATGTATTCAATGTTGTTTTTTCATAACTAGTAGTATTAGTGATGGTATATTGAAAAAAAGAATAATAAATGCATATATAAATTTGTACAGGATGTTATATTTAGGGACAAAAGTTTTTTTTTATAAATAGTCTTATAATTAGGGATGAACAAAGTAATAAGTTGCCGATCAGATTGGATTATTGAGATCTATAACTGCATAAATATGCGAAAGTGCGAAAAGCATTCTCCACGAATATTCTATTATTGTTTGATGCAAGGTATTCTTCGATCAATGATCAAGAAAATAAATGATAGATGCTCTCTTGCTCTTTTACTCTTGGGGAGGTGTCAGAGTTTGATTGAGCTTCTATATGAAAGGCAGTAAGTCTACAAGTTTAACGTGTGTAATAGCCCCCACTTGAAACATGCAAATGGGTCCTTCTTAATAGTTAACGTTCTTCTGCATTTATAAATGTGCTTTTTTACATGTATGATTGAAGTTGAAGACAAAAAGTCTTGGAAATCAAAACAGCCAATTGGGTGAAAGTTTCTTGTATAACAATCTACACAAGTTAAAAAGAAATTCATGAACATTTAAGTTATAACCAAGAATAGCTGCTCGAAGAAAGAAAGATAGGAAAATAATAATGAATTGGAATTTATGGAATGTGTGGTTAGTTGAAATCTATTTAAATTCTGAATCTTTTACCATGCTTATGGTATATAATTAATTTAAAGGAATGCTAGTACGTATGACTGTCCCACTAAACTCATGTGTCTAATTTCATGAGTATTTGATATATTTTTTCCTTGTAGTTTTTACATTTGGTTTCTTTTCTCTTTGTTTGTTTGATTTTGTTCATGTCAATTTTTCGCGGAAATTTTGAATTATCGATGCGTGCGCGCACACTATATATATATACGAGTTAAAGTCGTACCGATCAATTTTTCATAGACAAAATGAGTTTTGTTAAACTTTGGATTTTGACAACTTCATCTTACCCTTCACATCAAATTATGTACTGTATGAGACAAATGAGGCTTGAGGCTACTATAAGGTTAGCATATATATAATTTGATTGAAACATGTGTTTGCATGGTTATGCAAACCAAACAAATTAAATTGTCATCATATAGTCTTTCCTTAAACATCAATGAAGTAATATTGCATCATTAATATGTAGCAAGAATTGTAATATCATGATCAATATCTGTGGAAATGAAACAATGAAATGTACTAAGTCCATGTTTTAGATATCCTATTCCTTTCCATTGTATGATGAGATATATAAACCTACCTTAGTTTCATACACAAGTCGCTACTCAATATTAGATGTCCTATGGCTCCATTCAACTTAGCAAGTTTAGAAATATAGTATAATTTTCTACATATTAAGAAGAAAGGGTTATAATGATGATATATGTTTCAGAATGAACCAAGTGAACATATTTTTTACCATGAATATTACTGTTTTCATATTGTTACAAAATTTTACTTAAGGTAAGAACAGGCTACACTACAATTATTTCCTCTATCAATGTAGAATTTCGGTCTTTTTCAATAGTAAGTGCATGTATTTTGTTATGAGAGCTTTTTTTTTTCTTCATTTGGATAAGCATTGTAAGAGGTTAACAAAATATTAGTACTGATGTGGGAGTGACATTAAATTCTAATAACTTTGTTAGATCCACATGGGATTGTGTGTTTCAACTTTAAATTGTACCTACTCCATAGGGGACCAAAACAAAAACATATTTATAGATAAAAGCTTTAATCTGTACTTTTCACTATGAATGAACACCATTTCTTTAGTACACTAACTCACTTGGTTGAAAAGGTGATGTTGTTGTACATGATCGTGGAAGTAAATCAACCCTCCATGTAACTAGTTAGTGGTTGAGATTGGTGGAACAGAAGTGTGGTTCAAATAAAAAAGTTTATTTATGAATATTTTAAAGTGTTTTTGTGACTAAATTTTTCTTTTAAGGTTGTGACTCAACTATTTAAATAGTTGAATAAGACATAGAGTCCAAGTAATCAGTGGATATAATCAAATGGATTTGGCATAGTGAAAATATAATATGCCCGTGAGAGAAAAAATTGTACTTTTTTTTTTTTGATATAGAGAAAAAATTGTACTTAGTGGGAGGACTATGGTCCAATCCTCATAAATAATATCTTTTTTTAGAGAGAAGTATATATATATTTTTCTTTTCTACAAGACTATTCTTGTTGTTTTACCCCGTGGAATATGATTGTCTCGGATAAGAGGATATGTAAATTTCATTAAAACCGAAAAAAATGAACTAATCTATAACAATATATAAAAAGAATATCTAGAGAATTGGCTCAAAATTGATGTTTGAAGATTAGGCAAAAATCGGGGCACGATTTTGTGCATGTTTTGAAGTTTTTGGTTCGACAAAAATTGGAGCATGATTTGTAGAAATCGGGCCCGATTTTGCAGATAACATTCATATAGTATTGTACGAATGGAAAAAATCGGGGCACGATTTTTCGTGATCTGAGCACTATATAAGGCTCCATTCTTCATGTTCTTAGAGATGCTTCAAGAGAGAGAAACTTGGGAAATAAAAGGATGTAACTTTAGGGTTGAGAGTAATTGGTGAGGGTTCTCTTGAGAGGTTCTCTTGGGATGGGAAACATTTATTGGGTGAGTGAAAACCATTGAGTGTCTTGTTCATTGGAGTGATTGAGAAAATGGTAGAAATTAGGGTTTGTTCTTTGTGAGCTTGTTGAAGCTAATTTCTTGTAACTCTTTTATATCTCTTTGTAAAGATCACATCAATAGTTGATTAGAGAGATCAATCTCTCCCCCATAGTAGGTCAATTTGGACCGAACTGGGTAAACATTTCTTGATGTGTTTGTTTCTCTTCGCTCTTTCTCTTTTACTTGTGGTTTTGTTCTTTTCACTTGGTTCCTAGATTAGATTTAGGTTGGTTATTGTTGTTGGTGCTCGAGGATATTTTGATATTGGTTACTACTTTCTTTTGCTCCACATATATAAGTTTATTGGTGTGAGATTTGAGTCCAAATTCACAACAATTGGCGCCCACCGTGGGGAAAATGAGTGAATTGGTTCAGTGAGTATCATGGGTTCAAAGTGGGACATCGAGAAATTTATCGGAGATAATGATTTTGGGTTATGGAAGGTAAAGATGCAAGCGGTTTTGATACAACAAAAGTGTGAAAAAGCTTTGAAGGGTGAAAGTGCATTGCGATCACCATGTCACGAGCAGAGAAGACCGAGATGGTGGACAAGGCAATGAGTGTTATTGTCTTGTGCCTCAGGGATAAAGTTTTGAGATATGTTGCGAAGGAACCTACCGCGGCATCAATGTGGTCAAATTTGGAGTCATTGTATATGGCCAAGTCTTTGGTTCATAGGCAATTCCTAAAGCAACAACTCTACTCATTTAAGATGGTGGAGTCAAAGGTCGTCATGGAGCAACTAACTGGAGTTCAACAAAATCCTTGATGATTTGGAGTATATTGAGGCTGCATCTTGAGGATGAAGATAAAGCTTATACTCTTGTTGTTTGCTTTACTGAGATCATTTGAATCCTTCAATGATACCATGCTCTATGGCAAAGAAGGCATTGT
The DNA here is from genome assembly GCA_018208015.1 of Medicago ruthenica. Classification (NCBI taxonomy): domain Eukaryota; kingdom Viridiplantae; phylum Streptophyta; class Magnoliopsida; order Fabales; family Fabaceae; genus Medicago; species Medicago ruthenica. The sequence goes on along the minus strand of CM031374.1, from coordinate 12,613,561 downwards.
CACCTTGGAGAAAGTCCAAGCGGCTTTGAGGACCAAGGAGCTAACCAAGTCCAAGGACTTGAGAGCTGATGAAAATAGTGAAGGTCCCAAGTGTTTCAAGAGGGAATGGTGGAGGTAGAGGCAACCAGGAGAAACTCAAAGTGTGGTAACAAGGCAAAGTATAGGTGCTTCAAGTGTCACAAAATGGGTCACTTCAAGAGGGATTGTCCGGAGGACAATCCTAACTCCGCGCAAGTTTTCTCCGAGGATTATGAGGATGCAGGTGCTTTGGTGGTGTCTTGTTAGGGGAATTAAGAAGGTGATGTTTCTCAACTTGGAAGTGATGTCTTGTAGAGCGGTGGTCGTCTGAAGAGACAGTTAAACACTCAACATCAGCCTGGAGAGGCGATGGGAAGAATACTCAAGTTTCAGTCTGGAGAGACAGAGGTAAGATATTTGTGATCAACCTTAGAGGTGGAGTTGCAAGGTGAAAGACATAGTGGATGTATGCATTTTCAAGTTAAGGTAGAGAAAGCTCAGCTTGTGGTGGAGTTGATGACACCGAGAATGGTACAACTAAGGAGGCATTGGGTGATATGCTCTAGTTGTTAGCAATGGAATTTTTCAAGAAGACATAAGGCATTATGGGGTTTGAATAATGTATGGCGTGACTTATGTGATTACCTAAAAGACCAAGGGTAATTGGATGCAAGGAGATCTTCAAGAAGACAGAAGATGTTCCATGGTTGAAGAGTGCTTGGTGTAGACTTGTGGAACTACCTAAAATCCTAGTGTAGTTGGATGTGAGGATCTTCAAGATGGCGGAAGGCATTCTGAGTGCTGAAGAGGCAAAGGGTAGAATCTTGTGGAGCTACATGGTGTAGTTAGAATCAAGGGAAAATGAAAAGGAGAATGGTGATTGATGGTTAAATTGGCATCACCATCAATTTAGAGTCAAGGTGAAGAAATGTTGAGAATTGGCTCAAAATTGATGTTTGAAGATTAAGGAAAAATCGGGCCACGATTTAGAGAAATTGGGGCACGATTTTGTGCATGTGTTTGAAGCTTTTGGTTTGACAAAATCGAGGCACGATTTGTAGAAATCGAGGCCCGATTTTGCAAATAAGGTTTATATAGTATTGTACGAATAGGAAAATCAGGGCACGATTTTGGGAAATCGGGGCACGATTTCTCAGGATCTGAGCACTATATAAGACTTCATTCTTCATGTTTTGAGAGAGGCTTCAAAAGAGAGAAACTTGGGAAATCAAAGGAGGTAACTTTAGGGTTGAGAGTCTTTGGTGAAGGTTCTCTTGGGTTGGGAAACATTTGTAAACACCTTGGATGAGCAAAAATCATTGAGTGTCTTGTTCATTGGAGAGATTTGGAAAAGGGTAGAAATTAGGGTTTGTTCTTTGTGAGCTTGTTGAAGCTAATTTCTTGTAACCATTTTATATCTCTTTGTAAAGAGATCCATCTCTCCCCAAAGTATGTCAATTTGGACCGAACTGAGTATACATTTTCTGGTGTGTTTGTTGCTCTTTTATTTTTATCTTTTGCTTGTGGTTTCGTGCTTTTCATTTGGTTCATAGATTAGGCTAGGTTTGTTATTGTTGTTGTTGGTTGAGGTTATTTTGATATTAATTACTACTTTTCTTTGCCCCACACATCTAAATTTATTGGTGTGAGATTTGAGTCCGAATTCACAACAGAATACATCTGTTTTGAGATGTATTTTTCCTTTTAAATCTTACTCCTTCATTTAAATATTTTTTGTTGATAGATGCTTTCTTGCTCTTTTACTCTTTGGGGGTGTCAGAGTTTGATTTAGCTTCTATATGAAAGGCAATGAGTCTACGAGTTTAACGTGTGTAATAGCCCCCACTTGAAACATGCAAATGGGTCCTTCTTAATAGTTAACGTTCTTCTGCATTTATGAATGTGGTTTTTTATATGTATGATTGAAGTTGAAGACTAAAAAGTCTTGGAAATCAAAACAGCCAATTGGGTGAAAGTTTCTTCCATAACAATCTACACAAGTTAAAAAGAAATTCATGAAACATTTAAGTTATAACCAAGAATAGCTGCTCGAAGAAAGAAAGAAAGAAAGAGAGATAGGAAAATAATAATGAATTGGAATTTATGGAATGTGTGGTTAGTTGAAATCTCATTAAATTCTGAATTTTTTTACCATGGTTATGCTAGTAAGTATGACTGTCCCACTAAACTCATTTGTCTAATTTCCTGAGTATTTAATAAATTTTGTCTTCCTAGTTTTTACATTTGGTTTCTTTTCTTCTTTTTATTTGATTTCTATTTTTAGAGGATGTTTGTTTGATTTTGTTCATGCTAATTTTTTGCTTTATGTTTTAGTTGTAATTTTGAATTATTGATGCATTTATTGTATTATATATATATATATATATATATATATATATATATATATATATATATATATATATATATATATATATATGTCTGTTTTTTTTCTTTATCATTTAAAATTAAAAGTGTAACAAACTAGATGAGTATATGTATACTTACTTTTTCATTATCCCAATTATACCCTTAAACAATTTTTTCTATAATAAAGATTGTTGTTGGTGTCATTAAAAAAGAAAAGAATTTAGATTATATTTTTGTTATATTGTTGGTGTTATTGAAATAGATAATCAAGGTTAGTTTGGTTTGTTATAACTTGAAAGCAACAAACATATATATTTTTAGTTTTAATCAAAATCAAAATTTCATAAAAAAAATCATCGTTCATAATTTTCAAATGTTAGCGCAATAAAAAGAGCGGAAAGACAGACATGTGAGTTCCCGTCTTTTCGCTAGTATATATAATGTACATATGTATTTTTATAATATTATTTTAATGAGTTAAAGTTGTTGTGATCGATTTTACATTGACAAAGTTCTGTTTTGATTGGCTTATTTGAGCTAATCTATAGACATAAGTTTTGTGAGATTGTTTTGGAGAATTTATGACAACAGCTAATGACAATTTTTATAAGCTTTTTTCAACTTATTTACATAAATTATCCAATACAGCTTAGTAAAAATACTTATAGTATTTACAAAAACAATTTAACATTATTTATCTTTTGCTATAAAAATAGCTTATGCAAACTTATATATAAACACTTATAATAATATTCCTAAAAAAAAACGCTTATCATGATAAACGCTTATGTTATAAGCTACAAATAAGATGTTTATCCAAACATGCCCAAAATGAGTTTGGTTAAACTCTTGATTTTGACAACTTCATCTTACCCTTCGCACCAAATTATGTACTATATATATATACACACATATAGAGTCAAGATCCGTTGACAACAGGTGTAAGTCTTGAAACTTACACCAAATCTCAACCATTATTATTAGTTGATCTAACGGTTCATATTATGTCGATAATAAATGGAAATAAATCACATGATGATTAGAAAAGGAAATTATCTATGAGATATTGTTTGATTCACCTTTAATTATTTTTTCCTCTCATAATATGAAACTATAATTCTTTGTGCTATTGTCATGTCATTTACATCTGCAATTGCAAGTTTTTTCTGCCATGTTAGTTTGTTAAAAATAGTTTCATTCTTTGAGCAAAAAACAAGGGGAGAACAAGGGGACCATTGTTTTATTTTATTTTTTTGGGAAAAGGGGACCATTTTTCCTCAATTAAAATAAAAAAGAATGTTTATCTTTAATCTTTGTTAACAAAAAATATTTGTTGAAAAAAATTTCGACACGCAATTTTAGTCCCTATTAAATTAAATTATGCTTAAAATTTTAAATTTTTGAATGTTTTTTACATATTTATTTAGAACATTATACAAAGTTCCTCCGCAAAAAATTAATTCAAAATTTGAGTTTTAGGTCCAAATTTTTTTTTTGAAGGAAGGTCTAAATTTTTATTATTTTAATCTTGAAATTTTAATGTTTATAAAAATTCATATTTAATTCATTACATGTTAAAAAAAATATTATTTTTTTATAAAATAGTTTCTTATAATGATCTTAACATGTCTGTAAAAAATTATTCAAAAATTTAAAAGTTTAAGCATAATTGAATAAATTTTATTTTAATAGGGACTAAAATTATGTGCCGGATTTTTTTATAGAGACCAAAACATATCATTTTTTTTATATGATGACTAAAAACAATATTTCTAGGGACTAAAATTTTATTTAATCCTTTAAATGATAACATTTTAGTGGGTCACATTATCTATAGATCACAACCATTTAAAAGCTTTCATGTGTGGTTTATATTCATTTTGCAAAAAAAAAGCTTTCATGTGTTTTTTTTTACAAGAAAAGCTTTCATGTGTTGTTTATATTCATTTTGCAATATATATCAAGACTCCTATGGTAGGTGACCTATTCAGGTCTCCCACCAGAGAAGAGACTTTCACTAAAAACAAAGTGCAATTTTTTGACACAATCATATTATTTTCACTGAGAATAAGTCCCATTTTTTCTAATTTGCAGGTCAGCCACACAAAAAAAAATATTTGTGTCATATTTTAATAAGAGAGAGAGTAAGAAAATAATTAAGTGCAAGTCAAGCAATATCTCTTTGAGATCATTTTCTTTTCTGGTCATTATGCGATTTCTTTCCATTTATTACTGACATATTATGAGTCGTTAGATCAATCACTTATAACGGTTGAGATTTGGTGTAAGTCTTTTAGACTTACACCGGGTGTCAATGGATCCTGACTCATATATATATATATATATATATATATATGAGACAAATGAGGCTTACTATAAGATTACCATATACTTATTCCATAATTTTATAATTGTCACTTTTGCATAAAATTTTGTTTCTAATTAACTGTCATTTTCAAAGTCCAATACATCATTAAATATTGTTTTACCTATATTACCCTTATATATATATATATATATATATATATATATATATATATATATATATATATTAAATGATTAAGGTTAGTATAGGAAAAAAATAAATTGTGGTATCAAAAGTAGTAAAAATATTTGTTGTCTTGGTTTGTGTAAAAAGTCAAAATGTGACCATTAAAAAGAACATAGGAAGTATATAATTTGATTGAAATATGTGTCTGCATGGTTATGCAAACCAAACAAATTAAATTGTCATCATTAATTATAGTCTTTTCTTAGGTATCAATGAATTAATATTGCTTCATTAATACTCCATTCGATCCTTATTACTCCCTCCGTCCCTTTTTATAGGAGTAATTTACAAAAATCATGTGTATTAAGAAAAGTTGTTAGAGTAATAAAGTTGTCTCAAATGTGTGTGACTATTATTAAATTACCCTTAATTAAATATATATTTAATGTTAATTTTTCATATACCAAGACAAATTGATAGTATTAATAAGGGGTATATTTGGAAAAAGAGTAATTAATGCATCTAGAAATTTGTATATGATCTTATATTTAGGGACAAAACTTTTTTGTAAACTACTCCTATAAATAGGGACGGAGAGAGTATAAGAAGAAAAACAAAAAAATATCAAAACCAATACAATCATTAATTAATATAACTTTTGTAATATTTTTACAACTATACCCTCATAAAAAATTGTGAAGCATTAAATACATTCACAAATATTAAAAAGACAAACATTAAATTAGGGGTAGAAAAGTCTTTTAAACAATAACTACACCTTAAAAACTGTGACATTAATAGGACCAAAAAGTTTTTTTGAAAATTTTTTATACATAGGACCGGAGGGAGTATGTGGCAAGAAGTAATATGATGAGTAAAATGTGGCAATGAAAGAATGAAATGTATTAGACATGTTTTGGATATCCTATTCCTTTCCATTATATGATTAGATTTATAAACCTACCTTAGTTTCATACACATTCTGCTAGTGCTACTCAACATCAGCTTACATATGGTTCCATTTAATTTAGCAAGATTAGAATAGTATAATTTTTCTAGTTAAAAAGAAAGGGCTATAATGATGATATCTGTTTCAGAATGAACCAAGTGAAAAAAAATTCTTACCATGAATTACTGTTTTCATTTTGTTCCAATGAGGGTGATAGGTAGGGAGGAATTAATTAAAGGCTGAATTCTTTCTAGTTTCTGTTCGCAGCACCAGAAAACAACTCTACATGATATTTCCAAGCTATTGAAAATTGAAATGGAATTGAAGTTTGCAAGTCAAGAACTATCTATTACATTAGTTCCTTTTTATCTCTCATTTTTGTTTTCTGCTCTTTCTTAATGAAATAAAATACATGTTTGCATGTTTACAAAAGTTTAACCTTTTCAGCTACATTCATGACTTCATCGTAGAAGTTCAACATATAACAATTTTTACCCTAAGAATCTAGTAGATAAATTCACCTACACTAAATGCTGAGAAATGATAAATTGTAAGTTTGAACATGCATCCCAACATATCAAATGTTTTTGCAGATTCTTACCATATGAATTGTGCTTAGGCATGGCAATGCCGCAATGGCCATGCCGCAATGGGGTGCGGCGGGAACGAGTTTCGCCTTTCCTATCCCAAATCTCATATATTTATATGTTACTCTACTCATCCTGACGGGGATGAGAAATTAAACTCAATCACCGTCCCCAACGGATTCGAGTATCCCCAATCCCCTCAGTGAAATCATTTTTTTAATAAAAAAAAAGTTTTTCCAGCTCTAAACCCACCACGAACATGTAATTTTCCCCAAACCCATAACTCAAACCCGAACCTACTGCTATAAATTAATTTCCACAATTTTTTATTAATCTAACCCATTTGGGATAGAAAAACACCCAACATCATGTGTATTTGTCAATTGTAAATCATAAAAGAGTGACTAATTTGGGAAAATTTTCGATGAGTCTTAGAAGAGCTCAAATGAATGAATCAAATAGAGACCAATTTGGGCCTAAAAAAATTACATGTATTCCTTAATAATTAAGCACATAATTAGGGATTTGATCTCAAATTCGTATTTAAGTATATTGTTGAAAGATGTATGCTCCTTAAATGAATATTTAGTGCTTTGAGAGATTAATTCAGGAGTCTTGAACGTTGATGCCTAGGGTTAAAATAAGGAGATGTGTATATTGTCATGGATTCATTCTAGTTGTTGAAGCACAAAATCTTTCCAATTTTGGCCATTAGATTGCAATATTAAGAAGGTTTACTTTCTATTTTCACCAAATCTACTTTTACATGCATCTCGAAATATAATAAGTTTTCGATCAGATCGGATAGTTGAGATCTCTAACTACGTGAATGTGCGACGGTGTAAAAAAGCATTTTCCACAAATATTTTATTGTTTCATGCAAGTTATTCTTCAATCCATGATCATCATCATATATGATATGCTCTCTTGCCCTGTACTCTTTGGGGGGTATCAGTGTTTGATTGAGTTTCTATATGAAAGGCAATGAGTCTACAAGTTTAACGTGTGTAGTAACCCCACTTGAAACATGAAAATGGGTCCTGCTTAATAGTTAACGTTCTTCAGTGCATTTATAAATTTGCTTTTCTGTTTATGATTGAATTGAAGTGAAGATTAAAAAGTGTTGGAAATCAAAACGGTAAATTCGGTGAAAGTTTCTTGTATAACAATCTACACAAGTTTGAGTATCTCTAAAAAAGAAATCATCAACATTTAAGTTAACCAATAATAGCTGCTCCAAGAAAGGCAAAGAATCATTGAGTAAAAAAAAGGGAAAAGTTGTACCAAAAAAAAAGGGAAAAGAAGGTAAAGAACCATGAATTTATGCAACGCGTAGTTAGTAGAAATCTCATTAAATTCTGAATTTTTCTACCATGCTATTGGCATGTGTTTAAAAAAAATATTACCATCTAGTAATGAGAAACTAATTTCTGTCATATAGACTTAATGGCATGTATATACAGGGACGAATCATAAAAAAATAAACTATGAACCTCAAGTTAATTAAGCTGCTGGATGAGATTATTATCTGAAGAGAAATTAGAGACTAATTTTTTCTTTTATAGACAAACTGAAAATTATATTAAATAAAAATAAAGAGATAAAGAAACTGACCGGAGGACATTAGACATGACCCTGATAGACTTTTAACAAGTGTACTAAAAATGCATCGAAGTAATAAAATTTACAAGTTCGTCTCCACAGGGATTGTTTCAATCTCAACTTGACAATTTAATTATAATAAGGATTTAACAAATATGGGGTATGTAGTGCATATATTTGAGTTCAATGGAAAATAAAAATAAATTGTTTTGGAAAAATAACAAGGATTAAAGTGATTAGGTCTTTCGAATCAATTAATTATCGTTGTTTGGTAAATTGCACCTAGTATCTACAATTATTCTCTTAGTCTCACGACAAATTAACAAAATAGTTCTGATCAATTCCTTGACTCAGAACTCTCTTCTCGAATTATAACACCCTAATTCCTTAGGTGAGTCTGTAACCGTTGAAGGTTTTATACGAGCGTTAATTTATATGTCATAACCTAACAATCATCTATCCCTAGATTGACCCGTTAGATTAACCAGAATTATTAGGTACAATTCAATAGCTAGTGTCAATAGTCAATTGATATTTGAAATCATTTTATATAGGATCAGTATACAAAAAGCATTATGAACAAATAATTCTGAATAAAACGAAGATTATAATTGCATTGAAAAGAGTTTATACAATCACATGATTCAAACAGCTCAAATTAAAATCATCGCAGACCTAATCAAACGAAAACTTAGCAACTCATGATAAGGATTAAGCAATATTAATAAAAGAAATTACAAGGTTTTGATCATGAGAATTTCTTCAATTAGATATGCTTTGGCCCTCTGTGCATGCGTTTGGCCTCCCGGCTCTTCTCGTTGTGATTTCCTCCAAAACATGATGTGTTTTTTTTTTGTGCCCAAATCGTTCCCCCGTTACTGTGCTGCTTCCTCCTTATATAGCCTCATGCGACCTAGTTTTTCCATTCCCCTCAGCATGTTACGTTTTTTTCTTCTGTTCTTTTGCTCAAGCCACACATTTTGTCCAATGACCCGTGATAACACCAAGTCCACTTGTTTCTTCTTTTCACACCTTCCACGTTGTGACATTCTTTTCTTTCCTTTCATTCAATTCTCACTTTGCCCACCATATGTTAGTAACAATGCACTATTTGACTCAATAAATAAAAAAAATAATTTATTTAAAATGACTCTAAATTAAATACTAAACTAACAAAAATAGATAAAAAAGCTTAATTAAAAGCACTCTAAAAATATGATATGACAGACTGTCATCAGACCCAACTATAACCAAAATAGAAATACATCCTGATAAATAAGAACAAATGGACAAGCCCTAAACCTATGTTAGTGACTAATGTACCCAAAAGAATAGAGACTACAAACACTATGTTACTTTTTTTTTAAGCAAACAAATCAATGCATTTAATTTCATTAGCTAAAATGTGTCAAAGACGTGACGATAAATCATCATAAATGTGGGGGTTAGGTTCGGATGGGTCTACCCTCGCTAACTCATGAGTGATCCCATTAGTTTGCATCCGATTAAACTCGACATGACGGTACAAACACTATGTTATTATATATACTAAAAAATTGAATACATCTTAAAATTTATAAATTATAACTAGTCTTCATGTATCTTTGTAATTTGAAATTATTGCATGATTATGTGATTTTTAAACATAAAAAATATTTCTCTTTTCTTTAAAAAAGAACCATAAAAAATATTTCTCTCTATATATATACATGACCAAACAATTATTTAATAATTCATTTCTTGATTGTGCTTTTGATTTTGCACAAAGTTCATAGTGATAAACTAATTTTCAATATTTTTGTTGTCACGCACAAAACATAAGTATTGATGTGGACACCATAAAATTTCTATAACTTTGTTAGATCCATATGGCATTATGCGTTTCGACTTTTAATTATACTTTCGACCAAAAAAAAAAGGAACTTTGAGTTACACCTACTTCATAGGGGACCAAATTTATAGATAAAAGCTTTTGTTCTTTAGTACAGTGACTACTAGCTTATATTTGAAAAAGTTGATGTTGTAGTACATGATCGTGGAAGTAAATCAACCCTCCGTGTAACTTAGTTAGGGTAGTTGAGGTGGGGGGAACAGAAGTCTAGTTCAAATCAAAAAGTTTATTATACATATTTTTAAAAGTTGAATAAGACATATGACCTAAGTAATATGTAGATATTGATGGAGTTAGCATAGTGGAAATATATGAAGTCCATAACACAAGAAAATGTGTACAGAGATACTCTTGTTGATTTGTGCTCATCCCCCTATTTATAAGAGAATATATGTTAAATTCCATCCAAACAAAAAAAAAATAAGTACGTGAATATTTTTTTTATCAAGTATAAGTACGTGAATATAATTTAAGTAAAGCATTAATACCGCGCAATCTTTTTTTTAGGGGATTAATACCGCAATCTTAGAAGTGATGAATATTTTAAGGGTTTCGTTAATAAGTGTTCTTAGGGCACTTGTTAAGGATTCAAAGATAGAAATAGTTTATAAGTTTTATAAAGTAAAAGTTACTTTTTAAACTTTCAATGCGTTAATGCATCATTTTCAAGATAAAACTTTCTCTTTAACCTTCTTAACAAGTGTCCTTACCTAAGGGCACTTGTTAGCATTTCCCATATTTTAAAGGCAAAATTACACTTGTTGTCCTTGTTTAATTTCAAATAACGATCGATATTGTCTTTTATCTTCTTAGTTTCACGTCATTTTTTTCATTTTAATTCATTTGCGTATAAATTTTCATGTATTAAATCCAAAATTCATAAAAAAAAATCATAGATTGTCGAATACTAAGAGTTCATAAGAAATAAAACTATAGATTTGAATCATTAAAATTCAAAAGCAAATTGATCAAAAGGGCGAAAATGACAGAAAAAAGAAGATAAATAACAAAATTGTTACTTGAAATTAAGTTAAGGGACGACGAGAGAAATTTTTCTTATTTTAAACTTGGTAGAACTACAAAATTTTAACTTTAATAGAAAAGTTTATAATGAAGTTTTATTTTTTTTGGAAAAATTGTTGTAACTAGCTTGTAATTAGACAAAGGCCACTTATTTCTATCAAAAAAGAGAGGACTATTTGTTTCAAGTTTACTAAATTTATTCTTAAAAATATGAAAATTGTTCTTCTCCCTTTCAAAATTGTTCATTTCTTTAATTATGCCCAACATGAGTTAACACACGCTCGACTTTTTCAACTTGAGTTAACTCACGTTGTGCATTTTTCAACGTGAGTTGACTCACGCAGGCATGTGAATGAGCAAAAACAAAAGGGAGAAGAACAATTTTCTAGAAATATTCCTTGAAATATAAGGATGTGAGTTTTATGCTCATGTATTTAGAAAAAATAGGTTTGTCTTATATTATAATATTCTCAAGGATGTGATAAATGCTTCTTTTTTGGGCTTTCCTAAAGAATCAAGAAGATACTACTTCTAAAACCTTTCAGAGGGCAAAGTGTTTGTTGCCCGAACAGGGTGAAGCCAAGGATGGACTTTGGTGGAGTCTTTTGATGAGATTAATCCCATAGGATGCAATAGGGTCTTCGAAATTAATACTGGCATGGATGGTAACTTGGTAAGGTGCATACATATAAGGCATAACTGGGGTCTAAAGGTTTCAAATAATTCATGGTGTAGACTGATAATTCAGCAAGTGCACGGTTCTATCACATAATAGAAGTTATCAATGTCGCATAGACTAGTGTTGAATACCAACTTAATTCTCTAAATTGATTAGCTAAAATATTGGATTTTTAGATTTAGCTTGATTTCGAAAAAATGGTTTTGACCATCATTGAAAACATCTTAGGATTATGGGTTTCCATGACAAGATATAAATATCAATCCCAAATATCTATTTTGCTATGAAAATCAAGATTCTACAGGTGGAGTAAACTATGGTAACCTATGCCCCTTTCGGATGTTACATAAGTGTATTTTGAACCAATAAATTCATCTATTTCCATGGCTTGATCGATTGAAAAAATACATTAAGCATAATTACCCTACAACACGTCAAAGAAATCTCGACAATTTTCATGTTTTGACATCTTTCTTTTATCTTATAGATCCGACATCAACCTTTCACTTGTGCTACCCTGGTTGATATCTAAGGTTTAGAAAATCATAGATAAATGATTGTTTGATCTTGTAATGCTTAATTCAATTGTCACATTGATTATCCAAGTTCAAACAAACATAAGCGATATTCATTATAAAAGTAATAAAATAAAATTAAAGGGTCTAGAAAACATAACAACATGAAAGACTTGATATTTATGGAAATTGTATTATTGTGACTTCTTTCCACAATCCCAAGATTAAGGGAGTCTACTCACAAGAATTCATAGTATACAAAACAAAATAAACATAAGAAAAAGAAAACTTACAGTATTGATCAAATAGAAAGGTACATGAACAAGAAATCTTCACTTTTCTTAAGAGAATATGAAACTAAATTATTTTAAAAGTGTATGAATTTAAGGAGAGGGTAAGAGTGCTGAAGAAAACCCACTTAATACCCCCTTGCCGCCACCCATCTGCAACGAGGAGTTCCTTTCCACATATTCCTTCCGGTCCTTATTATAAGAAGAAAAACCAAAAAAAATATAAAATTAATGCAGTCATTAATTAGTGTAACTTTTTGAATATTTTTACAAATATACCCTTATAAAAAATTGTGAAACATTAAATAGATTCACTAATATTAAAAAGACAAACATTAAATAAGAGGTAGAAAAATCTTTTAAGCAATAATTACACCTAAAAGGTTGTGGTATATTCTTCTAAATATGACCAAATTTTTTTTGAAATTTTTCTTATATATAAGATCGGAGGGAGTACACAACTCCGCCTACAAAACAACCAACATGTTTGCAACAATCATTCACACAACTCTAGTTAATTATGATGATCTCTCTCTCATATAACTACTGAAGCCTTGCATCAAATGGGATTCTGTTTGCGTAAAACTCACGCAAGAAGTTTATGATCGTGGTGTGGAAGCTTGGAAGAATAACTTGCATGGTCAATTGGTAATGATCAAGGGAGACAAGCCTTAACCTCTCGAGATCTCTCGTCGAAGCTACAGAGACAGTTTGGAAGGAAATTGGCCAATGGAGATTGATATCTCTTGGTCGTTGTTTCTTTGAATTTCATTTTTTCACGTCTAAGGAAAACATGAAGGCCTGACCAATTGGTACTTACAATCTTTATCAAGTATTGTTGCGACTTCCAAGTGGTAACCATACTTCAACCCCTACACACAAAAGGAATCCCAAGTGTGGGTATGGATTAGAATAATGGACCTTCCCCAAGAATATTGGTTGCCACAAACGTTGTTTGAAATAGCAAGTGAGGTTGGTACGCCCTTGCTGTTTGATGATGCAACGAAGAAGCGAGCATTTGGCCACTATGCTCACATTCTTGTCGAAATTGATCTATTCAAGAGAATTTTTTATAAGGTGGTGGTGGAGCGCAAAGGATTTGTGTTTAACGTTCACATTATTTATGAAAGATTGCCTGAGTTTTGTACAATTGTTTCACCATAGGGCACTCAGTTTCTCTTTGCAACAAACTATACCCAGAGAACAATGAGGATATGGTGAAGCCAGATAAAGCCAAATCGAAGGGTGATTCTTCTACATGGCCTATCTCCATTGAAGATGAACAACTCAGGAGGAGATGCCTCAAGAGGTGCCCCAAATTATCCCCCCTGAGATGGCGCCAAATGAGGGAAAAGACAAGTCAGTAAAAGGAAGATAACAATAATATACTAGATTGATGACCCGTGCGCCGCATAGGTCTTATGAGCTGCAATACAATCGATAAAAATCAAATGCAATGGTTTTTTTTAAAGTACAACACGAGAATATAATATTGTATGAAATAATAAAATGACACAGATAGCAAGTGTGGTTTGATCATCACCTACATGACATGTTTTACATTAAACATTACGAAATACTTTCTCATAGACGACGTTAGAGGTAAAATCAATATATTCACCATCTTCGTCTGTGATTAATATCTTCAACCATTCTCTTGAAGTCACCCTCGATACAGCAACATACAATTGTCCATGTGAAAATACATGTGTTAGAAGGTATATGTCCACATTTTTAAGTGTCTGGCCTTGACTCTTGTTAATAGTCATTGCAAATGATACAGCCAAATGAAACTGCCTTCTTTGAAACTGGCCTAGACTTTCTACCCGTGCGACGTACGGGTCCTATCGACTGTTATAATGATCAATAAGTTATCTTTGCCATGTGTAATGTACAAAGGACATCAAATATGACAAATATTGGATTTACAAAATCAGGTCATGTTATCAAACATATCTCTTTTGGATGGTACTCTACGTGATAGGTACATCATTTAAGCATCAAGAGATGAATATAAGCCGGATCTGTTGGTTCATATTCCCATAAAGCCACATCTGTAAAAGTTAAAATCATAAGAAAGACATTAGACACAGATAGCAAAACCTCAACTCATGAAAACGAAAATGCAGATAAAGATAGCATCGTTTAAGGAAAAAAACCTCTTTGGCAGTGAATGGAAAATTTTGTGACATTTATGGCAGATTGACTGTCCATCATGGCTACCTCTTATGTGAAGAGCGATATCTTTGTTGTTATGGCAAAACAATTCTCAGTGTGTGTGTGTGTGTGTGTGTGTGTGTATACTACTTGAAATAAGTCAATTGTCAATTAAGCTCATTCCTTTCATGTTCCTCATAGGCATTCATCACTAATAATGATACTTAATGTGCATGTCTATTTACAATGCTAATTAATTATTGTTATGTAACTTCCAAAAACGGTTTGAATGCCATTAGTACACATATGAAAATACAAATGTTATGCTCACATTCTTGTCGAAATTGATCTATTCAAGAGAATTTTTATAAGGTGGTGGTGGAGCGCGAAGGATTTGTGTTTAATGTTCACATTATTTATGAAAGATTGCATGAGTTTTGTACAATTGTTTCACCATAGGGCACTCAGTTTCTCTTTGCAACAAACTACACACATAGAACAATGAGGATATGGTGAAGCCAGATAAAGCCAAATCGAAGTGTGATTCTTCTACATGGCCTATCTCCATTGAAGATGGACAACTCAGGAGGAGATGCCTAAAGAGGTGCCCCAAATTATCCCCCTTAAGATCACGCCAAATGAGGGAAAAGACAAGCCAGTAAAGGAAGATAACAATAATATATGGACTCGTGAGGATCAACATGAGTGTGCAAATGATGAAGAGGAACGACAACCTAGGGTTAACGATAATGCTGGGAAATCTTAATGGGTCGCTAATTTTTGTGCACGACGACTAATGTATCGTGTTTAAGAGGTTGGTTGTGTTGAAATTTGCGGATGAAAATATGATAAATGCATGAGGAACTTGTATTGTGTTATGGATTTGAAAGGATGAACTTAATTTTGTGTTATGTGTTTTCTGGACCATTCAGCAAAAAAAAATGTGTTTTCTGGATGTGGTTATTTGAAACCCTAACAACAGACTCGTCAGCGTTGAAATTGAAACCGACTTCGAGAAGCTTCTAGACATCGGCGTCGAAATTGAAATTTGGGAAGGGGGTTGGTTGTTGTTGTTGGTATAGAGAGAAAGAAGGGTCGATAAAGAGATAGTGGGGAGAGAAAAAAGGGTTTGTGATGGTGGTGCGGTGGTGGTTGTGGGGAGGGCAGGAGGTGGTAGTGGTTTAAATGATAGTGGTGGGTTTGTGATTGTGGGTTAAAAGTTTTTTTTTTTTTACAAAAGATTTTTTTTTTCCGACAAGTTTTTGACAAAAGGTTAAATGAATTTGTTTATTTTCTTTTTTAATTATTTCATGATAATCAATAATGACTTGGATTAATTTTTATTTTAAAAATTTAAAATTACACACAAGGCATATGACTAAGCTAAGTCAGATGTCACATATGCATTGACCGAGTTAAAATTGATCTTTTCTAAAAGGGGATAAACATAGGACTAGAAATACAATTTTAATAGGGGGGCGAAATTGTTATAGTGTGTTTTGATCAAAATATTATTTTTTTGTAAATCTAATTATGACTTACCCAAAAATTCTACAATGTGTTTTGATCAAAATATTTTTTTTTGTAAATTATGGTATTTATTTGAGACCTTCTACAATACACTAGCAAATTGAGGTGTGCTGATATACTTGTTTTCTAAATCTATAAATTAACGATCATTTTTATAAAATAAAGAGCTATTTGTCGTAGTTATATTTTAAAAAGTATCTTGTCATTAGAAAAAACATGATTTCACTGTTTATAAGAATCATACTAATTTTTTTATATTTTATCGTAAAAAATAATCAATATTCTCTATTATGAGTAATAAAAATTCAGAAGAATTAAATTTTATTTCGTCAATGCTTTTGGTAAATAAGATTTAATTATCATAACTATATATGATAGAAAATTATTTTTTTTCTCTTCAAAAGACAGCTCATTTAACTATTAATTTAAGGATTTTGTGTACCGATACACTCAAATTTTTGGATGTACCATAAAATTTATATATTAATTAAGAAGAATCAATGCATATTTCTTTCAAATATTTTACACGTATATAAGTTATATTATAAAAAATTTGCGACCGTGACTTGATTGTATTGTATCCTGAATATTAAAAAAATTGCGTATGTGGTTATCCTTATCGCAGTCATACCACGTATCCGGATTTCATAACCCGTACCATATCTGAATTCAATGGAAAGAACGACTAAGCCAACAAAAATATGTTGCAAGTACCCTCTTGATAAGTGGTTGAATATTTATTTTTGTTAAAATAAATGGTTGATTCTATGTTGCAAGTAATGAGAGTATGTATACTGAAGAAAGAAATTTCCATTGCTCAATAAATTCATTATTGAAGATATACGAATGAGACAAATGACGAAATATATTAGGTTGAAATTGAAACCATTATTATATACACACACGTGTATGTGTGCGACAGAATATGTGCCGGTTAACCAAAGGTTGCATAACATTGTTTTGCAGGCAAATGTTTATGACAGTTGGAAGTGGTTACTCCATCCTACCAAAGGTTACACCGTAAGCGGAGTGTATAAGTTATTCACCGATGCGGAAGAACCTTTAGACCGGGGTTCAACAGATAACATTTGGCTTAAGCAGGTTCCTTTGAAGGTCAATTTATTTGTTTGGCGCTGTTGGATATTTGGTTGTTGGCTTCATGTTTGCTAAAATCAAATATGCAAGCAATATGTGCGTCTTCAGAAGCTGATTCTCATTTGTGAACAGTACTTCAGAAGCTGGGTATTTCAGAAGCTGAACAGTACTTCAGAAGCTGGGCTTCAGAAGCTGAACAGTACTTCAGACGCTGAACCTTCAGAAGCTGATGTTCAGACGCTGAACAGTACTTCAGAAGCTGACCTTCAGAAGCCACCTTCAGAAGCTGAATTGTTCAGACGCAGAACTTCAGACGCAGACTTCAGAAGTACCTTCAGAAGCTAGTTTTCTGCGTTCTATTTTGTGCGCCTTGGAGCTGTGTATTTTCAGAACATTATCTTTTATGTGAAGATTTAATTGAAGAATTCTCCAAGCTTTGTTTCTAGAAGAAAGATTATTTTTTGCGTGAAGATTTTTATTGAAGATTGGTTTCTTTTATTTATGAATATATTTTCAAAGGAATCTTTGGAAAATATATTTCAGAAATATAATTGCTTCTAAAGAATTCTGGGATTATATCTTTTGAAGATTATTTGGTTCAGAATTATGTTGTTGTTGAAGCTATAAATAGAGGACGCTGCTGATTGAAGAAAGTACATCAAAAACCAGAAGTCTTTAGAGAGAGAGTTAGTCTTAGTTTTTTGAGTCTGTGAGCTTTGTGCCATGTTTCTTCACACCACTCAATTGTTAAAGTTGGTTTAGTTTATTGAGTTGTAATCACTTGAAGCTTTTAAGCAAAAGTGACGTATTGAGTTTTTAGGAGAGTGTCTCCATCTTTGTTTGATTTGTTAGAGTCTGATAATCACTGGGACAGTGATTGACTGAGGGAAGTAAGATGGGTCTTATATCTAGGAGTTCCTAGGTAGAAATACCACGGGTAGTGATTAAGTGAGAAGGCTGTGAAACAGGGGTTGTTGTCATAGGACTTCAAATTGATACTATTTTAGTGGATTTCCTTCCTGGCTTGGTAGCCTCTAGACGTAGGTGTGTTTGTCACCGAACTGGGTTAACAAATCACATGTGTTCTTTACTTTCTGTCTGTTTTTTTCTGCTTCTGAACTACTGTTTTGCATACTCTGTTTTACTATACCAGTACTCTGTTTTACGTTCAGAACCAGGTCCTGCCAGGAATTTCAGGCACCTATTTCGCAACTGATTGCCGACAAAAGACAATCTTGTGCGTCCAGGTGTTCTTCAGGTGGGTGACAATGTTTGTGTGGCTGACTGCAGCAATCAGGAGACGGCTGGCCATCTCTTTTTATGTTGTAATTTCTTTGGCAGATTGTGGTATCTTATTCGAATTTGGTTATGTTTTTCTTCGGTTGATACTGCTTTCATAAAGGATCATTATGTGCATTTTGGTCAGATGGCAAGTTTTCCTCGTTCATCACACTCTTTCCTGAAGCTGATATGGTTTTCATGCGTTTGGACAATTTGGAAGGAAAGAAATAATAGAAGTTTCAACAACAAAGAAATGGATCCGCACCAGATGCACTGCAAAGTGAAGCTGCAATCTTTTTGTGGTTAAAGGCAAAGATGTCATCTATTGCTTTTGCCTTTCATGATTGGTGGCATAACCCTTTAGCTTGTATGGGTATCACTTTGTAATTCTTTCGGTTGGTTGGTTTGTCGTGCTGTTTTTTGATCTTGGGACTTTTGTAACAACTCTTTGTGCTACTTTAGCACACCTTGTGCAGGGTAGGTCACTTGTGCCTTTTTAATATATTTCATTTTTGCTTGTTAAAAAAAAAACGTACTGATTAACCAAATAGAAAACTAGATATTCTCATAGTATCCCTTAAAAAAAACAAAAGACATTCTCATAGTATATATGGCAATGCATACGCTACTTTTGAGATGATTCGCAAGATTCGGCAACCCACTTATATATAACAATGAGAAAAATGCGTAGGGAGCGGTCAGTTTTCTTCAAATAAACATATACAAACTGGGAGAAAATGTAAGGAGCTACAAAATCAAACGGCACTTTAACATCCCTATGAACTATAAAGTTAGTGTATCAAGTTTATGTCAAACAGCTCTTCTTTGTTCAAACATACATATAAGCTTGTTCAATAAACTATAAGCAACTTATTGACCTTGTCAGGTGAAGGGATCATGATATCAAGTGAGTTTACGCCAAATTCCACCCTTTGAAGCAGTTAAGCACTTAACCCGGGGAAAAACAAAACCTGTCTTTGGAGGTCTTCCATCAATAAGAGAATTTTCATATATGTCTTTGCACTCTTGTATGACCTGATTAACAAGAATAACATTGTCATTTCCAAAATCAATAACCTAAAAATTTCTCCGGAAAAGAACTTTCAGTTTCATGATCAAATTAGAAAAATTTATTACTTCATATCTATTTCCTTCTTGCCATTGTATTAAAAGTATGGGACAACTGGTTCCCCAAAAATGATGCCCATAGAAATTGAATCCAATGTTAAAATTATACAGACCATGTTAAATTTTTAAAATTTTAGTTTGGGGAATATCTCAACAAGTTTTCAGGCACAGAAAACAGGAACATTTAAAATATTCTGCAATCAGTGGTCATAAAACAACCAAATAAACACGGTCAAATTCTTATCCTATGAAGATATTTCTGGAGATCAATGTTAAGCAAAATGAAGACTAAATTTCATTTACCTCCTTGGCATCCTTCCGAGGAATTCCTTCTCGTAGACCAACAAGTTTCTCGACAACCTCAGGCTACAGTGACATAAAAAAACAGATTCATCAACCAGAAATCACCATTTGCTTATAAATCATATAAAAAGTCCTTTTCAAACTTAGTATTTCTATAATTTAATTTCTTTAAATCAAATCAAAAGCCTTTCCAAAGTCAGTATTTCATTTCTATTGTAGAAAGAATTGAAACTTCTATTTGCAAATAAAAAACATTAAAGTAGATAAATTATTTAAAGCATATTGGGCATAGTCTTACCGGGCAGTCAGGTTGATGTTCAAGTATATTTGTATAGATGAGTGTGAAGGTATCCAGGCTCTCTGCTGAAGCAAGTTCCCTCAAGTCGCTAAGTACACTCACTCTGTTTTCAACTTTCTAATACAGAATGTCGAGGAAATTAGATGAAGAAACTTGGTAGCAGTGCACCAAAATTAACCGCTAATAACATATTGCTTTAGGACTGGCATAATATTAGCATTATGATTAGAGGACAACAGAGACAAAATGTCTAAAAGAGAACTTACAGAAACACTGATATGTTCTCTAAAAAAGTCCATGATGACCTCCTCATCTAGTCTCATCCGTTCAATGGTTTCTTCCTTGATGTAGTTTTTCTGCAATTAAAATTATAAGTGAGACTCTGGTTTGTTCAAAAAAAAAAATTACAAGTTAGACATCAAATGAACAGAAAGCTGATATGGAAGAAGAAATACACAACTTTGTCTTAAATAAGTACTGACTGTTGCTGTTTCATTGAGAGTATAACCTGTGTTAAAAGACGATCAACATATACAACCACTGTTTCTTCTAGGCAAGCTTCAACAAATCTCCTAAAAGATCTTTCTTCAATGTACCTTGAATATAAGGGAAGTTAAAAATATTAGTTTTCCATAATAATCAAAAGAGGAGGGATCAAATTACACCAAAAGACTACACTCATTTTCAACCCTCAATGTTATTTACATCTTGGCTACAATTTGTCAAGTTTAATGTGACTCCCAAAAAATTTATTTTCTCTCCTGTTGCCCATGGTATCAATGTCGCCCCAACCCCCCACCCCACCCCACACACACACACCATAATCATATTTCTTCTTATTTTATCTAAAACCGATAATCATTTTTGTTCTTAGACCATAGGGCTTGGTTTGATCCTCTGCGACCTGACTTGTCCCTACCCTGTTGAAGAGTCCTCAAAAGTTAAAGAGTTATGTGTTGCGAGGTTGGCTTTTTCTTTGGTGTTTGTCATGCAATTATTTGCTCACTAATGGTTCATATGAGTGGCTTCTATTCCCACTAATGGTGATTCTGCTGGTGACTATTCCCAGATATGAATCATATTAGTCATGAATACTTTTCTTGTCGATGGTCGTTCTGATTGCAACTGTTATCGTTTACGACTTACACTAACCCAACACTTGGTCTCAGATGCTCTAACCTCATCTTTCATTGGTTTGGGCTTATCTCCGTCTCAGACGCACTGGCCTAGCCCCACCTTTGTCCCAGAGGCAGTTTAGTTTCGAGTTTGAACATTTTGAGTCTCCAACATTATTGGTTTGAAGCTTCCAAATGTGATTTCAAGAAGGCCAAACCTTCATTTGTTTGATTACCGCATCCCTGAGTTGCAGTCCCAACCTTTATTTTTCCTTATTTGTAGAGAAATGCAATGTTTTCTTGTATTAAGTAAGCTGTAGTTTGAGGGGGACTGTTAGAGCATTTTATTTTATCTCTTGGGATAAGATTATAATATTAGAGTATCTTAGGTGATGCCCTATAAATAGATGTTAGTGTTTAGTCTTTTGCATTAAGTCATAATCAAGTTTATTATAACATATTTCTGTTCTTTAGTTCTGATCAGTTCTATCAAATGGTGTAATAGTTTCCAAGATCCCAGGTGCCGCTCAATGTTAAATCAGTGAATGGGGAAGCAAAATCTTGAGTAATTGAGGACCATGCTTAAATAATTGATGATGGTATACGAAGGAGAAGTGACTAGTCTGTGTGGTTTGTTTTCCTCTGTTTTCTGCTTAGTCTGCTTAGCAAGGGTTGACTGGTTCTTTGTGTTGCTTCCGAATTGTATTCCTCTGTTTTTGTCCCGTGTTATTTCCATTGGTGTTCGGTGTTTTTGCTTTTTGTTTTTGACTGGTCTAACCAAAATTTTATGACGAAGCTTTCAGGATTACAAGTTTCATCATGTATGCCAGAGCAAAAACTTTACAGAAGCATGTGTGTACGAACTAAGCAAAACCAAATTACTGAGATAAGCAAGTTGACTCACATTTTTACATCAGTAAAATAGTCGCCGAATGTTGCAACCAAGTACTCAGTAACCTGTCCCTCGCTCCATTCTGATATATGCAAAGCAAATGAAAAAAATTACTGAGATAAGAAAATCAACTCAATTTATTATAAAAGTGGCAAAATAATCGTCAAATGTTTCAATCAAGGACTCGGTAATCTGTCCCTCACTCCACTCTGATATATGCAAAGCAAAAAATATCAAATATAAAGCATGTGATTGATTAGATATAAAAGAAAACAGTAAATGAACTGTTTTTATATTGAACATTAGCAATAGAATGAGATAATGCTGGATAGCAAGGTACAATGAATCCAAATACCCAATCACTTAGCTGCAACTATAAAGAACTAGAAACAATAACCAATATTAATTACAAAAACTTTTAACGATAGTTCAGTCAGTTATACCATAATGTTTCAGGCACTGCAAATCTTATTCAAGGAGAATTCATTACAGCACAAAAGTAGAGTTGAACAATAATGATTTGACGTAAGAGGGCCGCAAGGTGATGGTGAAAATTGCTTTACCTTTATGGTATAGTTTGACAAGCAACTCCTGGACACCAGGATCTTCAAATATTACACTTACAGTTTGATGCACAGCTTCCTATCATCAATAAGAATATTCAAATTATCAGAATGCAATCTCTTCCAAGCAACATATATCATCAAAATGGTAAATGCAGTGAAAACAAACAAAACTCTTATATAAATCCAAAGTAAATTTCTTAAATATCAATTTTGAAATGAGGGAACTAATAAATATCAATTTTTTAAATTTCTTTTAAATAATATATGCTACAATTTAGTCAAATTTAGTAGGCAGAATGCAACTTACAGTGTAGTGAAAATCTTATCTAATCAATATCAATTTTTTAAATTTCTTTTAAATAATATATGCTACAATTACCTTTGAATTTCTTTTAAATTTCTTTTAAATAATATATGGAAGGTAACAATTACCTTTAAATGAGGGAACTAATAAATATCAATTTTTTAAATTTCTTTTAAATAATATATGCTACAATTTAGTCAAATTTAGTAGGCAGCATGCAACTTACAGTGTAGTGAAAATCTTATCTAATCTAATCTATCTAAGGAAACCATGGAAAAACAAATTAATAAAAATCAAGAAAATAATAACAATTAAATACAGTCAACAAGTAGCATAAAGAAAGTTGCAGTCTTTCATACCTTAGCAACCTCCAAAAAACCCTTACAGGTATCTTCAAAATTAACCTGTAAAGAAACAGAAATTGTGTATAAAGTCAATAAAAAGAATGGTTAGTGAAATCGCAGGGGACTAATGTTGTCTTACTACAAGGATCACAAGGAGCTGATGGACAATACAAGTCTCAGACAATGAATGACAGAACCCGACTAATAAGGCAGAGTAGTGGTCTCAAGGTTTGGAGAGTATTCTAGGAGGAATAAATAAAAAACTATAGATTTAGTAATCTGTTTCTATTAAGGATGCTGATATCTTTTACTATATTATTCTAAGTTTCTGATTATCCAGGATGTTTGTTATTCTTGTTTATTTTATTAGAATAAAAAACAGAATGGGGAATCTGAGAGAAGAGATAGAGATGAATTTATTTGTTCATTTGCAAATGAGTTACTATTGTGTACAGATGATGACATCAGCTATGTACAGTTGTGCTTATCCTATACCAACTTTGAGTTGGTTACCGCTGTCATACATAACATTTTACACAGCAGCTAACTCAAGAAGCCTTTACACGTTAATGACTGGCTGTGCTTATATCCATATTTTCACAGGTAGGACTGGTTAAGCCTGGTGCAGCTTTTGTTGAAATCATTGGATATCAATTTTTACTTTTATTTTTTAGATGGTTTTCAATCTACAACTCATAATTTCTCCCATCTTACCCACCGTCACCCTTTCTCTCTCATCCCCCTCCCCTAATACCCCTCCACCTCTCTGCCCTTACCCAGTCCACCTCTCACACTTGCCCCCTCAATCTGAGTACTAGCCATAAAATTCAGGATTTCACTTCCGCTTCACTACCATTGGTGGTTTTAAAAATAGAATTGTGATTTTCACTTAAAACGTAATAACAAAAAAACAATTATGTCATCAAAGCAATGTTTACAAAAGTAATGAAATTAGGAAAACAACAAACTAAAGCTCCAAACCTGCTCTGCATAGTTCTGTGGAAGGGCTTCTATGGTGCTATTACTTAGCTCCATTGCAAGATCATAGCAGCGCAAATTATTGTTTATCTAAATAAAACATTAAATTGCAGCTATATCAATAGAAAGTACTATTTGGAAACAGTCGTGTGTTGAAATAATAAGCTGGCACTAATTAAAACAAAACACTAACCATAGCACATAAAGGTTCCAGACCAATTTCAGAAGCTGGTTCTTGAAGTCTCTTCTTTTCAGCTGCTTGAAAATCAATCATCACCTGTAAAATAACAGTTTCATTAAATACAAAATAACTAACATGAGCACTAAACACTACACATTGTGTTAAAGATGCTTATGCTAATTGTTGTACAAGAAAACGATTACAATTCACATCAATTACTCTAAGAGTTTGGGCTTCGGACCTAACTTATCCCACAAAACCAGCTCGCAAGGTCAGGATTACCCAAGCATTATAAGCATTACAAAGGGCCTTATCTTGATAGAGTTTATCCAAGTCATACATCTAACTAGAGAATCAGAAAATCAATATACATCTAATTCAGTTTCAAAATTCTCCTAGCTCTCTGAAATTCTATATATTTCTAGGCGATGCAGAGTCTAAACCTACCCCTCTCAACCCAGCACAATATAGGTGTTGTACCTCTGCAATGGAGCCAGAGAAGTGATCAAATAGCAGACCTCATTGGTGGCTGCAATTGAAGTGGATTTCCAAAAACCCCAACTCACGCCCATGCCAAATGGACCTTGAGCGTGGATGACGCGGGCATCCCAACAACGGATATAGGATAGGTACTGATACCATCATACAATTCAGGTTTAGGCCGAACTCAACCCCACCGAACCAACTTGCAAGTGAGAAATGTCCATGTATCATAACCACTACAAATGTAATATCTTTACGCGATGTAGGACAAAACTAACCCTCTCTCAACAGCACACTTAAAGAGTTGTACTGACTGTTGCGATGAAGACAAATGAAGTGGCCCAATAAAAGACAGCAGGGCCGGCAGCAAACTAAGGCAGATTTTCCAACAGTTACATTACATCTATATCTTATCTGACATTACCTGAATGGTTGCCAAGGAAATCCGGTATAACATGACATCAGTGCTATTATCTCGGACAATTTGAACTTGCTCTCCAAGTATCCTGAATAGATCAACAGCAGCTGGGGTGTATAGCTTCCCATCTTCAGTTTTCTTTGGGGGCTGTGTTTTATCTGCTTCCAAAATATTCAAGTACCATTTCTAGAAAACATTAAGAACAAAGCTTAGTGAGATAAGGAAATCATCCAAGGAACACCATAGATTTACCAAAGCAAAATGAATAAACAAGATAGCTAGGATTACCCTTGTTGTAGCTTGCATTCGCTCAACATAGGAATTCATAAGAGGATCCATTGCACCACTCTCAGAGCACACTTGGGCCAGAGACTCATCAACACCCAAGCCAATCAGGTTATCTTGGTATTCAACCACCCACCCAGTTACCTACTTGAGACCAAAAAAAATAAGTATATTTTCACATGAAAGTTCAGGGGGATTCAAAGAAAATAGAGAGGGGAAAAGAGAAAAGGTTACGATGAGATCTACATGTATCAAAGAATTATACCAAAGTACAGTAATGAATTAATGATTACGAAATAGAAAAAGAAAAGGTCATTTCATTACAATACAATGATAAGTGTATTAAAGAAATGGCAGATTCAACCCAGGGATGGTGTTGTAAGGACAGAAGGATATAATTGGAACAATAAAGGGAAGACAAAGTAGTTATTTTGGGCAGTTAAAGTTAAAAAAGGTAGTTAGTTAGAGAGGACTAATGAGATATATTAATAGGAGGAAATAAAGGTAGGAGGACCATTGAAGAAATGTATTTCAATATAATAGGACAAGTGCTCGGTTGAGGAAGGAAACCCTTGGAAGAGACATGTTTTCTGTCTTCTGTTCATTTTCAGTCAACAAATAACTTTTTTTCCCGTATTTTCTATTGTCGGTTCCTAACACATCACAGTATCACACCGTTTATCTGTAATATGAATGAACCGGAAAGCTAGAAAAGTTCTTCCCAAATGCTAAAAGAATGCAAAGTTGGATCACTTTATCCAAGGAGAAAATGACATTCCAAGCATGTGAGGGATTGTAAATTGTACATACATAAAACTATAGTGAAATACCTTTAATATCTCAATATTTGTTAATTCATTTGCCCTGTCACTAAGCAACCTTAGCATCTGAATAAACCTCTCAGTGTACAGATTTACCATTAGTTGGAATATTTCATATCTGCCGGAATTGAAAAAAAACATAATTAGAACAAATAGAATATGTACATAAAGATACCCCATACAAGCAAAAGCTTCCTTAGATTAAGAGAAATATATTCAGATGGAATCAAGAGAGCAGCAAGAAGAAAAGTAGAACACCAAGTTCAATGATTGATGAATTGATTTTTCTTGAGTCTATTTTTTTTTAATATGGGACTCTTTTTTATCACATGATGTACACACAGATTCCAATTTTAGGGGAAAAGTTAAGGATACAATAGAGTAAAAAGGAAAGTGGTTGTTGCTTAACCAATTAGTAACTTGTAGTTCATGAATCAAATATCAATGATACAAGAGTTCTATTACACTTCAATTATTGGTATAGAGGTATAGGATCAGCTTATGACGAGTACCTAGTAAAATATTCTTTATCTATGGGTAGCATCATCACTATTAACAAAATCTAATGACCCGCAAATTTAATTAAAAAGATATAAAGAATCTTAATAATATAAAACTAGACATTATACACAACATATATCATACCTAAAAAGAAAAGAAATTATACAAGGAAGCAAACCAAATCTTATAACGAAATTATTAATTAGCACATAGCAGAAATTCTGTCAAGAAGCGGAGAAGATTAAAAAGGTAGTATATTCAAACCTTGGAGGAAAGCAGGGGGCAACATAGTCATAGATATCTCCAAGTTCCTCACCAATCTATATACCATATAAGAAACAAGGTTGCAGCACTAATCAGTAACAGGGAACAAAACTGGATCTCAAGTGCAGCAAGCAAAAAGGGTATCAAATTTCAAATAATTTACCAAAACATTTTTTATTGTAAATAAACATGACATCTAGAGAAGAATTATCTAATACGAAACGACTTTGTAGCATTAACAGATTAGTATAATGGACTTCTGTGCTTCAAAGAATGGAGGCAGGAAGGAGGAGGAGAGGGCCACGTAAATTTTGATGTATTATCAAAGAAAATAAATGATAAAATTAATTTTATGCACTGTAATATGTCAACTCATAAATAAAAATATATCAAGTTAAACTCAAACAATATTCTGGCATTTTATTTGCACGACTAACAGCTTCAAACAGGTTCTGGATGGGATACATCATTAAAATTTATAAAGGTGGGGTACCGTAGCCTTATTCCTTTGAGGACAAAAATGGTGATTCGCTCCCAAATATATAACCTTAATTGCAAAATTTATTTGTTGTGAGTCGGTACTTCTGCACGTCTCTTCGGAGCATATTGAAGGAATCTATGGATACTTCTATAGTGTGCTGGCAGGGTGACCACTATTATTATTTTTTTTATACAAATTAAATAACTGATACTATGGGTACGTTTGGCCTAGCTTTTTTAGCATCCAAAAGTTATTTTAAAGTTAAAAATAAGAGTTTCGGAAAAAAAGTAAAAATTGTTTGGTAATTATTATTTTGTCAGCTTAAGTTAAAATTAGAAGTTGTTTGGTTAAATATTTTAATTAACTTGATTTTTATGTTTGTTCAAAAAAAAATTTTGATTTTTATGTACCATCACATGAATTGATGGATATTTTTGAATTAAAAAGCAGATTCTTTTTTTGAAAGAAGATAAATTCTTTAAAAAAAACACACTATTTACTAAAAGAAGTGAATTTTATATAGAACGAACAAAATTTCATAAACTATCTTTTAAAAAGAGTTGCCAAAATATTGAATATAAAAAGATAAATTATTTACAGAGTTTAACAATATCATAAATAATAGCTAACAATTTTTTAGGGGAATAGCTAATAATTAATGACTAGAAAAATACTCATTCAATTATTACTGAAAATCTACTAGAATGACACTTCTGTCTTATCATAAAAAAAATTAGACTGAAACAAAACATAAACATCAAAATGTTCAAAGCAAAAGAGTTTCTAATTTTTATGCATCCCTAACGAGTAGTCCCCTAATGATGTAAAATCATGAAGAAAAAGAAAAAATCAAAGAGTAAGTTTAATTGGAGGACAAATAAACGTTAAAATGGCAAATAAAGTGGCATGTGAGATTCAAAGAGTATACACTTCAAACAAAGCTCTGAAAGTCTGATATGGTCCGTTAGCCTGTTTAATAGCCTATTTCATATGAACATATTTAAATAAATAATGTGATCTAAGTCTATATAGACCAGCGAGCTAATAAATCAATGAGATTAAACTCTTTTGATATTTAACATGATTTTTTAGAGAATTTGACTATATATTATATCATATTTCAATTATAGTTTATACTAATACATTTAAATATGCGAAAAATTAATGTATACTAATAAGCTGAAATTACTTAAAAGGTTAACAAGTTTATAATTTAATTCAAAGCACAAAATATAATATAGTAATAATATTAATAGTAAATAATATTATGCATATTTACTTGTCAGCCGGCCTGATAGTGCTAAGAGACTTTTTTTATGGCTTGCAGCCTGGTCTTTTTAGCTAAATAGGCTTTTAAAAAAGCCCAAGTCTACTCTATTTTAAAAAAAAAAATTGGCCTGGCCTGGCCTATTCCTCATCCCTATCTGAAACTATAGAATTTAGTGGCTTTTTGGGGTTGAGAGACTGCCTGTAACAGCTGAATTGCGTGGGCAAACAGGATTTTTGGAATTTATTACTATTCAAGACCAGTTCTACGAAAACATTGGTAAGAATGATGGGGAAAAGATTTTGACAACAGACATGCATATTGGGAAATAAAATAAAAGATTTTGTTTTCAATAGTATTGTGTAGATGATTGTGGCAATCCACACCTGTGATTATTTCTTTCCTTTTTAGTTACAGAGCATTAATGAAAATTATTTTACCCTGATTCTTAGGCCAAGATTGATGTACAGAATCGACCCTGTGTTATTTATGGGAAATTTTTGTTTACCCATCAATAAAAGGTGGGTAATACTACACATGTTGAGTTGGCTCAATCAAATCAATGTATTTATATAACATTAAAAATAAGAGAAAACAAACAAATAACTTTGATTGGTGCCAACTCAGCATGGGTTGTGTTACCCACCTTTTATTGATGGGTACCCAATATTTATTTATTCACTCACTGTACGGTTTTCATTAAGTAGAAACTACAATATATTTTTCCACTATATTGCATTCTTTCAACCATAGTTATTAGTTAATCCCATTTTATGTAAGGCTACATGGGCAGTGTGGATTGTTTTTGAATCACGTCCATCACACTTGAGATCACTGTCACTATAGTACTGAAGGGTTAAAACCCATCTTTGTCAAGGGTCTCTGAGTGTGAGTGTGTATGTGTACACTTTAAAGGATTATGTTAACTATGTGTTATTTATATTGATGGTGATTGTGTGTTTAGAATTGGACGGTGACTTTTGAATTGTTAACTATGAATGAATATCATTAATTTGGGTAATTTTTGTTAGCAGCCAACACTCGGTGGATTTAGTCCCACATCGGATAGATAGGATTCTTGAGAAGAGTTTATAAAGAGGAGGCACTCCTCACCGTACAAGCCGGTTTTGTAAGAATGAGTTAGGCTCCATTATTCGTGACATGGTATCAATGCCTATTAGGTCTATCGTTGGGCTTCCTGCATCGTCCACGCTACATGCCCATTGGGCCGGGCTGAAGCGTGAGGGGGTGTGTTAGCAGCCAACACTCGGTGGGTGCATCAAGCCTATCTAGCATTCCACTAAAGCATTTTTGGGTATACAAAATTACAAATATTATCATGCATCATGATCAATCTATCTAAAGAAGAAAACAACAAATAACTGATATAGGCTGGGAGAAAGGGGAATAAACTTAAAACGTCACTGTAAGGATAATGGAAAGTAAATAGCTCAGAAGCTTAAATTCAAACAGTCTAACATACCACTCGAGCTTCATCTAATGCTGCTTTCAGGTCCTCAATCACAAGCTGATACATAAATGAAATTGAAATAAGTTTCTTAGAGTATGGCAATAATGAAGAATTATGTAGGTGTGTTTAAGAGAATACGAGTGTGTGCATTTTTTGCAGCAGGAGAACTGGAGAGGGTGTGGACCAGCAAAACTTAGTGACCTACCTCATTTAGAAGTTTGTCGAAGCGTCCTTCAACAGTCTTCCGAATTTGCTCGTAGCACTTATCCTTATAGCCTTTCCCCTGAATCTTCAATTTTTGTTGTGTTAAATTTTTCGAAGAAGCCATTGCGCTTGTAGATTTTCTGTGATTCATTAGCATTAACAAAATTAAGTAATGACAGAGGGGGAAGGAGAGAATTTTCCTCTTTACAGAACAATTTGGTATGGGGTTAAAAAATTCCGTGGATCAGTTTTATCGATAACATTGTATTGGAAAATGATCCTTGAATTTTCACATTTTTGTTCCCATACCAAAATGACCCTAAGACATTTTAATGTTGAGAAATATTCACAATAAAACTTCAGACATAAGTCTCATGACAAAACAAGCAGGCAGAATGTGTTCAAACTACTACCACATACTGATTTACTTTTTGAAATCAAATATTCTTTTAGTGTAGAATTTAAATTACCCGAAAAAACAGGTATTGAGAGACAAGCTCAAGGTGCTTGACCTCCACTCTCTTGGTCAACCACCTTGACCTTGAGGGGGGGTATGTTACAGTACAGAGTAAGGGATATAGCATGTAGCACATTCTATTCCCACCCAGTAGTTAGATGCGGTTATTCAGCTGTTATGTTAACATAGCTGTAAGTAACTGAATCGGTTATTCAATTATAGCTATAACAGAGAAACTCCAAGTATAAATACAATGCATCATTCAGAATGATCTATCAATTAAATAATTTTCAGTTATCATATTCTCTGAATGAACGGGTATCAAGAAAAAATACAAATATATTTTTTGAGCAGTCCCAAGTAAAAAGATGAAATTTTTTAATTATATTAATAAAAGTAATAATGATCATTTACCAAAAAAAAAAGTAATAATGATCCTTCCAATAAGAAAGAGGTATGCAAATAAATGATAATAAATCCTCTTAGAAAAAATAAGAAAATCTACATCACACTATCAAGCATTCATGCATCAAGATGGCAGTTAAGGTTGTTGGTTCCATTATCAAAGATTTTTAAGATCCTAAGATTTACAACATATCTAGGATAATGGAAGTCAATTCAAACTATTATAACATACATGGCACTTCTATGAGGATTTGCGGTCGATGCCAATGCACCATCCCCTTCGGCCTCAGCTACTTCCTCTGCAACCTGTTGATCAAGGATTTCTTGCATTTCAACAACCCTAGAATAGGTAAAACACAAGGAAAATGAGATTACATTGAGTTTAGAAATTCCAATTATACAACCAACCATTTAAATAAAGATACAATGAAAGGAATGAGAAATAGAAAATGTTTAAAGGAAAATGCAACAGTCTATCAGCAACATACCGTAAAGCACGAACCAAAGTCTGTGGGCTGCAAACACAGGAAAATAAAACAAATAACATGATTAAAATAAAGAAGAAAATTGAGGTTAATATCACAATCACAGTATATAACTTCATGTTTAACAATGCAATGCATCAAAAAGTTCTCTTAAAATTTGTGCTTAAGACCCAACTCACTCCAGATAACCAGTGAGGATTGCCCAAGCCTTAAAAGGGCTACATAGCCCATATCTCTAGCCGATGATGGAATCTCATGCTCAAAACTAGTCATCTAAAGTGTGGGTTAATGCAGGAGGAATAACAAGATCTGAACACAGCCCTTCATGGCCAGGACTGGACATCTGGAGCATGGTAAGAATGTGAGGGCAAAAATAGAGACATCTGGCCCAATAACCAATCTGGGATAGGTTTTGTTACCATCTTAGAATTCGGTCATAAGGCCTAACTCACCTCACAAAACCAACCTCTAATTTGTAAGGTGAGGATTATCCAAGCGATATAAAGGCTACCTAGACCATATCTCTAGTCAATGTGATATTTTGAACACACCTTCTCACACTCAAGATTGGACATCTGAAGCGCAAACTAATACGGGAGGAACAACAAGGATCTAAATAAGTGCTAAAGAAATATAATATAGATCAAATGTGTAATTTAACGAACATAATAATCAAATGTGTCAAACCTAAAATCAACAGAAAACACAAGAGATGGCTAAAAGTTCAAGCAGTTTCATAGTAAAACAATATGCAACATCATTTGCTATGTTCATATTGAAGAGATGGCACTAACCTTTCTTTAGAAAGTTTATAGAAATTGGCAACATGTCCCCATAGTGTCTTCTCAAAGTTCTCCCAGGTTTGATCTACATCTTCAAAATATTCTCTACAACAAATACAAAAATAAGATGTTAACAATAGATACCGTTAGAAATTGTGTCCATAAATAGTTATTGTTGGATAGTGTCATGTAAATATTATTAAGGAAAATGCTAAAAATTGCCCTTGGGGCATTGTTTAGGAAACCAAATGAGGTAACTTTTGCATAGAAAATGATGTAATTATGACTATGACAAGTGTTTGACTTATATTTCCAAGACAAATTTTCTTTATATGTATTCCTTAAACAATGCCCTTAGGGCACTTGTCCTTAGGGCACTTGTTAGCATGACCCATTATTAAATAGGATAAAGTTAACAAAGCTTATTTGTGTAACACATGGACTCACTCCAATGCTTTTTCATTGTAATTCTCTCAAAGATACAAACTACTAAGCCTTAAAACTATAGATGAACAACAAAACAAAATAACTGAATCTCAAAATAAATAACTTTAGTTGGAGGATAAATAACCAACACGCTAACATGTCTGGCCAATAAATAATGAATTTAGTAATGAGAATTCTGTATGTATATGGGGAGGAGTAATGGAACAAAATAACATAAATTAGACCCCTTATGGATACTAGCGTGTGACAGGAACTATCAGCTTTTCTCATTCTCTCCCTTTTACTTCCTCCTTTTTATATATATATATAGAAAATTCAATTATTTAATTGGATAAAGAAGGGAAAAGTTATAAATAAAATAGTTTAAGTGAAGGAGAAAAATGGAATATAATTGCCTACACCAAAATCTGGTAACCCCTTTATGTATAGGTATAGAAAATTAATTGATTAAAGAAGGGAAAAATTATAACTTCAATAGTTTAAATGAAGGGGAAAATTGTACGAAAAAATGGCTACACCAAAACTTGGTATCCTCTTTATATATGTGTGTTTGTGAGTGAATATTTGAAAGTTATTGTTTAAAACTTATAACATCTCACGTAGTTTTGGATCAAATATATAAAGTATAATTAAAACTTATTTTATCTATTCCTTTAAAAGAAAAAGTTGAATGAATCCTGTTATATAAAAAATAAATATGTTTGATTCAGTCTTCTCAAAAACAAATTATCTACTCCAAAAGAAAACGCAATATTCCTGTCCTACAAAATCAAAATAATATATCAGCCATTAAATAAATATCTGGTAAAATAGCTGCAAACTGGGTCATAGAAAAGTTTCAATTTCAAGACTGCAATACCTGAAACAGTAGTTTAAAAATGTAGATGCCACTGATTAAGAATACCAGTGGGTCATAGCATAATTATAGATGATGGCTTATGCATATATTGAAATTAAATCCAAATTATGTGGTGGTCCCCTCCAGGGTTCTCACAAAGCCCATGAATGTGGACACAGAACATAAGTAGACACAAACCTCAGTCTTCCAACCTCTTCCTTGTGAGATCCTGCTGCTGCTAATGCAAACCTTCGCTTTCCATCCAGCGCTGTTAACCTCTGCAAAATAATAAAAGGTTAGAGATATTATGGTAGGTCAGCTATAGTTGAAAGGGTTTAATTTATGAGCAGAGTGAAATAGGCTAGAGTCAGAGAGGTCATAACCAAATAAAAGAATAAATAAATGTAATTGATGATAGAATAGAAGGCATTTGAGAAGGGATAAGATTGAATGAATAAATAATGAATGAACAAATGTAATTGAATGGAAGGTAACATGTATATAAGAAGCGGTAACTGCGTATGAGGGGAAGAGGCAATTATGTCATCGAAAGAGTGGAAGAATCAAGGCTCTCTCAAATTCCCTGAGCTTTGTAATTCGTTCCTCTAGCTCATACTGAGCAGAGAGACCTCAGTGTTGAATAAAGATCTTTTCTTTTTCAAATCTTTATCAGTTGATTGTATCAGTAAAATCAAAAATCGACATTTGGACAAGCCAACTATTATTTAGGAAAAAATAAATATTTTGCTGTATAACCAAGACCAGCCTCCCCGCTTAGTGGGATAAGGCTTGGCTGTTGTTGTATAAGTATGACTTTTAGGATCCAAGACCAGCCTAACCTCGTAAGTATTGACAATTTCTTTGTCATCAGTCAAAGAATCCCGAGCCTCCGCTGCCTCAACAGAAATGGACATCATACCTTCAACATCCTATCAGAAGACCAAGAAGTCAGCCAAAAAGAAAAAAAGAAATGAAGTATAAAAAAAAAAGGGCAACCCGGTGCACTAAAGCTCCTGCATACGCAGGGTCCAGGAAGGGGTCCCACCATTTGGTGTATTGTACACAACCTTACCCTGTTTTTACACGAGAGGTTGTTTCCACAACTTGAACCCGTGACCTTTCAGTCACATGACAACAACTTTACCGGTTGCGCCAAGGTTACCCCTCAAAAAGAAATGAAGTATGACTCATATAAATGCAACTAGGTTCCAAGTTCAAAACATGTTTACTAAAAATCATGACAAATGCAAGCAACAAGGTTCCAAGCTCAAATTATGTTTACTAAAAACCATGATTTATCAAATTCCATTCTACCAATGGAAGATTAACTAGGTTATGAACCTAAGACACAGTAAAAGCAACACTTGACAGAATACACTCAATACAGAATGGAATCTCCTCCTTTAACCATGATTCAACAGGAGATAAAGTGAGAGAAAATAATCCATTTTGTTATAATTGCAGGTGATAAGCTCAGTCCTACAGGAAAAAACAGGGAGGGGAAGTTCTATAACAACTCTAAGACTATGAAGCAATAGAATGAATGTGAGACTAGCAATATTTTAATCAATAACTAAAGGTTAAATAAAAGATAGAAAAAGCACCTTCAAGGTTGTGTTTAAGTTATTTCTTGCATTGCTAAGTATCTTTATCTGGTCGTGGTTTTCAATTAATGTTTGGCATTCCTGACATAAGCTGATGCACCAGGAAAATCACAATAAGCTAAAAGAGAACGATATCAAAAGAGCAAGTTTACAAAGAGAAAACACCCACTCTCAAAGAAGTCAAAACAGTTTCAGTCTATCTCATTGTTAACATACTTCTCAATGGCGAGAAAGTTTTCCCGAAGCTGGTTTATTGTCTTCTCAGAAAAGGAGAGTGATTTCAGTCCTGCCTGTGACTTCTCAACCTGCAGTAGAGTGTTTTTAGGCAAAGCACCAGAAGATATAAGATTGCGGAGCCCCAGTTGATTAAATAAAAAGGGAAGCAGAATCTACAATGCAGTTCATGTTTAATGGCTAAACTTTGGGACATAATAACAAAACAGTAATCGCACAAATACTACCAGCAATGCCATCTGTGGTTATTAGAATTAAACATCTGCTGTCCATGTTTTGAGATATTTTGAATAAAAACTGCCCTTCAGTTTAGGTGTAAGGTAGTAGTTACGCATCATTAGTCTATGTTCACTCGGCGAGTGGTCCTTTAGAAATTAGATCATGTCAGTCTTTTGCTCCCATAGATTAGTAAGAGCATTTATTCTTTGGTATTAACCTATTTATCATCTATATTAGTTCCTTACAGACTCCTTTACTAAGAAAATTTGCCCATAATGTTTATTTCTCTACAGAAACAGTTACTTACCTTTCTATCTATACTTCCTATTTACTGATAATAGCTCCCAAGAGCTTTGTACAAAAAAAAATGTACTAAAACTGTATCGACATCCTCGTGAATTTAGTTAATTTTGCAATTATAAAAAGCTTTTTCAGTCAATGACACACTTTTGAACAGTTTGAAAATTTTTGCATATTCCTGCAAGATGAGGTCAGTTACATAGATTAAATGAAACTACAGTATTTTGTCAATAACTTTTCAGAAAACAAAACAAGGTATAATCCAAACATACACACTGACTTTGCAGATGATGCACATCATTTTACAACAAAAAATGAGCACTAAGGTTTGCAGCTACTAAAACGCATGTTATTCTTTCAATAACATGCATCTAACCGTATACTATTCAGTCAATCAAAAAGGGAAGAACTTACCTGCTCTGCAACCATTGTACTAAGTTGTGCGTCATTGGCCTGAAAACAATAAAAAAAAAAATCAGACTCAAGCAATAAAACTTTTTGTATAAAATAACTGCAACAATAATTATCTAGTAATTGTAAATGTCATTACAGAGTACAGACACCCAGAACAATAACGTCAGTCATATTTGCTATAAGGTATATAAATAGGCCATGGCTATAAAGCTTGAATAGTTAGCCAACTCGGGAGGGATATTGAGTCACCGTGTTACTAGTCAAACAAGATAAAATTAAACAAATAATTAAATATCTAATGAAAACTGAAAAACACGACGCGAATATAATTGTCGGACTTATAAATCAATTATAAACTAAGAAAAGCTTATGACACATATAGAAAAAAATTCTAAATTTTATTAAGAAATTGGTAAATTAAAAACATGATAAATTTACAATCTGATACTTTGATCATATTAGTTTTTCAGGGAGGCAATTACTCCATCATCCTTTCTATTTTTTTCATCTTACAAAAAACCCTCTATTTTAAAACCTACACGAAACCCATCCTATTTTATATACATGTTACACTTAGATCCATGTTTGCTATTTTTCTGAAAAATAGAATAAGACTCTTGCAACATATTTTTGTTTGATATGCATTATAATTTCCCCTGTTAGAGTATAGTCTTTGAAATCATTAAATATTTGATTAGTTAAAATTATAAGATAATAAGAATTAATTTGAAAATTCAAGCCTAATCCCACTAAGTAGGATCGGGATGAAAAGGTATAAAAACTAAATCAAGTGAATTACTAATAAAATAAATCAAAACTAAATTCTTAGAATCAATTTTGTAAGAATTGAATGATAAGAAGAATCCAGTTTAAATTTTTCCTAACATGATCTTAGTATATAAAATAAAAAATTATGCAAAATAATTATCTATTTCTTTAATACTTTTCAATATGTAACTATTTGTCATTCGATTCTCGAAATCCTAATACATTAATTTTAATTCATCGTACTAGTATTTCATGTGACAGTTTTATTAAGTTTTTTTATTGCAGTGACTTTAAAATTATTATCTGTTTTGAAGATGCAAAACTATATTCTCTTATGTTTCTCTAATGTTACTACTATATTTTAGGGAAATAATGTTACAAAACTATGTTTCTCTAATGTTACTACTATATTAATAGCATTTATACCCTTTAAGTCTATATTCTGCAGCTTTGTTTTCTATACAAGACCTGCTTGTTGCGGATTAAAATAAATGATTTTGGCATTAAAAAATTTTGAGATTATTTTTTTGAGATTTTTCATAAATTTAAAATAAAAAACTATTGTGTTTGTTCGCCGAAATGAAAATCATTTAAAAATCATCGATCGAAAATTATTCTTATGACTTATGAGAAGCTACTTAAAACAGCTTCTCATTTGAAGTGTTTTGATTATTTTTCAGATTATATTTTTTTAAAAAAGTTGTAACAAACGGATGAAAACTCTTAAAAGTGATTAAAGCATGGGTACTCCAAAATTCATGGCATACCCGTATCCGGTACTTGAAAAATGTAGTGTTACACTTCCTAATAAATTTGCAATTGATTTTAGTCCAGGCACACAGCCTGACATCTAATTCATCTACCATTGTTTATGAGTCACCTTTGGAATTAATTTTCGGTGATTTGTGGGGTCCTACACCCTTTGTTTCCTCATGTGGGCTATTCCTATTTCTTATGATAATTTATATAATATATAGTATCTTATATATTTAGATGCCTATTCTCGCTATTCATGGCTGTATCTCTTTAACTCTAAATATGAATCAAACAAATAAGAGAGGAGAGCAAATATATTTCACTCACATTCTGAAGGATTTAGGCATCAACAATAGACTCAAGTTGTTTTCGTAATTTCTTTCAAACACATACACAAGTTCTTATGTTGGAAGATAAACTCGAATAAATTCTTTCAAATAGGCTCTCATAGTCTTCATAAAAGGCTAGCTTTTTTACTGAATCCTCTTACTATTCAGTGTTATTGTGATAATATTGGATCTCCAATCATGGATAAGAAAGCTGCCCCAAACAATGCGACATCAACAGCACCAATCCTTCCAATTTTTTCTCTCCAGTCACTTTTCACTCCATTCAAGAGCATCAGCCCAAGAGACAAAAAGTTAATGTGTATTACACCAAAACCGCATATCAAGAATCAAGGATAAAATCCATCCCCTCCTTAAAACTCTATTTTATAGAACTCCAAGTTAAAAATTTTAAATTTGAGCCCCTGGCTTCATCTCCTACTTGACCAATACAAAGTGACCAATGTCATCTGCAGATTGTTGAAAAAAATGGTTTGTTCAAATTATGCTATAGCCGCTATTTGACAATACAACATCAATCAAACCTAATCCCACTAAGTAGGATCGGCTATATGGATCAAATGACGCCACAATGATCTGTCATATATCTATTGCGTTAATTAATCTCCAGGTCTTCGACAATAGTTAAGTATAGTTTTTCTAGGTCTTCCTCTACCTCTAACCATTCGACAATACTCTTGTACTAAATCATCGATCTCGAAATAATAGCGGTTTGTTAAAATTATGTTACCCTATAGTGCTATAGTACCGCAATAGCCGCTATTCGATAACACTAAAAGTGATTCATCTTTTGATGAATCAACAACAGCTACAGCTATCAAATATCCCGTACAAAATCTGATTCAAACTAAAGGAAATCAAATATCTCAATAGTCACATCACATCCTTAAAAGATAATATCACACCTATATCAGCCAAACCAAAGCCCAACGAACCAAAAAAACAAAACGAGAAGTTACAACCAGCTAAAATATCTCACAACACTATGTTTGGTTCCACGTTTGGAACAGCCTGAATTGATTCTAAAAGTGAAAAACTGATTTTTGCATCGTTTGGTTCCATGTCAGTGTCAGTTTTGTAATTATTTTTTTACATCTAACATGAAAGCTACCACTTGGTTGCTTCTATAAAATCACATCCGTGTCCGATACGCAACACTATCAAACACATCTTTTGACATGTTTGATTGCTCTCGCATAGAACTTATTTTGCCTCCATAATTGATTCTAACTTGAAGCTATGATTTGTAGCTTGAGTCTAAACGTGATTTTTACACTATTCAACTATATCCAAACATAAACCACTTCACATTACTGATCTCACTCACTTTCGAGTTAAATTAATTCTACAAAATCAATTCATTCAAAAGCACAATCAAACACGCGCTAAATCACAAATTTAATCACGCACTGAAAAGATAAAACATAATTAAACAAAAAGCAAGAGAAACTGAAGCAAATAGATCCGAAACCTGTTGACGAGAAATGTAATCGGCTTTGATCGATGCAATTGACTGAAGAAGCTCCGGAAGAGGTAAAAGCTTCGCAACTTCACGAACTGATGCTTCTTTAGCTTCAACACCGAGATCCTCCGCCATCATCATCTCTTCACGGAATCAATCAAAACACGAAGTGATGCTTCTTGAAGGATTCGAAGATTTTTGAGTTCGTGTGAACGAATTGTTCTTCGGTGATTTTGTGAGATTTGGAAATGGAAATTCTAGAGAGAGAAAGTGACGGTTATAGAGAGAGAGAAAGGTGGTAGAACTGTTAATGTGAAGAACAAATTGGTCAGAAATTGGCCGTGGATGACCGGTAAAGATAGTCGATGGGCATGTATGAATATTGAATATTCTGGTTTAATTTTGTCTTTTATTTTTGTCTCCTTTTTTATTTCAATATTATTGTTAAATAGTTTTTTTTTTCATTTTTTAAGTAACATAATAGCCGGAGCTCATACATTTTAAATATATTTTTTTAATTGCTCTTTTATGTCCGTTGATGGAACACAATTTAGTCGATGTATTGTTTATGTTTTCAACTGTCATTTTATTGTCTTTAAGCAGTTAATATGGATGAAGGAACTATGTCTCTCAATTGTGCACTCCCTAGTTGTTGCTAGTAGAATGTTAGATACAATTGTTTTTTGTTTTTGTTTTTAAGCAAAAGTAATGCTAGGTGCATTACAAGATATCATTAAACCAAAAAGAAATGTACGAAGAAAAGGGGAACTAGGTCTACACCTTTTCAAAAGAAATAAATCTATAGTTAGGAAGACCTGATCTATTCCTAATATAGTCAGTTTGTATACAATTAGGGGCAGAAGGGAACCAAACAAGAGAAAACAGAGCTAAGCCTATATTAGCTAAACTATCTGCACATGTGTTCCCTTCCCTATAAATGTGACTAACCAAAAAATTCATGCTTCTAACAATTTCTAAACAGTTCATCCATCTATTTCTTATATTGCAAGGAATCATAGAAGTATTCTTAAATGCCATCAGCACCAATTTGGAATCAGTTTCCAACCATATATTTTTCCTTAGCTTACTTGCAACAATCTCAATTGCAATCATTACTGCAAATAACTCAACAGTGAAAGCAGAAGAACAGTTAAGGATATTCTGAGCAAAACAGCCCTTGCATTCACCATCAACGTCTCTAAATATTCCACCACATGAAGCTTTGACAGGATTCTTCACTACTGCCTCATCTGTGTTGACCTTTAGCCAGTTAAAGGTGAGAGGAGACCATAAAACCTCTTTGATGATTGGGGCTTTAGGTGGATGAATGTTGACTCTGAAAGCTTTCATGATGACAAAATCTTGCATATTAACTGAGGAGCATAATCTAGTGTTGTTACCGGATAGAGCAACATTGGAGATGATTGTGTTGATGGCTGATCTCCAATTGGTTTTCCTGTTTGGAATCTGGCTTGGTTTCTAGAGAACCAAATAGTGTTAATGATATTGATTATGCAGGTTTTTATCACCAGATTGCATTGGGGGGTGCAAGTTTTTTTACAGATCTGCCATATGTCTTCTGTAGAATTGAATTGGAATGTAGTATTCAGAATACTAGCCAGCCATGCCCAGAGTTTCAAAGAGAAAGGACAGTGAAGGAACAAGTGTGGTGTGGACTCATCTGCAGAATTGAATTGAATTGTTTTTTGTTTTGAGTTACACTAAGAAACCTATAAAAAGATAGATAAAGAATGATTGATAAAAAGATTAAAAAAAACAATATACAGCGAAATGCGTGTATTGTTTGATTAGATGTGTCTAATTACATGTACAAACTAAGTATTTTTATGTAAAAACTACATATATATTAGCTAAACTATGTGGTCTACAATGTCAAGTCTATGTTGGATTAATTTCATAGGTAGTGCATGAGTTTCCCTCGTTGAGGGGATCGTGGTGCCCCACACTGGCTATGTGTCTCCTTATTCACGACATGATCTTTTGACACAGTCTTTGGTGCGTAGCTCCACCACGAACATGCTTAATCCCTTGTCGATCTTTGTGGTTAGTGGCACTACAAACATGAAATGTGGATTTTGTGCATCATTGTTCAGTCTCACTTAGCTTTGACTCAATATGAGGCACTGACAACCATGTACTCAGTTAGTGGACTTGAGAAAGAATCAGCTTCTCTCGCTCGGCTATCTCAATATTTGTTTAACCTTCCATCGGTTGTGAGGTTTTTTCGCCGAAAAGTTTAATCGTCAACCTGCTAATGTCAGTTAAAAGGATGCTTATTTTTAGGTGTATACAAAGTCATACAATATTTACACTGTCAACTTGTTAATGTCAGTTAAAAGAATGATTATTTTCCTTTGCTTGAGATGTTTTATAAATCTTCAAATCATATGTCTAAATCTTTATATGTCGCTAGTGCTTCGTATATGGCAGATGTAGAGATCTCTACTGGGAAAGGAATCAATAAGTATTTAGGGAGTAACAATGATCATACAAGTTGACGGAGAAGATAAATTCGACAAGTCCTATAAGCACAAACATTAATTTCTACCATTTTTCCGAATTTTTTTCCGTGACTCAATGATTTATTGCGAAGGTGTTTTCCAAGTGTTTTACAAAACTAATTTATATCCCAAAAGGAACCAACCATTAACCTTTGATTTCCTAAGGATCTCCTCTTTTGATAAACCTTAGTTTGCTTCACTTTCACCTTTCTTAAAGTTGATAAGAAATGTGGATTTATATACATGTGCACGCATAGATGCATGAGCATCTCGCATAGCAACAAGCAAAACCTGAATATTTTGAGAATCAAGATTTTAAGGCATATACGACATTGATCTAGGTAAATTTACTTACCTACTACTACAACTTGGCATATACAACATGGATCTAGTAGTAGTGGTGATATTTGAGAATCAAGAGTTGAGGCATACACAACATGGATCTAGGTAAACCCTCATTGCATGTTTATGCCATTTCTGTCAACCCATATTAACCCATTTAACCAATAATTTTAGGAGGGGTGTGTCAAGATTTTAGATCCTCCCAATTAAGCTGGTTGTCTAACTTAACGGACTGAAAATACAAGACAGGTTGACTTGTCGAATCAATTTAAAAATAATTCATTTCAGTATGCATAACTACTGTTAAGCTGTTATTGTACGCATAACTGCAGTTAAGGTTTCATGTGCTCAATAATTTGATCTTTAGTTGAGTCTCAAACATGATCCATCTCTCTTGAAATAAATATATGTACGGACAAACCTTCACCAAAACAGATACTATACTGATCTTCAATTATAAATTCATGTGTAACCATCATGGCAATACCAAATTTTAAACTAATGGGATTGAAAGAAAGAGTATATCAATTAAAGGAACAAGATCCATCATCAAAACTAGCATCATAAAAGAGTCGTAACATGAATATCAAATGTTCCAAAATTTCAAAATCACATGAAAGCAATTCATTTGCATACAAAAATAAAGTACACAGAAAGCACAACTATAATATCTCCGA
Organism: Medicago ruthenica; assembly: GCA_018208015.1. Classification (NCBI taxonomy): domain Eukaryota; kingdom Viridiplantae; phylum Streptophyta; class Magnoliopsida; order Fabales; family Fabaceae; genus Medicago; species Medicago ruthenica. The sequence continues at coordinate 12,569,723 of CM031374.1, read as the reverse complement.
CCATCTCTTCAAGCAACAAGAGTGCTGGCAGTTGTTGATTCGCTGCAATAGTGGATAAACCAAACAAGTATTAGAAATGCGATGCAACATGACAATTCCATAATTAATAACAAATTTATTATAGCGTTGAGCAAAGAAAGAATAACAAAAACTCTAAAATGAAGTAACACGTTGCAAGGAATTTATGATCCAAAAATTAATATACAGAATACTGACTGCAAACGAGACTTGTGATCGAATCCAAATCATTCGATCAAACAGTATAAAGATAAAATGTGGCAATAATAATGCATTCAGAAGAGCTTGTATAAACTTATATCATGGTGAACAATTATATTACTGTTGGATATAACTAAAATAATTACTTAGGAGATTTCCTAAACTTATTTCAACTTACTTCTACAAGCTTCCAAAATATAGCTTACAAATAAGCACTTAAAAGCCCATTAGCTTATTGAAAGGTTAATATAAATAACAGCAAACATGAAAAGACGAGCATTTAAAACCAAGAAAATTCAGGCCTTCAAAACAAAGCAAATTAAGAAATTCAGGGTCCTACACAAATCAATCAACTGTGTCATTTATGGATGACAAAGACTGAATACTTACTATTTCCATACTGGTGGAAGCTTCTTTGTCTTCTTATAGTAACGAGCAAGGCGATGGATCCTGCTCTCAACCAAAATTAGCCTGAATTTGGAATCCTTGTCCTTCCTGTTCCTCTCCAAATGCTTCCTAATTGAGACTGCCTTCTTGATCAGGTGATACAGATCTTCAGGAATTTCAGGAGCAAGCCCTAGGAAAAGAGAAATTAAAGAACAGTTAAGTCATCAAATTCAAAAAACTATACACAAGTAAAGTTAAAACGAACAAACAAACAAACAAGTCCAGCATACCATGCGCCTTCAATATGCGCAAAATTTTGTTTCCGGTTACAGCCTTAACCTGAGCAATTCCATGGGAGTCACGAAGAATAACACCAATTTGAGATGGAGTTAGACCTTTCTTGGCAAACTTGCAGATGGTCTCGTCAACCTGTGCAGCAATTCATGATCAGAAAATAAAAATCATGATTGCAGCAGAATTTACACCCAGATGCTCACAACATTAACATAATAAGCATAATAATCTAATGAAGAAATTGAAAATTAATAATATACAATCAAAACCAGCGTTTACAGATCAAAAAAAAAAGTGGCTTGTTTGAATTTCACTACACTAAAGTGCTGCTATGGCAACTACTAGAATGATAACCAGAGTGCCGCACGGAGTATATGGGTGGTTTTCGTTTCTCTTTGATTAATTCTTTGGAATGTACTAAGTGCTTACAAAGGTTATTATTTTCTGAATAAGACGACCAAAATATAAAATTGACCTAAAGCACTTCCTTTCAAGAATGAGTTTATAACGAAAAATCGACAATAGATACTGAATAGTAATGATAATAAAAGCAAAAAAATTGAGATTTCAAGAATAGTCACAAAATCCCAACTTTTGATACATAAATTTTAGAGGTCAAGTAAAAAAAATCCAAGAAAAAGTATTCTAAATTCATCAAGTAATCTGACAAAAGCAATGAGTTAGAAAACAAATGTAAACTTAGTAATAACAATTAAATATAGAATGATGAGAGAACCATCGAAAACTAAATTTTCATCCACAGAAGCTGTAATGTTGTACGGTTACCCCACATCACTTGGTCCCCCAATTTAAACAACACATGAAAATAAATTATCAATTAATTAAAGTAAAACAGGAAAAAATGCAAAAAATCAAAAGGGGGTTTTTGATAATGAAAAGGGCTCAGAAAAATAATGGGTATGAGAAAATTATCAGCACTGGAATATCAGAGTGGTGCATGACTATCTCTGTGATTCATCATAGCCCATAAAATAAACAACACTTTGTACAAAAGATCATATTACAGAACAATAGTGATTTGTTTAAATTTGACAACGCTATAAAGCCGCTATAGCATCAATATGACAACACTGATCAGAACCATAGTAGTCAGTCCCGGATAGCGGTGATTAGCGGCCGACCCCAAAAGTGGGATAGCCGAATAGCGTATAGTGGCATGACAAATAGCGGTCACTGATATTTGATTATTTTTTGGACAAATTACATGAATAATACTATAAAGTATAAACAAACTTATATATTTCTCAACAAAAAAAACTTATATTTAATATAAAAATTAAATATAACACTCAAATCTCATGAGACATTCATAAATTAAAACACCAAAAAACAAAAGACAGGAACAAATAAAAAAATCATAAAACAAGAGAAACCATAGGATAAAAGAGTGTGTTTCGCGGCACAGGTGAGAAGAGAGAAAAAGTTGAAAAATGTTGCATGAAATCCCCAAAATGCCCTAAAGAAGGTTTTAAAAATAGGATCAATTTGGAAATTTCCTACTAAAATCAAATAGCAGCTGAAGCGGCCGCTATGACGATTCCATAGCGGTTCGTTGCCACTATTTGATTCCGTGCCGCTATGACGATTACCATAGCGGTTCGTTGCCACTACCATACCCGCGGCTGCTATAGCGCCGCTATTGACGACTATGAACAGAACTAAAGTCCAACTCACAAGACCACGCCAATTTAAAATTTATATTCCCTCGGCTAAGGCTCTTTCAATGAATCAATTGAATAAACCAGACTACATTAAAAAACACGCAATTTGAATTTTCCCTTGGTTATTATTTTCCTTTCCTGATCTATTAATATGAATCAAATACTTCAGGTGTATAAAAATGAAGATAAAATACCAATGTTTTTGCTAGAGTTACCTTCCCAAACACAGTTCTATTGTTTTCGTCACAATATAAAAAATAATACTAGACTCGTGTATTGACAATACAAAAAGAATTAGTACCTCTAAAGTGATTAATGAAAGACAAAATTAATTGAGATTATGATGAAAATCTAAAAAGTCCCTCGGTGTGTGTATAGGACTGTTTGAATTGGCTTATTTGAGCTTCCCTACTACTGGCATAAGTTTTATGATACTCTTTGGGAGAATTTATGAAAACAGCTTAAGACAAATTTCATAAGCTTTTTTCAACTTATTGTCATAAGTTCACCAATATAGTTTATAAAAACAACTTGTAGCATATTCAAAAACAATTAACATTATTCTACTTTTAACTATAAAAAAAGCTTATGCAAGCTTATACATAAGCACTTATTTATCATGATAAGCTGTAAATAAACTGTTTATCCAAATAGGCCCTTAATCTCTTGTTTCAAAAAACTAAATCACTTAAGAAATAATCATTGAAATCCAAAATTTCATAACAAAGTAAAACAAACAATCAAACACAAGTTAACAAACCACACATTACAAATCTCATAAAAATAAAAAAACAGTAAATTTATAACAAAATAAAAACCCATAACAAACAAAATTAACAGATATTCAATTAACAGAAACAATTTTCCAGCATTTAACAAGAAACCCAATAGAAATAAAATCAGAAAAATAAAAAAAAAATTAAAGGGGTTTCGATTTTCATACATCCTGGGTAGAGATCTTGAGCCAACTTGCTGGTGTTCTCTTATAAGGAAGAGCTGAACTTGAAATACCCTTACTGAAACACAAAAACAAAACATTGAGCGATTTTGAGGAATCTATGAAACGAAACAAAATCGAAGAAGAAAAGCATACCCGCCACTGTGCATACGACCCATGATGAATGATTGAGAAGAAGAACAACAACAAAGGCTCTAACTACGCTTCGCTGCTGCTTGAGCTTGTGCCAGTGACAACAAGAGTAGAGAAAAGAAACCCTAATATGAAGGAATGGGAAATTAGGGTAAACTTCGATCGGCCCATGTTTTATTGGGCTTGGGTTTGGCCCAGCTTTCCCAATCCACGTTTCAATACACTTGTAGAAAGAAAATAAAAGTATTTTAATTCAAAAATAAAAAGGGTTACATAATGTTTTTTTTAAAATTTAATTAGTATAATCAATTATTTTACAAATACATTTAATGATGTATTTTCACATCAATTAATTTGGTGTATCTACAAAATGAATGTTAGATTCAAAAATTGTAATCTAAATATTTTTTGATTTTGGACTTTCGTTGTATTTGATTGTGCAAACCAACTTACATGGCACCCGGAGTTTGTAATTATAATTTTTTTGCAATTTTTTTAGTTACAGATGACTTTTCTTTTATTTAACACTTATTTAAATAGCAAAAACTCATTAAAAAATCATAAATAGAATAAACAATATTTAAAAGAACAAATCAGTTATTGAGTTCAAGTGATTAATGAGCTCCTCATATGAAGATCAGTTATTGAGTTCAAGTGATTAACGAGCTCCTCATATGATGAATTGTTAGAGAACTCATGTTCAATTCTTAGTGGTAACAATTTTTTGTCATTTTACATACCTCCCGATCGAACTACAAATTACTATAACCTCCTTTCCCTAGGAACCAGAATATTAACATCAACAAAAACAATTAAAAAAATAAACTTCATCAATAATTAAAACATTAAAACTAAAAAAATTATCATTAACCCCCTTAAAAAAATATCATTAAACCATAAATTCATAAATCCAACAAACTCATGAACCCAAAAATCTCATGAACCCAAACTCATCAAACAACTTTTTCTTTAATTGTTTATCTTCATGAAAAATCTCAAACCCCGCCTAAAAATGCAATTCTCCAAACAAAAGCTAAACCAAAGTTACGCTCTTCAAAATTTCTTCAAAGTTTTTCACTTTTCTCAATCGAATATCTGAATTTCCAATAAAAATAGATGATAGTAAAAAAAAAAGGAGGATGCTATATACTACGAAAAACAGAACCACAGAATCCACGACAGGCTCAAACTTGTGACAATTTTCTTTAACTAGACTCTAACCCGTGCGATGCACGGGTCTGGTAGCGTTTTATATATAAGTATTAAATTGGTTGTATCATTATTTTTATAGTAGTTACATTCAGTATTAATATGCTATCAAACCACTGCAAAAAAAGGTGCAAAAATTATACAAATTTAAGCTATAAACTTTATTTTCTTACTAATTAAACAATATCATCATGTTGTGTTCCTTAATTACCTTCATATTTGATTACATTCCTATTAAAAGAACAACTAATATAAGCAAATTAAAAATAGTAAACATGCTTCAAAAATCAAAGTGAGAAAGCAAAATAATGTTATAATCTAGTCTAATGATTTTTTCAAATAAAAAGTCAGAATAAATAACTTTAAGTCATATAATATAGGAGAAACAAATAAGCAGACAAAATTACACAACAAAAAAAATTAGATTGATTCACCATATTTCTACCTTGAGAAACTTACCAATACCTACATTGTTCCCCGTGTTAAAGAGAGCATAAAATTGTGAATCCTATAACATTAACCTTGCAAAGAATACCAAAAATTTAAAGAACAGTTTTGGAGTGTTTCATAATCGGATTGGACCCGCTTATGGGTTGTTGAATTGTGGTTGGTTGAGAACCATATTGAACCACATTTGGTTCAGCCGTTCTGTCGATTAATTTTTGTTTTATTTTTTATTAAAAAAACTATCTTTTCAAATACTTATTTTATAATCATCTGGTGCAACTACTGTTCAACTAATTGAACCATGATACAGATGTATCACCCTTCGATCTCCAATCCGGATTTAAAAATATTGTTATTTTAATAATTTAATGCTAAAAAGGGTGAGCTTCAAATTAAGAGTTTACAAACTATTTAACAGAGAATAAATGCAGTAACCTGAGGGTGTGTTCTATCTTGTAAGGAGAACTTATGAACAGTTCCCCCCAATTCAATCCAACTACAACCTAAAATTTTCCCTAAATGTCTTTCTTTCATTTCTGTCCAAACTCTTCTAACACAGTCTCACATACTCAAACTAGCATACATATTTGACAAGAGCACATAAGAACTTGCACTGCTCCACTTTAGTTGAATCAATTGTTGAGCTATGGGCTTTCTTATAAAGAAGTTTCCATGAATTTGGCAAGCACTAAGCAAAGTCTTCAAAATCACATCATTAGGTTCAATAGGCAACTTTTGGATGAGTTTTGCAGCTTCTTCGACATGTCCGGCTCGACTAAGCATATCCACCATGCATCCATAGTGTTGCACTTTAGGTTCCAACTTGTATTCCTTTTGTATAACCGCAAAACTTATCAGTCATTTGATGACGGAGCATCATATGATATTTTGGCTATGTTTTTAGTACTTTTCTTTGCATTTGAGGACAAATAATATGAGAGTTAGAGGAGTTTTTAATGGTTTGAGGAACATATTGTATTGTTTTCTCTCGAGTCGTTGTAATTCACTTTTATCCTAAATCATGAAACTCCATAGGTGTTTTGAGTGTTTTTAGTGAGAAATCATGTAAATTGACAAATAAAAAATCACATGAAGGATCAAGGATATGAAGTTTGAAGACCAATGGTTCTTAGAAGGTTTTTGAAGACAATACAAGATGAAGAAAATTCATTTCAAGTTCCTAAGAGTTTCCAGACGGAAGAACGATCGAAAACAGGACGGAAACACAAGAATTCGCACACGGGGGCTGCCTCATGTGCATCTTGCGCACATAGCCGCACAGGATATGCGCCAGTGTGAATGTGACAGTGCTTGCCACTGCCCCATGCGCCTCCTCCGCCCCTGTTATGCGTTGTTGTGCTTTTCTGCGGGCGAAAATTGCCCTTTGCTTGTTTTTCAAGCTGGATCGGTGGAAAAAGCCCAGTTTTCTTTTCTTAACCCTAAGTAATCATATGCTATAAATAAAGACCCTTGCACACATTCTTATTCATTCAGAAAGCTAACGATTCATGGCAAGGGTCAAGCATCAGAGTCCAAGGCAAAAGATCTCCATCCTCATCTTGTTCTCTCTAGGGTATGTTTTTCTATTGATTTGTGATGATGTTTGTTGCCATGTGCAACTAAACCTCTTGATTAAGGTTCCAACATAAACCTCTTCTTATTTATTAGATTCAATTAATAAAGTTTCTATTCAGTTATGCTTTTCTTGTGTCTGATTTAATTCGTTCTTACATGTGCTTAATGCTTTTTTAATTGAGAATTCGTATCAATAATCTTGAAAATCGATCCGTATAGAATTAGTAGGATTGACAACCCGAAATTATTCTTTTGTTCATGACAGTTCCAATTGCTTATTTCTTAATTATAGTTAATGAAATTAAGTATGAAACCACATGATTTCTAATTATTCCTTCCTGTAATGTCGTAACTTTAATTAGGTTAACTTACCACACATGTTGTCGTTAGGGTTAATAAGGAGTTCTAAAAACCGATTTTTAAATCATAAATAGACATCACATAACTGATGTTTTACTAAGTTAATTCCAACAAAGACGAAGGGGAGATTCAAGAATTCCCTAATCGCCATTAAATCTCTGAGTCTCAAACCTAATCTTGCATTGGGCAAGGCAATCAAAGCCTACAACCCTATTTCAATATTTTTTTCTATTTTCTTTTTAAATAAGTTTTGCTAATTGCTAAGTTGAACGACAATCCATGTGGAGACAATAAACTTACTACTTTATTACTTGTTACGATTTGGTGCGTTTGCCAATTTCGTCCATCACCATTCTTTCAACATCCCAACATGCCTACAAGCACTCAATGCTCCAATGAAACTGATATCTTCTTGTATAGTACAAAGCCTTTCCATCTCCATAAAAAAAAATCAAAAGCCATTTCACTCATTCTATGAAATGCTAAACCATCAATCATAGCATTCCAATGATCAACACATTTTTGTTCAATATTATCAAACACCGAGATAGAATTCTTGATGCTACCACATTTGGAATACATGTTAATCAGAGCAGACCCCGAGATAATCAGTTAGAGAGTAACCATTGTCCATTAAATATCGATGTATCGCAACTCCATCATCCACACGTCCTAATTGTTCAACTGCAGGAAGAACAATCAACAACGTCGTATCATTCGGTAACATATTCGTCGCCCTTCTCATATCATGAAACAACTTCAAAGCCTCAATGCAATACCCATTCTGAACAAAAGTGAGAATGAGTTTGGTAGTGAGTGAAGTGATTTTGATGATGAATCCTTTTGTTATTAAATGTGCATGGATTTGATTCATGTGTTGTTTGGTTGTGAATTTTGGGAGCATAATCAATGTTGGAATTGTTGAAGACCATCATTGGTGTGATGATGAATTAGCACACACAAGCATCAATTTTGTTTGAAAAATTTAAGGTAGTTTTATTTTTTGTTTTGGTAATAAAAGTTGCTAGTGTAAACATTTGTTGATTCATGGATTGAGCTAAAAGAAGTTTTAGCATTGTTGGCTTTTGCATTTCAACTTTCAATTTTGTTTCTTTGTGTGTTTATTTGAATTCATTAGTTTAATTCAAACCAACTCGATCAAACTAAATAGTTTAATTCTAGTAGTGGCTTTATGATTCTAAGGGTGTGTTTGATCTACTCAAAAATGAAGGACATAACATGTCAAATTGGAGGCAATGGACATGACAAAAACTGAAATTGTTTTCCTTCACTAAACCAAATCACAACATTTTATCTCATGGACAAGTTGTCTAAAATACCAAAATAGTCTTTTGTCCATCAAAAAAACGTATAAGACAAAACAAATTCAATACCATAAAAGTTTGTCATGTATTGTTCCGTCTTATTATGTCCATTATTTACTGTTTAGGGGATCAAACACACCTTAAATGATATTAAATTCATGAACATGCTAATTGACATGTTCAAAAAATGGAAATTTTTACGTTTTTTTGTAGATGTAGTTTAAGTTTTTTATGTGTTAATGTAGATGTATTTCAATGTAGTTTAAGTATTAAAATTTTAAATTGTAGAATTTAGTTTAAGTGTTGAACTTTTCATAAATAGAATGTCATTTAATTGTATATTTTTTTGGGATTTTTAAAAAATATTTTGTCTCATAATCCAACCTAAACCAATATACTCATATTGAATTGACTTGGTTTGATAGAAAATACGAGTCTTTGATCCAATCTGAACAGAAAAAGTTTGACGGGATTGTGTAACTAATTTGGACAAAATCAATCCAACTCCACTATGGAACACTCATTCAATAAATGTACTATATTTAGGCATGACAATGGGGCGGGGTGAGAAATCGAATCTCATCCTCGTCTCCAACAGGTTCGGGTATCCCCGCCTCATCCTCGCAATGGATAAATTTTTTTTAATAAAAATAAAAGTATTTTTCAGCCCTGAGTGCAATGTTGTAATGCATCATCTAGCAAATAGAAAGGCCGAGATTGTGAGATATGGAAGGAGAAAAGAGAGAACTATGATAAATAAGTGTCAACTGAAAGACTGAGATTCTGTCTGTGTGAGTGAAATGATTTAGGGTTTGAGTTTCTATTTATATAAAAGGGGTAATAAATTGATTTTCAACATTCGGGACGGATTTGGGTATGGGTTCGGGGTGTGTACCTATATCCCGTTACCCGTCCCATACCCGTGTTTTGAAATCATGGAAAACCCAAACCCATACTAAAACCCAGTCAAAACGGGGAAAACCCGTCAAGTTGGGTTTGGTTCGGGCGGATACCCGCGGGTATGGGTTTTGTTGCCATGCCTAACGATATTGTCTTAATTTGCAAAATATATATTAATTAAATTACTAACCAAAGCATCAGAAATATAGTGCAATAAAAATGACAGCAGTCTGTCTTGAGAAAATAGGCCATAACATGTAGCTCAAAGATTAATCAAACACTCAGTTAATTTACACAAAAAAATTTATACACATATTGTTAAAAGGAGTATTATAATTTCTTTAAAATCCAGCTATAAACCCCACTTCTTATAATTTCATTGTTGGTGTCTTCCCAATTATTGAAACCAAGGCAGCAATCAGAATTCCACAATGTATAAGGTTTTAGCATACTGCAACAACAACAAAACTCCATTTACACATAATTGAGCTAACCAAACCTAACCAAACCACTTCATAAATCATGATCTTCACAGTCCATGATTTTATTGTTACTGTATCATAGTAATAACTAAAACAACTCCAAAAGTAACTATCAAGTTTGATAATTTACCTTTAATAATGTTTTTTTTTTTTTTTTTGTGAAGAACCTTTAATAACACAGTTGTTTTCTCAATTTAAACAATGTTGAAATATTGGTGTGAAGTTGGAAGAAAATTGGAAGATTCAACACCATGTAATAAGACTTTGAGCTAGTGTGATGTGAATTAAAAAATGGAGAGTGAGGGTCCCACATAAAATAGAACACACACATTAGTAGTTTAAATTACGGTATTTAATTGGAGGTGTAATTCTCGAACGGTTTTCTACAGTGCAGTAGTTAACTGCACAGTTGTAGCTGAACTTGTTTTATCCTGGAGGCGTCGTGGTTGATAGTCTGTCTTACACAATTTTGGGCAGTGCCACGAGACGTTTTAAAGAGAGTGAAATGGTCGTGACTCAACTTAGTAACAACTTCGGTAGATGTATCAAAATAAAATTTGGGAATCCAAATACAACAGTTTGAAAATTAAAAAACAACAAACAAAAGAAAACCACTAAAGTCATATGTTTACAATGATTATTTGCTTAACTGTGAAGTGTGTTAAACAAACTATAGATGAATGTTTAATCAATGTGATCATGGGATCTAAAATTTTTTAGCTGCTAATTTTGAGATCTAAAGTGAGAAAGGAAAATGAGAAAGGTAAAAAATAATATTTTTTATCACCATTTTTTAGATCGGACGATTATGTATCGGACGATTATGTGAAATCGATCCCGGTTCTGTAGTTACATCGGTTTTGTCCAGTTCAATTTTTTTTATGCCAATTCATTAAAATGAAAATACATATGATAAGATCGAATCAAATCAAGATCCATCTATCTTGGTTCAACCGATCAATCTAATTATAAACCCTTTTGTCATTTGTACCACGACTGTTCATTTATTCTATACAAAACACATGCATATTTAAACATGAAATACTCAGTCTTGGACCTGTAGGTTTCATATTCGAGCCTCATTAGTGCCTTTAGATAAGTTAAATGTAAATTCTTTTATAAGCACAATTTGAGCCTAAAATCTTTCATGGTTTAGAATAGAACATTGTCCTCTAATTTTTATTTTTATTTTGTATAAAACAAACATGGAATACTCAATGGGATAAAGTGTTACCAACATTTAGGCTCCCGGTTGTTTCTTTGTAAATAAGATAAGATTTACCTTTTCCCTCTTTATGTCATTGGATTTGGACTTTGTGAAAGATATTTTGATGTGAATTGTGATCGTATAGTTGCATAACATAATTTCCCTTCGTCAAAAGTAATACACTCTCAAGTCACTATTATAAGCAAAAATTGACATTTTAAATCATTCATTAAATGATGTATATAGTCTATATTAAATATCATATACATCTAGGGGGCAAGATGAATGGATTTGATGGACATGGATTTGGATTGTAATGGATGGATAAATAAAATTAATTAATCCATTAACAATCCACTAAAAATCTTTTAAAAATCCAATCCAATCCATTAAACACAAAATCTAATCAAATTCATCCATTATTATATTTTCAACGGATGAATATCCATCCGACCCATATATTAATTTTTTTTGACACCTTTTTGTTTCAAATAGTCTTTTTCTTTTCTAGAGTGATTAAACCCCCTGATTTTCTATTTTACACTCATCAATATTGATTTGTTTTACACAACCAAGCCCAATTTTTTTAATAACCCAAGCTCAATACTGATTTTTTTACACAGCCAAGCCCAATAGTTTTAATATTAAAAAATATTGAATAATATATATTAGTATAAATGAAGATAAATGTAGGGGTGGTGGTGGGTGGTGGTCGACGGTCACCGCTGGCGTTGACCACAACGGAGCTCCGGCGACTTCGCGACGGCGGAGCTCCGATCAATTTTCCGGCCAACCACGACGGTGCTCCGACAACCGGCGGCAGTGAGCGGCGGCGGTTCGATGGTTCGACGGCGGTGACTGGCGGAGGCCCGGTGATAGTGGTGGTCCGACAGTGTGCGAAGGTGGCTGAAATTCTGGCAGAACCTGTTACTGAACCGTAAAACAGAGCTGAACAGAGTACGTATAATAGTGGTTCAGAAGCAGCAAAATAAAAGACAGAAAGTAAAGAACACAGGTGATTTGTTAACCCAGTTCGGTGACAAACACACCTACGTCTGGAGGCTACCAAGCAAAGAAGGAAATCCACTATAATAGTATCAATTCGAAGTCCTATGACAACAGCCCCTGTTTCACAGCCTTCTCACTTAATCACTACCCGTGGTATTTCTACCTAGGAACTCCTGGATATAAGACCCCTCTTACTTCCTACTCAAGTAATCACTGCCCCAATGATCTCAAACTCTAAGACAAAGAAAGATGAAGTCACACTTCAAAACACAATCAGTCACTTTTGCTTAAAAACTTCAAGTGATTACAACTCAATAAAACCAACCAACTCTAAACAATGAGTGGTGTACAAAAACACAGCACAAAGCTTACAGACTCAAAACCTAAGACTTTCTCTCTAATGATGTAACACCCATACTAAATTGTCTAAAATATTTAGCATGCGTATTAATCTGATACTGGATACATTAAATTTTCAATAATAATAATAATAATACAATACAATTGAATGAATATGAACATGCTCGTACATACAACCAATCAAGTCCCATAAAAATACACTTATATATTGTCTGACAACCTCCTGAGCTGGTACAAGACGAGCATCTGCACTCCATTCAGCGTCTCCCTGAAGTACTTCATCACGAACCTCTTGCTTACCTGAAAACCTGCACCAGAAGGATTGAGATGTGACATAACGTCTCAGTGAGCTCCAACCCAACCTACTGTTGGCAACCACGGGGAAACCTAGGGTCGCCATGCACTAACTCTTGGCAATCTCGGGGAAACCTACGATCGCCGTCAGTCTCTACATATCTTGCGATTAAGGGAAAGCTAGGATCGCTATATGTCTCTTATCATATACTTAATCTTATAGTTAGTGATCGAGGGGAAGTTTATGATCACTTTCTGATAACTGGTGACTACTTGTCATATCTCTTTGTATAATATACATATACATCTTTCTTTATCATTAAGTTAGCAAGTTAGCGTTGAACAAACAATACTTATCTTGGTTCATTTTATGGAGTGCATCCAGGTGGAGTAACCCCATAATACATCTCCCTGCTACCGGTGAAAATTCCTATCATATCAGGCTAACACCGGACTCCTCTTACTTTTGTGTGGCTGCCCTCGTGGACGGTAACTTCACCATTTCAGCTTTTTTCGAAACCCCCTGTATTCTAACTAACGAGAAGACAGGAGACACATTTAACTTTCTTGACTTTGATGTGTAGCTATCCTCACGGATGGTAACTTCACCATTCCAGCTTAGTCTGGAACCCCCTGCGTTCTAACTAGCGAGAAAACAGGAGACACATCTAGCCCTTTTATTAACTTGTTCTTATTCTTCTTAAAATATACATATAACTTATAAACTTACGTGTGGACAATCCTCTCGGAAGTCCCATCCGGCATAATCCGGAGCCTGCTGGACACGTTTAATCTTATGAAGTATGTCTGATACTTTACTATAAACTTATGCATATCTAATGCATTCTTCAAGTAATTTATTCTTGATACTTAACCTATAATATAAGGTTTTTGGCTTATCGTTCTCATAAGCTGCTTAATTCTTTGTTGGGAAACTAAACCCCTTATTTTACTTGATAACTTGTGGATAATTCTACCCATTTCATAAATGACACTTGATTCTTTTGAGGTTAAACCTCAATGATATATGAAATATCTAACCTCACTCTCATGCTAATACAAGATAGTCTATGACCTTTTCTTTCATTACTAAATGCATAAAGACATTCTGGTGCTGTGAGGATGGTTTTCTGGCCTTAAAACACATTTCAAAAATGGGGCGACATTCTGCTTTTGTCGTGGCACGACATGCTACTCTCATGGCACGATGGTGCCCAGATCTTCATGATCATGGCACGATGGGTGCCATCGTGGCACGACAAAACCAGTGTTGCCAGGCCCTGTACATTTCCAGAAAATTCCAAAACGAGTTTTAACATAATCACACAACCAGCAAGTCTATATACATCATTTGATAGGGTTTTTAACTAGGTAGATCATAGTATATCAAGTATTAACAAAAGGGAAACTAACATACAAGAATTTAAACTTAATCATTCATATTTTTCTTTCCTCTATATACCTCAAAACTACCCCAAAAAGGGTAAGAATTCTATGGGAGCTCACCTTAATCCTTGCTTGATGTTTTGCTAAGCTCTTAACTCCAAAACCCTAGCTTGATCTTACTCTTTTCTTGATTCTCCTTAACTTCTCTTGCCCTAGCAATCCCAAAGTGAGCTTGCTTGGAAGTGTTTCCACAAGATTTGAATGAAAGTTTGATGGATTATGGCAAGGGAGGATGAGGCGTGAGTTAGAGAGAGGGAGAGGGAGAGAATTCAGAGTTGTAGAGAGAGAGTGGATAGGAAAAATGAAATGAAAATATCTTGGTTCCTATATTTAAAGCCTTGCCATCTTGAATTTACAAGTTTGCCCTTCTTACTCGTAATTCCTCTCATACTGATAAAAGTAACGCCTACGCGAGATATTACACTCTACCCTCCCTTAAAGAAATTTCGTCCTCAAAATTTAGAATTCTCTTGAGAACATATACGAATGAATCTCTCATACTTCCTTCTCTACTAACCATGATTTCCAACCCTGTAAGTTGATAAGCAATCGACAATCGCTTCCTTAACTGAAAGGTCTGATGCCCATTACCTAATTCTTACATAATAGGGCGTGCGATTGTTCGAACCAATACCCGGCTCACTTGACCATGTCTCTTGTTCGACATACTTCTTGCAAATTTAATTTAAAATCATTAAGTCTTGGATTCTCTTACTGAATTCTATAAGTTTTCCTTCATTAACCGCTTAATCTTATCCTGACGACATCGGTCGATCTTATCTTACTCAAATATTCCAACTCTTCAAGAGGTCTATTACATTACAATTTAGTCCCAAAGCATTCTAATCTTTGTCTTTTGCCTCGTATAACGGCGTCCTACATATATAATTATATCTTACTTTGTATAGAATTACCACTACACTTGGAAAGCATCCGATATTGAGTATTCTCGTTCGGAAGTAAAGATTACTGTAACTACCTCCTCTGTCCAAAAACAAGTCGGAGGCATCACTTATGGTATATGCTCCTTCCTTTCTGACACCCTGGTGTAATACTTAGCATAACCATAAACATCGCTTCCATTTCCACTACGGAAATCCTTAAGAGCTCGAGAAATCTTATAGGCTTCTCGCGTCCCGTCTTAACTAGTCAACGACATCACGTATCTAAATGACTTAAGAATTTTCTTCCTTACTAGGATTCTGACAATCTTACTTCATTCAAGATACTTCTTAGTTGTATAGGGGTGCGTAGAACTGGCCTCATGGATCCTGTCTACAATTCATTTTCAAATTCTCTTCGTAGCATTAATATTTCTACACCGATAAATCCAAAACTCATAGGAGTTTAGTCCAAGTGACGAGTGGTATAAGCCGTCACACATATTATCATCTAATACAATTCACAACACTTAATGTACATGCATGTTCGAGTACATGTACACTACTAGCGGGTACATAGTACGTCACATCATCCTTGTCCGACTAATGGGACATCATTCTTAATAAAAAATACTTGAGACAATACCACATCAGCTGGAGTTCTTCTTCTTATTCTTAACTCATGTTTATTCCCTGAGTATACATTATCCCACAACATAAATCATGGTTACTTTTGTTGATATTATAAACTCATTTCTCATTCTAAACATCGAGTCAAGAACCTTGTTTTCGCAAGGAAAAACTCTACTCTGACCGCTACCAAAATAGCATGCCTAAACTTTCAGTCCTTTATCAATAACCCTGACTCGCGTAGCTTTTTACTATAGACTACGAATAATTTCTGATCTGCGTACCTCGGTTACTGACGCATTTCCCATAACTGAAAATATATTACACTACTGTCTGAGTAGCATAAACTTTGCCTGATAAATATGCATTATTAAACATAGTCTGGTACATGTGACATGTTGTCATAACGTGGGTACAACGTGAAATAAACTCATATGCCACTGCATTGTCGCTTCTGACCAATGCTTCGAGTCCAAAAATATTATTTCGCAACCACCACCTTTACTGTTGTTGCCTCATGAATAATTCTTTCTTGGCTAAACTTACTCTTCAAGTCTACTTGAAATTATGGAGCTAAAATAGTTGGGTTACCTTAGTAGCTGTGACTTCATTCGCTTAAGACTTAACCTAGTAGGAACACATCCTTCTTATATCTTACCACATACTCTTAAACTGCCTTGATTTCTATCCCTCACGAACTTCGAGGTTTAAAGTATCCCTCAGCTTAACTTTTAAAATTTCTTGTTAGAACTTATGATAAGTTCGAGACGTCACTGCTTACTGCTATTCTGCGTTGTAAGAACTGGACCCTTGATACCTTCATGTCGTTCATCTGACAAGGACTTCACAGACATCCTTGTTACCTAAGCTTCAACTTAGGATTGTTCGTTAACTCATTTCTTAATTTACTTCTCCGTTGCGCAACTCTGATTTTTAACAATTTGCTTTGGAATAGGAGTAATACACCACTATTACCATATAAATTCTCTTGACCAATCTTATTCATTTATAACTTTGTAGGTACCATAGGAGAACCATTTTATGGCTCGCTGCTTCACTTGTGATTTAGACTACCTGCTTATTTAAGTGTGGTAATCCTTCGTCGAAGTCCTCATACTAATAACAAGGGTCAACTTCATATCATGCGTCACTTCAAAACTACTTACCTTATTGACTAGTTATCTTCTGACTTGTGTTTTCCTTTAGACGTAAACAATATACTTGTTTCGTAAATTAATTTTCTTGAGTACCCTTCCAGATTCGCATCTTTATATACTGAACCCACTCATGGTTTGAGTCTCGTTTACTTTCCCTTTTTATTCTTATCCGTAGGATTCCATACTTATACTCTTTTCCGAGACAACTTCAGTCTCCATAACTCCATCATGTCCCTTAGGTTACCCTTCGAGTTTCTACGAGAACAATACGTCTAGGATAGATTCGAACTCTTACCGCATTCATAACTCAAAATCCGTTCTTAATACCCGAATGATTCTCCATTTATACTAAGCATCCTCCTTAGGTCTATACATTTTACCACATTCGGAGCATATCGACATAAGGTGCTCACTTTCAATTTCCAGAATAATTGCATAGGAAAACCCATCATTGAAGCCATAAAACTCCTTAACATCAACCACGACATTAACTTGCGTACTAGTGCCGATCTTTCTGATAATAAAGCCTCAAAATACTTCTCGGCTAAAATTCAGATTATTCCTCAAAATACTGGTTTACTTTAATCTTGTGTTATCTTGAACTTGCCTTCTTCATCCAATCAAGGAAATTCGACTTTGTTCGTCCATCAGTTCACTAAATTCCAACAACTTATTATTCAATATCCACATTTCATTGTGTAAAATTCCAGTTAAGCTTAGCTTATTTCCAATCTCCTTACTAATAGGACACATCTGAATATCTGATTCAAGCTTCGATGTGCAACATGTCTTATTATTACCACTTATTCATCCATCTTAGTTCTTAGGTTGCATACCATCTTCTCTTCTTAATTCACAAATCTGGCATTTATGGTTCAGGAGATGCGGCTGATCTGATGGGGTTAAATTTACTTGCGATTCACGCTCAATGACCACATTTGAGTGGTTAGCTTCATCTGTCCAAATAATTTGCTTAATCCATAATTAATTCTCTTAACTGTTTGGACATTAAAATCTCATCCGATTCGAGTTCGATTCTTCAACACTCTATCTTTGCTGGGAGTTTAGAGGTTTCAAAAAAATCGACCGATAATTCCTCATTTCGAGTCTCTAGGTTTGGTACTGCAATTCCTTAACTCTGTACTCAGAATTGTTACTTAGTCCACACCTCACTTTAACTTCTCAAACTGCGGTTCCCGTCAAGGTTCCAAGTCATTCCTTAGAGTATCCCATGATTCCTTAATCCTTATGTCTTCCGCAGACGAGGCATCGTCCAACGACGCGTCCAACTGGGTTGAGGTACTTCACCTTACTTTTTAAATATCTCTTATGTTTCTGAAACTTTGCCACTAACAAGCTTCGTTACTTTACAGTTTGATGGCCATCATTTGGCATTGGTTACTCCTTTGCTAATTCCTGTCTTAAAATTTAGACGCCATAAACTTCGCTCTTCATAAACTTCATTCCTCCTTGGTCACATTCAGCTCTCGGACATTTATCCTAACTGTCATATACTAGATTGAGTTGATCAGGCTCAACTAGATGTGACATTTAGAACAATATCCGGAACCCAATGGTCCCACTACTTTATTGAATTTTTAATGACCCAAAGCATGGTCTGAATCGACCAGCTCTGATACCAATTGTAACACCCATACTAAATTGTCTAGAATATTTAGCATGCGTATTAATCTGATACTGGATACATTAAATTTTAAATAATAATAATACAATACAACTGAATCAATATGAACATGCTCGTACATACAACCAATCAAGTCCCATAAAAATACACTTATATACTGTCTGACAACCTCCTGAGCTGGTACAAGACGAGCATCTGCACTCCATTCAGCGTCTCCCTGAAGTACTTCATCACGAACCTCTTGCTTACCTGAAAACCTGCACCAGAAGGATTGGGATGAGACATAACGTCTCAGTGAGCTCCAGCCCAACCTACTGTTGGCAACCACGGGGAAACCTAGGGTCGCCATGCACTAACTCTTGACAATCTCGGGGAAACCTACGATCACCTTCAGTCTCTACATATCTTGTGATCAAGGGAAAGCTAGAATCGCTATATGTCTCTTATCATATACTTAATCTTATACTTAGTGACCGAGGGGAAGTTTATGATCACTTTCTGATAACTGGTGACTACTTCTCATATCTCTTTGTATAATATACATATACATCTTTCTTTATCATTAAGTTAACAAGTTAGCGTTGAACAAACAATACTTATCTTGGTTCATTTTATGGAGTGCATCCAGGTGGAGTAACCCCAAAATACATCTCCGGTGAAAATTCCTATCATATCAGGCTAACACCGGACTCCTCTTACTTTTGTGTGGCTGCCCTCGTGGACGGTAATTTCACCATTCCAGTTTTTTTCGGAACCCCCTGTATTCTAACTAACGAGAAGACAGGAGACACATTTAACTTTCTTGACTTTGATGTGTAGCTATCCTCACGGATGGTAACTTCACCATTCCAGCTTAGTCTGGAACCCCCTGCGTTCTAACTAGCGAGAAAACAGGAGACACATATAGTCCTTTTATTAACTTGTTCTTATTCTTCTTAAAATATACATATAACTTATAAACTTACGTGTGGACAATCCTCTCGGAGAAGTCCCATCCAGCATAATCCAGAGCCTGCTGGACACGTTTAATCTTATGAAGTATGTCTGATACTTTACTATAAACTTATGCATATCTAATGCATTCTTCAAGTAATTTATTCTTGATCTTAACCTATAATATAAGGTTCTTGGCTTATCGTTCTCATAAGCTGCTTAATTCTTTGTTGGGAAACTCAACCCCTTATCTTACTTGATAACTTGTGGATAATTCTACCCATTGTCATAAATGACACTTGATTCTTTTGAGGTTAAACCTCAATGATATATGAAATATCTAACCCCACTCTCATGCTAATACAAGATAGCCTATGTCCTTTTCTTTCATTACTAAATGCATAAAGACATTCTGGTGCTGTGAGGATGGTTTTCTGGCCTTAAAACACATTTCAAAAATGGGGTGACATTCTGCTTTTGTCGTGGCACGACATGCTACTCTTGTGGCACGATGGTGCCCAGATCTTCATGATCATGGCACAATGGGTGCCATCGTGGCACGACAAAACCAGTGTTGCCAGGCCCTGTACATTTCCAGAAAATTCCAAAACGAGTTTTAACATAATCCCACAACCAGCAAGTCTATATACATCATTTGATAGGGTTTTTAACTAGGAAGAGCATAGTACATCAAGTATTAACAAAAGGGAAACTAACATACAAGAATTTAGACTTAATCATTCAGATTTTCCTTTCCTCTCTATACCTCAAAACTACCCCAATAAGGGTAAGAATTCTATGGGAGCTCACCTTAATCCTTGCTTGATGTTTTGCTAAGCTCTTAACTCCAAAACCCTAGCTTGATCTTACTCTTTTCTTGATTCTCCTTAACTTCTCTTGCCCTAGCAATCCCAAAGTGAGCTTGCTTGGAAGTGTTTCCACAAGATTTGAATGAAAGTTTGATGGATTATGGCAAGGGAGGATGAGGCGCGAGTTAGAGAGAGGGAGAGGGAGAGAATTCAGAGTTGTAGAGAGAGAGAGTGGAGAGGAAAAATGAAATGAAAATATCTTGGTTCCTATATTTAAAGCCTTGCCATCTTGAATTTACAAGTTTGCCCTTCTTACTCGTAATTCCTCTCATACTGATGAAAGTAACGCCTACGCAGGATATTACAAATGACTTCTGTTTTGAATGAATTTCTTTAATAACAACGTCCTCTATTTATAGCTTCAGCAACAACATAATTCTGAACCAAATAATCTTCAAAAGATGTTGTTCCAAAATTCTTTAGAATCACATAGAAGCAATTATTCTTTAGAAATATATTTTCCAAAGATTACTTTGAAAATATATTCACAAATAAAAGAAACCAATCTTCAACAAATATCTTCACGCTAATTAATCTTCCTTCTAGAAACAAATCCAAGAGAATTCTTAAGACAAATCTTCAAAAAATCACACGAGAAAATAAACACCCAAGGCGTGAAAACAGATCGCAGAAAACCAGCTTCTGAAGGTACTTCTGAAGTCTGCGTCTGAAGTTCTGCGTCTGAACATTTCAGCTTCTGAAGGTTGCTTCTGAACACAGCTTCTGAATGTTGCTTTTGAACACAGCTTCTGAACATCAACTTCTGAAGGTTTAGCTTCTGAAGTACTGTTCAGCTTCTGAAGTACTGTTCAGCTTCTGATGACCCAGCTTCTGAAGACGCACATATTGAGATTTCAGCTTCTGAAGACACACAACTGCTTATATATATATATTTGATTTTAGCAAACATGAAGCCAACAACCAAATATCCAACAATCTCCCCCTTTGACAAATTTTTGGCTAAAATCAATTTGTTCACAAAAGCAAGTTCTTCACTCAACAAAGTACGCAACCATGAAACAACACTCCCCCTGAAGTACATCAGCTTCTGTCATGAAACACACAAACTCCCCCTGAAACAGAGACTCCCCCTGAAATAGATCACAACAGCTTCTGAACTGTAAACTGGCTTCTAAATTGTAGTGCTTCTGAAACTTTTGAAATACTTCTGAAACTTCTGAAACAAACACTTATTTATCTCCCCCTTTTTAGCCAAACAATCTTGACAAAACACAGTCTTCACATAGAAGACAAAAACTGAATTAGTAACAGAGACTGTTTTGACATCAGACTCTGCATCAGACATGGCTTCTTTATAAGGACCAGCATCATCTTCATCTCCCTCACTTCCTGCTTGCTCACCCTCAGCAATCTGTAATTGCTATAACTCCTCATGCAGACAAAGTCCCAGTTTACTCCTCAAATTTTCAAATTGCATGACATCCAAGGCTTTTGTAAATATATCAGCAAGCTGTTCTTCTGTGTCAACATGTTTAAGTTGCACAACCTTCTCCTCTACAAGGTTTCTGATGAAATGATGACGTATATCAATATGCTTAGTCCTGCTATGCTGTATGGGATTTTTTTGAAATATTGATAGCACTTAGATTGTCACAATACAATGTTATAACATCCTGTTCAATATTATATTCCTTCAGCATTTGCTTCATCCACACCAATTGAGAACAACTGATACCAGCTGCTATATACTCAGCTTCAGCTTTAGATAAGGGTACACAATTCTGCTTCTTGCTGAACCATGAAATCAGATTGTTTCCCAGAAAGAAGCATCCACCAGAAGTACTTTTTCTATCATCTGCACTACCTGCCCAGTCAGCATCACAATACCCAACTAACATAGGACTTCCACTATGAGAATACATAATACCATAGTCACTGGTACTATTGACATACTTCAGAATTCTCTTCACTTGAGTCAAATGACTCATTTTTGGCTCAGCCTGGTATCTAGCACAGACTCTAACAGCAAAGGTTATGTCTGGACTGCTTGCAGTTAGATATAACAGACTTCCAATCATACTCCTATACAGGCTTTGATCAACAACAACACCTTGTTCATCTTTTGTCAACTTCAAGTAAGTGGCTGCAGGTGTTCTTTTATGGCTTGCATTCTCCATCCCAAACTTCTTGACTATGTTCTTGGCATATTTGCTCTGTGAAATGAATATTGTGTCTTCCATCTGCTTGACTTGAAGACCAAGAAAATAGGTTTGTTCACCCACAAGACTCATCTCAAACTCAGACTGCATCTGCTGAACAAAGAGTTGAACCATCTAGTTTGACATTCCACCAAAGACAATGTCATCAACATATATTTGTGCTATCATTAGACTCCCATCTTCTTCTTTCATAAACAGTGTCTTGTCAGTTCCTCCTTTTCTGTAACCTTGAGTAACCAGAAACTGTGTGAGTCTCTCATACCTTGCTCTAGGTGCTTGTCAATCCATACAGAGCTTTCTTCAACTTGTAAACATGGTTAGGAAAATTAGGATCCACAAATCCCTTTGGTTGTTCAACATAAACCTCCTCCTACAAGTACCCATTTAGGAAAGCACTCTTCACATCCATCTGAAACAGTTTGAATTTAAGAATACATGCTACACCCAAAAGTAATCTTATGGATTCTAATCTGGCCACAGGTGCAAAGGTTTCATCAAAATCAAGTCCCTCCACCTGAGTGTACCATTGAGCAACTAGCCTTGCTTTGTTTCTGATCACAGTTCCATGTTCATCTGATTTATTTTTGTAAATCCATTTAGTTCCAATGACATTCATGCCTACTGGTCTTGGAACAAGGTCCCACACTTCACTTCTTTTGAATTGATTCAGTTCCTCTTGCATTGTATCAATCCAAAATTCATCAGTAAGAGCTTCTTTAATATTCTTAGGTTCAAATTTGGACACAAAACACGAATTAGTAGTCACTTTATCTGATCTTCTGGTTCTGACTCCTTGATCAAGGTTCCCAATGATTAGTTCTTTGGGATGATCCTTCTGAATTCTGATTGAAGGTCCTTTACTTGTTGAAACATGATCTAGATTGTTTTCTCCTTCTTCAGACTCTACTTCTTCAGACTCTACTTCATGTTCCATAACAGGTGCTTCTGACTGTTCTTCTGATGTAACAACTGGTTCCACATCAGTCACCTTTTCAGTAGGTAAATCATCTATCACAACATTGATAGATTCCATTACAACCTTGGTTATGGAATTAAAAACTCTATATGATCTGCTGTTTGTAGAGTAACCAAGAAAAATTCCTTCATCACTCTTGGGATCCATTTTCCTTCTGTTTTCTCTATCTGCCAAAATGTAGCACTTGCTTCCAAACACATGAAAGTACTTGACAGTAGGCTTTCTTCCTTTCCATAATTCATACAGAGTAGTGGTAGTGCCTTTCTTCAGAGTCACCCTATTGTGAACATAGCATGTTGTATTCATTGCTTCTGCCCAAAACAGATAAGGTAAAATTTTTTGCATGTAACATAACTCTGGCTGATTCTTGCAAGGTTTTATGGGAGCTAAAAATTCATGCTTGATTCCTTCAGAAGAACAAAACTCAGAGAACTTACTATTTTCAAATTCCTTCCCATGGTCACTTCTGATCCTGATAATAACACTATTCTTTTCTCTTTGTAACTGAGTGCACAGATCTTTAAACACATCAAAAGTGTCTGATTTTTCTCTAATGAAGCTTACCCAAGTGAATCTTGAAAAATCATCAACAACCACAAAAACATACTTTTTTCCTCCAATGCTCTCAACTTGCATAGGTCCCATTAAGTCCATATGTAACAGTTCAAGAACTTTTGTTGTTACCTGATGCTCCAACCTTGGATGAGACATATGTGTTTGTTTCCCAATCTGACATTCATCACAAATGTTGTCTTCATTGATCTTAAGTTTGGGTAGACCTCTGATGGCTTCCACTGACATGACTTTCTTCATACCCCTCAGATTTAAGTGCCCAAGTTTCTGGTGCCAGAGTCTGACTTCTTCTTCTGAACTTATAAGGCATGTGGATAGGCTTGTTTCTTCTTGAGGCATCCATAAGTAACAATTGTCTTTTGATCTATTGCCCCTCATTAGCACTTCATCTTCTTTACCAGTTACCAGACATTCCTCCTTGTTAAAGTTCACTTTCAACTCTTGATCACACAGCTGGCTTATGCTGATCAGATTTGAAGTTAGTCCTTTTACTAATAGCACATTATCTAGCCTTGGTAGTCCATCACTGATCAAGTCTCCAATTCCAAGAATTTCTCCTTTAGCTCCATCACCAAAAGTTACATAGCTACTGGAGTAAGGTTTTAAATTACGTAAGTACTTCTTGACACTAGTCATGTGTCTGGAGCATCCACTATCAAAATACCAATCTTCCCTAGAGGAGGCTCTCAAAGATGTATGAGCTATGAGGCCAACATTATTATTTTTGGATCTCCATTCCTTCTTGACATTGATTCTGTTCACAATAGGTTCCACTTTTCTATGCTGAAAGTGCTTGGGGTATTCATACAGCTTGAAACAGAATGACTTTATGTGCTCCTTCTTACCACAATGATGACATACCCAAGGACGAGATGCCCTCCTGCTCTTAGATCCTTGAGGTTCCTTCTGATGTTCCATCTTAGATTTGCCTATCATTGGATCATATGTTTTAATAGTTGCAATGAATTTTTTAGCTGGATTTTGCTGTTTGTTCAAGATCCTATCATCAAATCCTATACCATTTGGTTTCCCTTGGTTCCGACTCTCCAGTATCTCTTCTAGCACATCAGTAGCAGAGTTCATCATTCTGACTTGCTTCTTCATATGGTCAAGTTGAGAGTTCGGTTGAGTTACCTCATCTTTGAGATCAGAAATTTGTGCTAGATGATCACTTCTTTCAGCATGCAGTTGACTGATGGTCTTCTTCTGATCCACTAGTTGCTTGCAAACTTCTACACTTCTGATGTATAGATCTTTGTAATTGTTAGCCAATTCTTCATAAGATGATTTTTCAACACTGGCTTCAGACTCTGATGGAGCTTCAGACTCTGATAGTGCTTCAGACTCTAATAGTGTTTCAGACTCTGATAATGCTTCAGACTCTGAAAGTGCTTTTGAGGCCTTAACTTTAACATCAGACTTGTATCTTCCAGTTAAGGCAACGACATGCTTAGCAGACTCATTCTCTACTTCTCCTTCTGAGTCATCTTCATCAGACCAGGAAACAGCCAAGCTTTTCTTCTGTTTCTTGAGATATGTGCCACATTCTGTCCTAATATGACCATATCCTTCACACTCATAGCAGTGCACTCCCTTTGATTGATTGCTCTTCTCATCAGTCTTTGTCTTCTTCAAATCATTTTGTTGCTTGCTGATGTTGAATCTGTTGTTTTGACCATTTGATTTGGATCTCCTGTCAACTTGTTTCAGAATCTTGTTAAACTGTCTCCCTAGCAATACAAGTGCCTCTGATAAGCCTTCATCATCCTCATTATTTCCTTGTTGATCCTCAGCATCAGTATTTGCTGCAAAAGCAACTCCTTTCACTTTCTTATCAGTACGGTTACCGAAGGCTATCTTAAAATTCAGTAAAGACCCTATTAATTCCTCAACCTTCATACTGGAGATGTCATGTGCTTCCTCAATGACAGTTACTTTCATGTCCAATCTCTTAGGAAGAAACCTGAGTATTTTTCTCACAATTTTCTCATCAGACATTTTCTCTCCAAGAGAATCAAATGAGTTAGCCATGTCCAGAACATTCATATAAAAGTCTTGTATGTTCTCATCCTCCAACATTTTGAGATTTTCAAATTTGGTGGTGAGAAGTTGAAGTCTGGACAATTTTACCTTGGATGTGCCTTCATGAGTAGTCTTGAGAATCTCCTAGGCATCCTTGGCTATAGTGCACTGCTTGATCAGTCTGAACATGCTCTTGTCCACTCCATTGAATAGAGCATTCAAGGCTTTGGAGTTTCCAAGAGCCAATTCATCTTCATCCTTGGACCACTCTTCCTCTGGTTTGAACACAGTTGTCTTCTTTCCATCTTTGTCAAGCACAACAGGATGTTCCCAACCCTTCAGAACTACTTTCCAGGTCTTGCTATCTATAGATTTCAGGAAAGCACTCATACGAGATTTCCAATAACCATAGTTGGAACCATCCAACAAAGGTGGTCTGTTCACAAATCCTCCTTCCTTGTCCATAATGCCAGAAAAACCTTCCCTGGAGCTCACCCTAAAACAGGCAGGGTGCCTGCTCTGATGCCAATTGTAATTCTGGCAGAACCTGTTACTGAACCGTAAAACAGAGATGAACAGAGTACGTATAACAGTGGTTCAGAAGCAGCAAAATAAAAGACAGAAAGTAAAGAACACAGGTGATTTGATAACCCAGTTCGGTGACAAACACACCTACGTCTGGAGGCTACCAAGCCAGGAAGGAAATCCACTATAATAGTATCAATTCGAAGTCGTATGACAACAGCCCCTGTTTTACAACCTTCTCACTTAATCACTACCCGTGGTATTTCTACCTAGGAACTCCTAGATATAAGACCCCTCTTACTTCCTACTCAAGTAATCACTGCCCCAGTGATCTTAAACTCTAAGACAAACAAAGATGAAGTCACACTTCAAAACACAATAAGTCACTTTTGCTTAAAAGCTTCAAGTGATTACAACTCAATAAAACCAACCAACTCTAAACAATTGAGTGGTGTACAAAAACACAGCACAAAGCTTACAGACTCAAAACCTAAGACTCTCTCTATAATGACTTCTGTTTTGAATGAATTTCTTCAATAGCAGCGTCCTCTATTTATAGCTTCAACAGCAACATAATTCTGAACCAAATAATCTTCAAAAGATGTTGTTCCAAAATTCTTTAGAAGCACATAGAAGCAATTATTCTTTAGAAATATATTTTCCAAAGATTACTTTGAAAATATATTCACAAATAAAAGAAACCAATCTTCAATAAATATCTTCACGCAAATTAATCTTCCTTCTAGAAACAAATCCAAGAGAATTCTTAAGACAAATCTTCAACAGATCACACGAGAAAATAAACACCCAAGGCGTGAAAACAGAACGCAGAAAACCAGCTTCTGAAGGTACTTCTAAAGTCTGCGTCTGAAGTTCTGCGTTTGAACATTTCAACTTCTGAAGGTTGCTTCTGAACACAACTTCTGAAGGTTCAGCTTCTGAAGTACTGTTCAGCTTCTGAAGACCCAACTTTTGAAGTACTGTTCAGCTTCTGATGACCCAGCTTCTGAAGACGCACATATTGAGATTTCAACTTCTGAAGACACACAACTGCTTGTATATTTGATTTTAGCAAACATGAAGCCAACAACCAAATATCCAACATTGGTTGTGTCTAATTTATATTAATTTCTTTCCAGTTTTTTATATTAATTTTTTTTACAATTTTTTATATTAGTTTTTTAATAATTATTTTTTCAATTTTTTCCAGTTTTATTTTTAGGGAATTTTCTTATTTTTAGAATTTTTTATTTTTCACTTATTGGATTTATATTAACATTTGAATTGGTCCATTGGATTTTTAAAATAAGATGGATGGATTGGATCCATCCATATGTTTAAATGGATGGATTGAATCCAATCCATTAAAACAAAATTGTTTGATAGATGAATTTTGTGGTGAATGGATATGAAATTGATGAATCGAATTGCCACCCCTATATACATCATTGTTATACCCCATTTTTTGACCCGCTCTCAATTCTCTTTTCTCGTCTTTTAAGCCGAAAATTTTCGTCGTTTCAGACGAAATTTCGGCAGGGAGGTATTTTAAAATACCTCATTTTTTGTTCCGAAGGCGACCGTTTTTTTTTTTTTTATTATTATGATTTATTATTTTATTATTTTTCTTTATTCCTTTTTTTAATTCTTTTTTTATTAGGTGTTTTTATTATTTTCGTTTTTTTTATTATTATTATGTTTTTTTATTATTTTTTTCATTTTTACTGTTTTTTTTTACTACATTATTTTTCAGTCCATTTTTTCAGTCCAAGCCCAGAGGGGCATTTTCGTCCATTTTTATTTCCAACCCTAGTTTTTTTTACTATAAATAGGAGCATTAATTACTGTGTCAGGGTGCCAGAACTAGTCAGTCAGTCAGTACAGTACCAACCACCAGCCATACACGGCCACAGCACCACCACCCTCAGGCCACCTTCCCAAATCCACCAACAGAATCCAAAACACCACAGCATAACAACAACGCAACCCAATTACAACAAAACCCAGTAACAAAGTCAGTAACATATTCATCAGTAACCAAATCCACTAATCACGAACAAAAACAAACCCATTCAAGAAGAAACAAAGCTGAGCGCTACTCGAACCAAAACGGAAACGCATCCATCAGGAACCCGAGGCCAAACCCATATCAAAACCGATTTCCCCCTTTCATAGAAGGTAGTTCCTAGTCATGTTTCAGCCTCAGATCTAGGCCTATCCGTAAACAATTTTGAAAAACTAAGTGGATTTTCGAGTAGAATAGAGAAAAGGATTGTTGAAAAGCTAAAAAATTTTAAGAAAAGGCGTGTTCTGTGCTCCGGCGCGGTGGCGCCGCCGGCGGCCACCGCGCCGGAAAGAACAGTCCGGCCAGGCCCTTTCAGAGAGAGAAGAGAGGAAGAGAAGTGAGTAGAGAGAGAATGAGGAAGAGGAAATGAGAGAAAAAAAACAGTTTTCTGGTTTTATAAACGAGCCCAGCAAGCAGTCCACCTGCGGCCCATTATTCTTTCCTCTCCTCCATTTTTTCTGATTGCTCTTTCACCCCCCCTCTTCTACTTCTGCACCCCTTTCTTCTATTTTTCTTTATTTTTCTTTCTTTCTTATTTATTTCTTGCTTTTATTTTTTTTAATTGCCATCCATTTTCATGCATTTTATTTTATAGCTTCTATATTTCAGTATCTCATGCATTTTATTATTATTTCTATTTTTTCCTTTTATTTTTTGCATTTTTTATTTTCTTTATTTATTTTGTGCACCATATTTATTTTATGCTTTGCATTTTTTATTTTCCTTTTTTATTTTCCAGCACCATATTTATTTTATGCCTTGCATTTTTATTTTCCAGCACCATATTTATTTTATGCCTTGCATTTTTATTTTTCAGCACCATATTTATTTTATGTCTTGCATTTTTATTTTCTTTTTTTATTTTATGCATCATATTTATTTTATGTTTTGCATATTTTTTATTTTTTAGCATCATGTTTATTTTACGTCTTGCATTTTTATTTTCTTTTTATTTTATTTTCAGTATCATGTTTATTTTATGTCTTGCATTTTTATTTTCTTTATTTATTTTATGCACCATATTTATTTATTGTTTTGCATTTCATGCATTTCTTTTATTTCTTCTTAGCATATTTACTTTAATGCATTTGTAATTTTATTTTATCATTTTTGTCATTTATTATATTTTCATTAGAATGTATCTAGGTCCAATGTAAAAATAAATGAGAATATGCACCGACACCACATTTATTTTCTTATGCTTTACGTCGAGGACGATAATGACCGTATCCGAGGAAAAGGACCCTCACTTGATCCAACGTCATTTTGAGGGATCCGGCGCGCTTTGGACTGTCTCTGCATAACCTAGTCTCTGGACCTTAGGACTTAATCAAAATTTTCATAAAAAAGTCAAATAGTCAAAATCCAAAAACATTTTATAATCAAAATTTCAAAAAAAATTAATCTTTGTCTTTCTTTTTCTTAATCAAATTTTAATCAATCTTTAATCAATCAAACTTGTTTTTTTTCAAATTAAAATCAATCAAACTCACATTTTTATCCTTCTATGCCTTTCGGCCCCTTATCTTTCTCAAAACTTTTTTTTCAAACTTTAAAATCAATCAAAACCAATCACTCGGCTTTTTACCCCGAACTACGTGATTTTGATCCCGCTCGGGTACGTAGGCAAAAGACTTTGTCTTTCCAAATCAACAAAATAACAAAAATATTTTCCTTTTCTTTTAATCTCATCACTTTAATCCTTTTACACTTAAGCTTTTATTTACAAACAAATAAGTAATTTAGCATAAAGATAAAAATAAGCAAGAGGTTCCTATAGAGTACTATAGACGTTTAGGGTGCTAATACCTTCCCTTTGCGTAACCAACCCCCGGACCTTGATCTCTCTTAAAAATAGGGTTTTTCGAACTTTCTCCCTTTTCCTCGGAAAAATAAAAGATCGGTGGTGAATCTTAAAATTGCGAGTCAACGCTAATTAATAGCTTGATATCCAAAAATCACCGCGACAGAAAAATGGCGACTCTGCTGGGGACAAAAATCCTAAGTGGGTTAAACCTATCTTGTTTTTCTTTATCTTTATGCTTCATTATTATTTGTAATTGTAAATATATGCTTAAGTGTTTATCTTTTTACGTGAGTGGTGAGATAAGTCCTATACCCGGACTTGAGGGAAACATAAGATAGGATGGGGTATAATCAAAGTGCCATACCAGGAGTAGTCTTGGGTTTTGGTACATGTGATAACCCCGCTCAATGGAGGTCTCTTAAAAGTAGTACCATGTCGACATGAGTAGTCGTGTTTGGCATTGTTATTTTTAAGTGACCTATGAAGTTGAGGACCTTTAGTTACCTAACCCATCTTGGCCTTTTAGGACGTAGTGCGGTGGCTAATCAAGAGTAGTCTTGAGTTGGTCGATACGCGATGCTACACTCAAACGAGACTTTCCTACGAATGTCGTTGGACCAGGAGTAGTCCCGTAATCCGACAATATTCGGAAGTGGTCAATGACTTTGGGAACTTGGTAGAACCCGTGATACAGGTACATATGAAACCATAGTCCTTACCAAATGGCGTTTACCCTCGGCTCCAACACTATGGACTTAACCTCACCATGTTTTCTCCGTTTCTTTAGCATTATCACGCATACATGCATTCATTCATAAACATTTTTTCATCAAGTATCGAAGGACATAGACAAGTTTTGTTGTAAACATCGTAGGAATGAACTTCACAAAGAGGAACACTCAGAAATACAACTCAAAAGGCTCGGATTTGACAAACTTAAGGAAGTTAGGATCTTTAGTGACTAGTCCGGAGGATTTTCCAAACTCGTTATGGGAGATCACTTGGCATCCTCAAGTTTGAAATATCGGGGCTCTTTTAAGGTTTCTACTGATGAACTTCTGAGCATATCCCTTGGCTTTGTTCCTAAAAAGGGGATTGTTTGTAATATTTTAAATGAAACGTTCAAAACTATGATGTTTACAATTACTTTGACAAGTACTTCGATAACAAAACCTTTTTTTGCATAAGCATAATCATGCATCATACTGCATTCATAGTTTCCAAACCGAGTCTTACATTTTGTTCACCAATAAAAGGTTAATCTGCCGCCGTCAAAGAAAGTGGTCCGGCGTGTTCATTGCAAGCCTACTCGCATTCACGACACTCGAGCACATCAGAGAAAAAGAATGAATCTGTTAGAGCAAGAAAACTGAAACCTCCGGGAAGAGGTGGCCAATCTTCGGGAAGGGATGGAGAAGTTGACCTCCATGATGAATGCTCTGTTAGCTTCCCAAGCCCAAACGTCAGTTCCTCAGCCTGCTGTCACTGCTCTTGAGCAACCAATCTCGATTGCTTTGCCAACATCTACCGTGCTTACTCCTCCACCCGGTCAGTCATTCACTCAAGCGGCTGCAACAAATTCAACACCTCTTATCCACTCCATCCAACAAGAGGCCGTGCCTATCTTTCGTGCTGAAAGTGTTGGAAATTTTGACAGGATGGTTGAACTTCAGGAGAAATTTGACGGAATGCAACGGGAAGTTGAAGCTCTCCGGGGAAAAGACTTGTTTGGCAAAGATACTCGAGAACTCTGTTTGGTTCCTGACGTTGTAATACCGCCTAAGTTCAAGGTCCCTGACTTTGAAAAATACAAGGGGAATTCTTGTCCACGTAGCCATCTGGTGATGTACGTGAGGAAGATGTCCATGCACACTAATAATCACAAGCTTCTTATCCACTTCTTTCAGGACAGTCTGACTGGTGCCGCTTTGAAATGGTATATGAACCTGGAAAGTGCCAGCATCCGCAGTTTTAATGATCTTGGCGAGGCTTTTATCCGCCAATATAAGTACAATTTGGACATGGCCCTGGATCGTGACCAACTTCGTGCTATGACGCAGAAGGACAAGGAAACATTCAAGGAGTATGCCCAACGCTGGAGGGAAGTGGCAGCTCAGGTTGTCCCGCCTTTAGAAGAAAAAGAGATGACCAAAATCTTCTTGAAGACCCTTGGTCAATTCTATTATGAGAAGATGGTTGCCAGTGCGCCAACAGATTTCACCGAGATGGTAAATATGGGAATGCGTCTAGAAGAAGGAGTCCGAGAAGGACGTTTGGTTATGGAAAGCGCTTTTGATGCCAGCAGTACAAAGAAGTTTGGGAATGGCTTTTCAGGAAAGAAAGAGCAAGAGGTAAGTATGGTGGCCCATAAGCAGCCTCAGCAACAGCATCAACAACAGCCTCGACAACAGAATCGGGTTCAGCGGATATCCCATTTTGATCCAATCCCCATGGCATATGCGGAGTTGCTCCCCGCTTTGCTTGATAAAAATCTTGTTCAAACTAAGGCACCTCCTAAGGTACCTGAAAGATTGCCAAGGGGGTATAGACCTCATCTTTCTTGTGCTTTCCATCAAGGGGCACCCGGTCATGACGTTGAGCATTGTTATGCCTTGAAAGCCGAAGTCCAGAAGTTGATCCGGGCTAACATCTTATCCTTCAAAGAGTTGAACTCCAGTGTGCAAGCTAATCTACTACCTGGCCATGGGACTCCATCTGTTAATTTGGTGCAAGATTGTTCAGAAGCTCACCCTGTTGAGGAAGGTGGCAGTTAATTTTGTAACACATGGCATAGTTTACCGCAATTAGGTCGCTGTCGACATTCCCTCAGTTATACATAGGTCCAAGTAATGTGTTTTGTTGTCTTGTCTTTTTCAAAAAATTCCTTTTGTTCCGCCCGAGACGAAAGTGAACTTTTAGGGCTTTTTGTTTCATGCATTCCCATCATTAAATAAAAAGTCGTTTTGTCTACGACTTTGTCTTTTTATATTTTGTTTCTTTTTCTGGAAAATGGTAACACAAAAAACCAAAAAGTTAATTATCTTTCTTTTATTTGTTTTCTTTTTAATCATTTTCAAATACCTGCATCAACCCATTTTCTCAAATCAATCATCAATAGACTGAACATCAATAAACCCGTTGAACACTGTAACCCTGTGCTCTCTCCCGACTTTGAGTTCCCTGTTTACGAAGCTGAAGAGGAGGAGGACGAAGGGATTTCTCTGTTACTAGAATATAAAAAGAACATCATTTAATCTCATGAAGAAGCACTGGAAGTGATTAATTTGAGCTGCTACGGTATTCCTGATAAAATTCCAGATGAATGGTGCCATCGAGACTGCAAAAAAAAAAAACAAACAAAAAATAGCAAAAGCAAAAAGAAAAATCAAACAAAAAAAATCAAAAGCAAAAAAAATCAAACAAAAAAATCAAAAGCAAAAAAAAAACAAAGAAAAATACATCAAAAAGATGGTGCAGAAGATGGTAACCACCTACAAGGATGTGCATGAGATGTTACAGAATGCTTTTACACGGATATCGTACTTCAGTGCGTACCTCAACAGGGGCAACCCCTTTTCTCTTTGGTATACGGTATGAGAGTTCTAATGGAAGCCAAGTTGTCAGAGGCTGAATGGTGTCAAAACAGATATGATCAGTTGAACTTGCTTGAAAATAAACGCATGAAGGCCTTGTGCCATGAGCAGTTATATCAAAAGAGGATGAAGCAAGCTTTTGACAAGAAGGTTCGTCCCTGTGTGTTTCAAGAAGGAGATCTTGTGCTCAAGAGGTTTTATCTTTCCAACCTGATTCCAGGGGCAAGTGGACGCCTAACTATGAAGGTCCATACGTCGTCAGAAGAGCTTTCTCCGGTGGCACAATGATTCTTACGACTATGGATGGTGATGAGCTCCCTCGTCCTATGAATGCTGATGCAGTCAAGAAATACTTTGTCTAAAAATAAAAGAACAGCTCGGTAAGTCGAAAACCCGAAAGGGCGGCTTAGGCAAAAATGAGCGTCTCGGTGGATCGAAAACCCGAAAGGGCGGTCCAGGCAAAAATTAGAGACATGAAACAGAAAATAATCATCCTGATAGGTCGAAAACCCGAAAGGGCGGTCTATGCAAAAGTTAAGGATCAAAAGACAAAGTAACTGCATTGAGCTGGTCTTTACTCAATTGGGGCACAATTAATTATCAAAGAGACTCTGAATCTGAAGCATCCAAATAATGGAATTCAAAGTTGTCAGGGAGAATAGCGGTTATTGTGTTCAATGTACCTTCCCCTTATATTTACCATTTTCCAAACTTTGTAAGATCCGTGGAGCCATGCCATTGGCGGGTCACCACTCTTTTAAATAAATTTGAGTCTATTGCCTTTTATTTGGAATTCTCATTTATTCAGTTTATAAAACCTTTTCTATTTTTGATGGTAGTATTTGAAACAAAATATTTTTTTAAAATAATAAATATTTTTAATGTCTTTTTGAAAAGAACAAACAACAAACACATTTTCTCTGAACTCATGAATAAGTGAAGGGTTCGTCAACAGCTATCCTGAGAACGGATAAACTTTGCAGGCTTAACATGGTCAATTGCTTAAAAAAAAAAAGAATACAAAAAGAAATATATATAAAGAAGATAAAAAAAAAAAAGAGAAAAGAAAAGAGCTCGGTAAGTCGAAAACCCGAAAGGGCGGCTTAGGCAAAAATGAGCGTCCCGGTGGATCGAAAACCCGAAAGGGCGGTCCAGGCAAAAATTAGAGGCATACAAAAGAATATATTCCCGGTGGGCTGAAAACCTGAAAAGGCGGTCCAGGCAAAAATTAGGGACTCAAAAAAGAGCAAGAAAAAACAAAAATAAGCATGACCATGGAAGCACCAGTTCTTCTACCATGGTTTTTGGATTGGCACGTTCTCCCCAGGAAGTGTTTACTCCTCATCAGTTGTTGCATATGTCGGGCTTTACCCCATCTTTGTTTTGATATGTCCCCAGTGGCATCATCCCCATTGAAGATTACTGAGTGTTTGTGATGCGACGTCGGGTCACTTTCCCTCTCACCTGTCCAACCTTGTCTCATCAAGTTTATCAGTCATACAATCATACAAGTCAATCCTACATACGGTCATACAAGTCGTGTCGTCATTCATGCATATACACATTCATGCGTATACAACATACAGACAATATCATTCATACATGCTTGCATTAACCACCATGAGTTTTGCTTTAACTATCTTTTCATATCAATCAATCATGAATAATTTGTAACCGTCTTTCCCAAAGTGTCATCCCCAGTGTGTCTGGTCCCAAGATGTCACCCTCTTTTCGCCGAGTGGCAGTTCTTTAGCGAACAGCTTGTGCGTACCTTGTTGCTTTCGTTTTGTCGTCAATGGCAGTTCGGCAACAACCCGGACAATTGACATTTACCTTTATTTCTTTTCGTCAATGGCAGTTCGGCAACAACCCGGACAGTTGGCATTTACCTTTATTTCTTGTCGTCAGTGGCAGTTCGGCAACATCCCGAACAGCTGACATTTACATTTTACCTTCTTTAAGCTACCCTCCCAATGATAGTAGGTAAAATATTTTGTCTGCCTTTTTTAAGCTATCCGCACACTGATAGTAGGCAAGGTCTTTTCATTTTATATTACCTTTTTTAAGCTATCAGTACACGATAGTAGGTAATACATGTCATCTGTCTTCATTAAGCTATCATCTTTGTTGATAGTAGACAATGTCTCCTTCTATTACCTTTTTTAAGCTATCAATACACGATAGTAGGTAATACTTGTCATCTGTCTTCTTTAAGCTATCATCTTTGTTGATAGTAGACAATGTCTCTTTCTATTACCTTTTTTAAGCTATCAATACACGATAGTAGGTAATACATGTCATTTGTCTTCTTTAAGCTATCATCTTTGTTGATAGTAGACAATGTCTCTTTCTATTACCTTTTTTAAGCTATCAATACACGATAGTAGGTAATACATGTCATTTGTCTTCTTTAAGCTATCATCTTTGTTGATAGTAGGCAATGTCTCATTCTATTACCTTTTTTAAGCTATCAATACACGATAGTAGGTAATACATGTCATCTGTTTTCTTTAAACTATCATCTTTGTTGATAGTAGACAATGTTTCCTTCTATTATCTTTTTTAAGCTATCAGTACACGATAGTAGGTAATGCATGTCATCTGTCTTCTTTTAAGCTATCATCTTTGTTGATAGTAGACAGTGTCTCCTTCTTTTATCTTTTTTAAGCTATCATTTACATGATAGTAGGTAACATCGGTCTTTGTCTTTGTTAGGCTATCGTTCTGAATTAGTGCGATAGTAGACAACTTACATTTATCCCCAGTGAAACCATGTTATCCCCAGTGGAGTCGGACCCCGTTTCTTTTAACAGACTCGGGTATCCTTTTATTTTGTTATCCCCAGTGGAGTCGGACCCCGTTTCTTTTAACAGACTCGGGTATCCTTTTATTTTGTTATCCCCAGTTGAGTCATCTTCGCCGTCTTGCATTCATACTTGCATCGCGAGCATTCACAACATTACATGCATAACATCACATGCATAGCATTGCATTCATAGCATTTTGCAGTTGAAGTCGGTCAAAAATGGTGTACTCTGTATTTATGTCTCTTCGACCCGTCGATCTAAAAATTTCACTTTTAAATCTCCGTAACGAAGAAACTTAAATAGGGGCATCTGTCATACCCCATTTTTTGACCCGCTCTCAATTCTCTTTTCTCGTCTTTTAAGCCGAAAATTTTCGTCGTTTCAGACGAAATTTCGGCAGGGAGGTATTTTAAAATACCTCATTTTTTGTTCCGAAGGCGACCGTTTTTTTTTTATATTTTTTTTTTATTTTTATTATTATGATTTATTATTTTATTATTTTTCTTTATTCCTTTTTTTAATTCTTTTTTATTAGGTGTTTTTATTATTTCCGTTTTTTTTTTATTATTATTATGTTTTTTTATTATTTTTTTCATTTTTACTGTTTTTTTTATTACATTATTTTTCAGTCCATTTTTTCAGTCCAAGCCTAGAGGGGCATTTTCGTCCATTTTTATTTCCAACCCTAGTTTTTTTTACTATAAATAGGAGCATTAATTACTGTGTCAGGGGGCCAGAACTAGTCAGTCAGTCAGTACAGTACCAACCACCAGCCATACACGGCCACAGCACCACCACCCTCAGGCCACCTTCCCAAATCCACCAACAGAATCCAAAACACCACAACATAACAACAACGCAACCCAATTACAACAAAACCCAGTAACAAAGTCAGTAACGTATTCATCAGTAACCAAATCCACTAATCACGAACAAAAACAAACCCATTCAAGAAGAAACAAAGCTGAGCGCTACTCGAACCAAAACGGAAACGCATCCATCAGGAACCCGAGGCCAAACCCATATCAAAACCGATTTCCCCCTTTCATAGAAGGTAGTTCCTAGTCATGTTTCAGCCTCAGATCTAGGCCTATCCGTAAACAATTTTGAAAAACTAAGTGGATTTTCGAGTAGAATAGAGAAAAGGATTGTTGAAAAGCTAAAATTTTTTAAGAAAAGGCGTGTTCTGTGCTCCGGCGCGGTGGCGCCGCCGGCGGCCGCCGCGCCGGAAAGAACAGTCCGGCCAGGCCCTTTCAGAGAGAGAAGAGAGGAAGAGAAGTGAGTAGAGAGAGAATGAGGAAGAGGAAATGAGAGAAAAAAAACAGTTTTCTGGTTTTATAAACGAGCCCAGCAAGCAGTCCACCTGCGGCCCATTATTCTTTCCTCTCCTCCATTTTTTCTGATTGATCTTTCACCCCCCCTCTTCTACTTCTGCACCCCTTTCTTCTATTTTTCTTTATTTTTCTTTCTTTCTTATTTATTTCTTGCTTTTATTTTTTTTAATTGCCATCCATTTTCATGCATTTTATTTTATAGCTTCTATATTTCAGTATCTCATGCATTTTATTATTACTTCTATTTTTTCCTTTTATTTTTTGCATTTTTTATTTTCTTTATTTATTTTGTGCACCATATTTATTTTATGCTTTGCATTTTTTATTTTCCTTTTTTATTTTCCAGCACCATATTTATTTTATGCCTTGCATTTTTATTTTCCAGCACCATATTTATTTTATGCCTTGCATTTTTATTTTTCAGCACCATATTTATTTTATGTCTTGCATTTTTATTTTCTTTTTTTATTTTATGCATCATATTTATTTTATGTTTTGCATATTTTTTATTTTTTAGCATCATGTTTATTTTACGTCTCGCATTTTTATTTTCTTTTTATTTTATTTTCAGCATCATGTTTATTTTATGTCTTGCATTTTTATTTTCTTTATTTATTTTATGCACCATATTTATTTATTGTTTTGCATTTCATGCATTTCTTTTATTTCTTCTTAGCATATTTACTTTAATGCATTTGTAATTTTATTTTATCATTTTTGTCATTTATTATATTTCCATTAGAATGTATCTAGGTCCAATGTAAAAATAAATGAGAATATGCACCGACACCACATTTATTTTCTTATGCTTTACGTCGAGGACGATAATGACCGTATCCGAGGAAAAGGACCCTCACTTGATCCAACGTCATTTTGAGGGATCCGGCGCGCTTTGGACTGTCTCTGCATAACCTAGTCTCTGGACCTTAGGACTTAATCAAAATTTTCATAAAAAAGTCAAATAGTCAAAATCCAAAAACATTTTATAATCAAAATTTCAAAAAAAATTAATCTTTGTCTTTCTTTTTCTTAATCAAATTTTAATCAATCTTTAATCAATCAAACTTGTTTTTTTTCAAATTAAAATCAATCAAACTCACATTTTTATCCTTCTATGCCTTTCGGCCCCTTATCTTTCTCAAAACTTTTTTTTTCAAACTTTAAAATCAATCAAAACCAATCACTCGGCTTTTTACCCCGAACTACGTGATTTTGATCCCGCTCGGGTACGTAGGCAAAAGACTTTGTCTTTCCAAATCAACAAAATAACAAAAATATTTTCCTTTTCTTTTAATCTCATCACTTTAATCCTTTTACACTTAAGCTTTTATTTACAAACAAATAAGTAATTTAGCATAAAGATAAAAATAAGCAAGAGGTTCCTATAGAGTACTATAGACGTTTAGGGTGCTAATACCTTCCCTTTGCGTAACCAACCCCCGGACCTTGATCTCTCTTAAAAATAGGGTTTTTTGAACTTTCTCCCTTTTCCTCGGAAAAATAAAAGATCGGTGGTGAATCTTAAAATTGCGAGTCAACACTAATTAATAGCTTGATATCCAAAAATCACCGCGACAATCATTAATTGAATGAATTTAAAATGTAAATTTTTGCATATAATACTATAATAATGACCAAAGGGTATAAATACTTTTGTTTTGTTTATTCTTTCAACTTCATTTATTTAAAGCAAAATTAACTTATTTACTTGATTCAATTAAAACACAAAGTTTTCTGACATCAAGTGGCTCGACAAGTTAAAAAAAGTGGCTTGTACCATAACGACATTCCTTGATAAAAAAATAGAGAAAATTTTATTTTAAAAGAAGTGAGATAAGAGGTTTTGACTTAATAGAAAAATGAAAATGATAGATTCGTCGGTACAAACGTATGGTATGACAAATTGACAATATTCGTCCATCTATTAGTTTAGCTACACAAAAGAAGTACTAGTACAGAATAAGTAAACTAAGAAGTTAAATACTTCCTCCGTTTTAAAATACATGTCCATTTTAGAGAAATTGTAGTAACCAAGGACAAGCTAGTTTGACACAAAAGTTCCTATTATATCCTTGTCTTTGATTTCCTCCATTTTACATTTATTTATCCCATCTCATAATTACTCCCAATACCAATATCAAAATTAATTAAACAAATTAGTCCATCATTTAAACACCCTTGGTCATTTCTTGGGATAGTCCAGTGGTCATTTTTTGGGAGAGTGCATGAGTAAATCCACTTAAAATTGAGTCAACATTTATTAGTAGAAAATAATTATTGTGGAGAAAATCTAGAATCCAATTAATTGGTAGACAAGGGTAAAATAGACAAAATGTATCCTTAAACTATCAAATGGACATGTATTTTGAAACAAA
The DNA here is from genome assembly GCA_018208015.1 of Medicago ruthenica. Taxonomy (NCBI): domain Eukaryota; kingdom Viridiplantae; phylum Streptophyta; class Magnoliopsida; order Fabales; family Fabaceae; genus Medicago; species Medicago ruthenica. The sequence continues at coordinate 12,529,066 of CM031374.1, read as the reverse complement.
AAATTTCTCCAAAATAGACATGTATTTTGAAACGGAGGGAGTATTAATTAGAGTCATATCATCATTCTCCTGTTAGATTAATTGGTTCTATATGGTAGTTGCTTGTTATATGCGGAGCTAAATTTTTTAATTATTGATGCATATGTAAAATTGATAGCAATATTTGCGTCAAATTATTTAAAAAGAATACAACTTGCTCACTTTGTAGCTAATATATCAATAGATATTTTTGTGGATGTGTACGGATTATTGTCTCATATATATATATATATATATATAGACACACACATATTTCCTTATGATGAATGATTTTTTTGAGAAAAAATAAATTTATTGCAGTAGATAAATACAAAAAGCTTCTGATTTGTTAAAAAAAATTAAATTGTCGAATACCAAAATAAATATTTTATAATATGTATTAAAGAGATCCCAAAAATGTTTAAATCCCTTCGCATAATTTGGAATGGACTAAAGTACTTAATTAACTTATTTTGTATTGTTAATTTTTTTAGAACTTATATAAATCTCACTAATCATTTAGTTTATTCCTTTTAAAAATTAACTAGTCGAGATACCCGTGCTACAGCACGGGTAGCGCCGCGCAAAGACGATTTTTATAGTTTATAGATTGTCTAATGAAATAGTTTTTAATTTATAGAGAAGTTGTTTTGTTTAGGAAACTTATTAAAATATAGAATATTTCATGTAAATGTAATTATTTGGATATATATGATTAGAATAAATTAAATGGTAATATTAACTTTAAATAAACACTAGCAATATTCAAACAATTTGTTACATTAAGTTGAAGCATATTAATAGATATAAAATTAGATGTAGAATAAATCAAACTGCAAGAAATTGAGAATGACAATATTAATAACGTCGAGAATATTTGAATACAATAACAATGTTTTTTGCCATGATAGAGTCGCACTTAAATTCTAGAGGAGTGTTAGGAGTAATGCGATTTGATGAGCAGAATGATGTCCATCCACGTCCAATAATCACATTTGTGGTATTTGTTTCTGGATCATTTTGGAATAACAATTTGCAGATAGTGACAGTGTTTGATGAACCACATAATCTGAGGTATTTGTGATTTTTCACTTGTAAGAAGTTCCCAAGATCAGATGGTAAAATCTGAAAAGCAATGAATGTAAGAGATATTTGTTTAAAATTGATATATGGAGAATTTTTTTTATAAGTGTTAATAATTTGAAGAAGAAAATTCTTACCAATTTTGAACTCATTGGATATTTGTTTGAAACCGTGACCTCTAATGTAAGATCTCGAGTGATGCAAGTAGTCAACTTATGAAAACGTGGATATTTATTTGTTGGTGTAGAACCATTGAAAATTTTGAATGACAAATATCTTAATTGTGTGTCAATGACAAATATCATTTGTTAATAATTATCTTAATTGTTGCCGACAAATGACAAATAGTGTTAGATCCTCTAAAAAACATGTTAGAAAAACACAAACAAACACTTCATTTTCTCTTGTAAATAAATTACTTAATGCGTAGAGTTATGACAGGATAACATTATCAAATATTGAATCATACCCTTTGAGTGTTGATTTGATCAACTTCATATTTAAGCACATATATATAAGAAAATATCTGTATTCGTGGTTTGATATTTTATTTCTATTTATGTAAAAAATACATAAAAAAAGGAAATCATAACATAAGATAAACACCAAAAACTAAGAGCATCATTACCTGTTGAATATTGTCGTGTCTTAATTGAAACCAAGAACATTATGTCAGAGTTATATTGATATTTGGCTTTGGAATGCATTCGGAAACTTGCCATCATTCCCCAATTAAACCACGATGCTTTATGTTTGTGCGGGAATGAGAAAAAAATAAATAAAGACAAAGGATGTGTTATTGTATGTCCAACAAGACTCATTTTTGAATTTTTGATGGATTGTATGAATATTTACAAAATGTAGTTCAGTTGTTTAAATAATTGAGATGTGTGAACTAATATAAAATATTGGATGAGTTTCATTTAAACCACCAAATTGTATGTCTTGGATGTGTATGCTCTCATAGCATCATAATCAGGTGTTTACCCGTTAAACAATAGTATAGAAAAAGAACAATTAATGTAGGCGAGACATCATCCCTTAAGACTCTCAATTGTGTGTCAATGGTTGCAGAACTATAGAATCATCAGATCATTTGTTTTTAAATTGTCATTTTTTGGTTCGTTTGGCATCTCGTGCACATGTGGATCGGGTTTTCTTCGGTCAATCCAGTAACTATATCAGATCAATTTGTTCAGTTTGGTATGTTAGTCGGGTTTTCTAAATCGCGACGCTCTCTTATGTTCTTGATCTGAAGGGAAAGAAATAATAGGATTTTTAATCATAAAGAAAGCACAATTTCATAGCTCCTGGATAATATTAAGAGACTTTTTTATTGGTGGTCGAAGGCAAATCAAGCTGCTATAGCTTTCAGTTATCATAATTGGTCGTGTAGCCCTCTTGACTGTTTGAGAATTGGCTAGTATTATGTTTTAGCTTTTTGTTTTATTGCTTCGTACATCGATCTTGTGACTTTGTAACTGTTTCTTTTGCTTTTTGTTCTGGCATGCCTTGTGCAAGATGGATCACTTTTTGTTCGTAATATATCTCATTTTAGCTTGTTAAAAAAAATAACATACTCTTATTTGGACACGAAGGGTTTCAGATGGAGAGAATGAGGGAAATTAAATGGATGAGGGAGTGAATTTGTCTAAGATAACTCATAAAACTAGTTTAACTTGCATTGCATGCGTGATTGTACTTGCCAGCTTTCAAGATTCAATGACAGTGCAAAAGAGACACGAAAACTTGGTGTGCGCACAAATGCAAGACATGCACGCGAAATCCACAATTCTAAGGTTGTTAAGGAAAATTCTAACAATCTAACTTGGTCTTCTGAAGGGTTCATCTTTCATCAACAATCAAGCTTAACTTTTCCAGATACAAGATGCATTCGCAAAGTCTTACGCTTCACATAAAATAAATACCTTAACTATCTAATGTATGAGACACTAATTCATTATCATTATAAGTCTTAAAATGCAATGGTACACAATTCATCAATAATGCTAAACAAAGCACTCTAGGATCCCTTCTAATCTAATGGTCAACATCTCATTCATCTCCAAACGATCAAGAGTAGGAAGCAGAAGTCGGTCCACTCTACGTACATTGACGTTCATATGCAGATGGGTGACAACTTGGGTACCCATCAATAAAAGATGTGTAACACAACCCATGCTGAGTTGGCATCAATCCAAGTTATTTATTTGTTTTCTATTATTTTTAATGTTATATAAATACATTGTTTTGATTGAACCAACTCAATAACGGTAGTATTACCCACCTTTTATTGATGGGTAAACAAGAATTTGTCATGCAGATGAGTCACAAAGCCATGAGTGGCCATAAATAAATATCTATATTTGAACCATTATATTGCCTATTTTCGAGCAACATCCCTCCTTCAAGAGAGCACATGATAATACAATTAATGTAAGTAATATTGGGTTACATAAATTTGTGGTCCAATGAATATTTTAAATTTCGTTTTTAATCCCTTTAAAAAATTTCAGCAACTTTTAGTCTTCAAATATTTTTCATGACAACTTTTGGTCTATACTTTTAAATAACTCACTTGCATCCTTCAAAATTTTGAATTATTTTTTCACTCATATTTAATACATTATAGAACTATCTCTTACAATATTTTTTTTATTTTTTATTAAGTGATGAATTTAATATGAACTATTAAGTTTTTGAATTAACTTAAAAACATGGATCAAAAGTCGTGACGGTTTGAGGTTTAGAATATGAATTTTTAAGTTTTTAACGCTTAAAAATTCATATTTAATTAATTAATATTTTTTAAAAAGTTTGAAATCTTTGTGGAAGAGATTTTATAAGATTCTAAACATATATGCAAAAATAAATTCATTGAGAAGTGTAAAAGATACACATGAGTTGACTTAAAAACATGATCAAAAGTCGTGACGAAAAATATTTGGTATATCAAAACTTGCTGAAATTTTTTAAAGGGACTAAAAACAAATTTGAAGATATATGTACAAATAAAAAACTTCTTTAACCCAATAATATTTTATAATTTGGTTAACACTTTTACCTTTTAAAATTTGAAACCTTGAAATCAATCTATTTCTTTAAACACTTTGACGTGGATTTGCTGTTAGATATATCATGTATTACTTACGTTTCGTTATAGAAAGGAATATTGTTTAATAAGATTGATGTTTGTAGACGATTGAGACGTATATATAAAATGTCACCCTTCCCAACTTGGTTAAATATAATATGAACAAGTTTGTTTCTTATGATCTTAGTCAACTATAGCCTCGCTGATCTGGTTAGTTGTGCCGTACTCTGTATGCTTCACCCCATTTTGTAAATTGTTTTGTTAAGGTTTATTCTAAGGCAATTACCATTGTTATCGCGACGACAAAACTAGTATAGATCGTACGCCATCTCTCTCTGAGAGGAAAGAAGTTAATCCAAAGTTCCACCGCAAACTAAAGATAATTGACTTAAATGCACTTTTGGCCCCCTATGTTTGAAAAAGTTGCGATTTTGGCCCCCTTTTAAAAAAAATGGATTATTAGACCCCTAACTTTTGTCCATTTTGCGAAAGACTGATTTTGACCAAGTCAACGCATACGTAGCATACACTTGTGTAATTATGAATTAAAAAATAAACAAAAAAGCCACGCGTGTAATTATGAATTAAAAAAAACAAAAATTGGATGGAAATGAAAACATATGCTGCATTCTTGTGTGTATATTTGATGACACATCTTGTTCAGTTGTTCTGGTTCTAAGTCCGGCGGATGACAACTTCACCGCATAGGGCATATATACTATCTTCATCTCTTGAGGCTTTTAGGAAGATTCAACAGGAGCGTGCTAGCTTGCAATCAAGTAATAACACAGAAAATTCCATGACTAAATGTTTGACATCTGAATCTGTTGCCAATGTAAAAATATCTAGGGTCGGTGATGGAACACACAATGCCAAAGATCCAGTGACAAAGTCAAGAAAGCATATTTCATCTTCTGATGCTATCACAGTGCAAAGTGGATGCGACACACGAGAAAGCATATTAACTTCAGAAGTTAATTTATCAAAATTACCTTCTTTGAAAAATTCTTATTTTGCCACTACCAAGGGTAAAAGAGACCATCTTGGATCTGGAGCTGACAAGCTGCTTTCTAAGAAAGATAAAGCACCTAAAGAAGTTATTAATGAGAAGAACCCCAGGTCCACAGATAACCTTAAGAGGCAAATGCTGCTGTCTGAAAAGGACAAGGAAAAGAGGAGTACTGCACTAGGAAAGTCCTTGAATGCTTGGAAGGAGAAGAGGAACTGGGTGGAAATACTACCGTTGGAGGAGAAAATACAGATGTTTTCATTTCCATCCATTTTTTTTAATTCATAATTACACGCGTGGCTTTTTTGTTTATTTTTTAATTCATAATCACACAAGTGTCTGCCACGTATGCGTTGACTTGGTCAAAATCAGCCTTTCGCAAAATGGGCAAAAGTTAAGGGTCTAATAATCCATTTTTTTTAAAAGGGGGCCAAAATCGCAATTTTTTCAAACATAGGGGGCCAAAAGTGCATTTAAGCCAAGATAATTAGATCAAAAATTAATCTAAAAATCAAATTGAGGTTCTTCCAAACGATTCGTCTTTAGTGAAACAAATTAACCACTAAGTCTGATGGCTTGGTTATTGTCATCGCTAAATTAAAGTCATATACATCTAGTTAAAAATTTCAATGGATGAGATCATATAAGAACAACTTGATTTTTGTTAGGGATTAGGACAACTTGATAGTTGGTAGTTATTGTTGTTTTAGTAGAAATTGTAATATTTGCTAGAGCTGGTCAATGCTAAACAATTGTAAAAAATTGCAATTCAGAAATTAACCCAATTAAAGAAAATTCTGAATTCGCACACCAATTAAGTGTAATAATCATCTTTGGTGTTCTGTCAAAAAAATAAAAATCATCTTTGGTGTCTTTTTGTCAATCACCAATTAAGTTTCACACAACTTGGGTACCCATCAATAAAAGGTGGATAACACAACTCATGCTGAGTTGGCACCAATCAAAGTTATTTGTTTGTTTTTTATTATTTTTAATGTTATATAAATACATTGTTTTGATTAGGCCAACTCAACATGGGTAGTATTACCCACCTTTTATTGATGGGTAAACAAGAATTTCCCTTTACTACTACTTTAATGTGTTTTGCTATATTTGCACACACACAATGCGCGCACACATATGAGGAGATTAATTTAGAAAAGGAAAATGATAATGTGCTTGACACCAACTGTCGTGCAAATCCCACGAATACATTTCCACACTATGGATTGTAGTGCAAACTCTTCAATATTGGAAACCCTGTGCTTCTGTAAAACAAAGACTTAAAACCTCCTGCTGAGTATTATGGATTGGTTTCTGCCGCCACCACATTCTAAACAACTCTTTGTCATTGTTGTCTTTCAACGAGGATGTTGTTGTTGTTGCCTCTCGTCGCCGTCGTTGCCATCTTCGTTGTTTCCTCTGGTCATGGTCGTCGTCTCCATTGTTGCCTCTCGTCGTCGTAACCATCTCTCTCTCTCTCTCTCTCTCTCTCTCTCTCTCTCTCTCTCCACAAACACCTCTGCCTATCTTGCGTGGTTCTCTGCGACTTTCATCTCTGTCTATCAGCATTTCCACCACTGGCCACAAGGTGTAAAAAACTAGTGAAATTAGTGACTGTCATAGTCGAACAGAATCATAGGTAAACCATAATTGAGGAAGCGAGTTGGATGGTGGGTGGCATGCAAGAGAACAGAGAATGAGTGATCAAAATAGTGTGGAAATGTATTCGTGGGATTTGCACGACAGTTGGTGTCGTGCACATTATCATTTTCCTTAAAGAAAACATAAGAAATAAAAAACGAAGTTATACGCGAGTCAATCTTAAAAAGGTATGTGTCGTGCAATAGTCGTGCATTTGGCTCTCGTGCCATATAGCACGACTCTTTAAAAAATTGTTTCATAGACATCATCTCCCCTAAGTTTTTAGAAATAAACAAGAGAAATGTTAACGATATACATTTTGACACACACTTTTTAATATATTTTGTAATTGGTTAAAATTTACATGAATCTTACCCAATCATGTGAGTCTCATATAAATTTGGTGGGATTCATGTGAATTTTAACCAATCAAAGAGAATGTGTTGAAAAATGGTCTTAAAATGTGTGTTGTTAGCATTTCTCAATAAATAAATAGTATGATACAATATATGTGATAAGTTAGTCATGTGATTGTAAGAAAGATAAAGAAAAAAAATAAGGCGTTGAATATAAAAATAATTGATGTTCAAATGTAATTGTTGATTAATTTATATTGGTGTAATGTAACACTTGGATAGTCTTACGCCGTTCAAAGATTTGATACTCCATACATATTTTTACAAAAGTGAGAATTGAATTGAAAACTAATATAATCCAACTATAGTTTACATTTCTTAATATATGTGAAAATGCCAAAACGACTTATAATAAAATACGGAGGGAGCATCATATAAAATATTTCTGTATGTTTTAAAAAATTTAAAACCATTTAATGTGTTGAATTGAAGTGTGTCATCATAATTAACGTCTTATGCATTACTCCCTCATTTCCACTTTATATGTTATTCTAGCAAATGCACATAGATTAAAAAATATAGTTAATGTTGTATAGAAAAGAATAATTGTGAGTTGTTTTACAAAAGGTCTGGAGAACATAAATTAAAAGAATTGGAAAAAGATAAAGTAATAAATAGTAAGGGGCACAATAGAAAAATAAACATTAATGATTTATTGATATTGTAAAATGACATACTAGTATAATTTGAAACAAACAAATTTTGCTAAAATGACATATAATTTAGAACAAAGGGAGTATTATTAAAGAGTAAATAGGCAAAGACCCCCCCCCCCCCGAAATTGTAAAATCTTGCAATAACCCTCCTGAAATTTGAAAAAAGGCAAACACCCCCCTCAAATTGTAAACCGTCAGGCAAGTTAGTCCTTCCGTCCATTTCCTCCGTTAAAACTGATGACGTGTCTATTAACTGTCCATGTGGCACTGACACGTCATAGAGGGGTATTAACTAGACAAAAGGTATATGAAATCTGGGACTAATATGCTTATTTAATATTAATTTCAAGGACTATTTTGCCTTTAAGTGAGTAATTTTAGGGACTCAACTATTATGTTAATGTAAATTTTAATATCAACTATTATATAAGCAAATACCCCCTATGACGTGTCAGTGCCACATAGACAGTTAATAGACACGTCATCAGTTTTAACGGAGGAAATGGACGAAAGGACTAACTTGTCTGACGGTTTACAATTTGAGGGGGGTATTTGCCTTTTTTCAAATTTCAGGGGGATTATTGCAAGATTTTACAATTTTGGGGGGGTCTTTGCCTATTTACTCATTATTAAATGATGTTAAATTTTATGCATATCAATAACACTTAACTGTTTTCCTAGTTTTTAATAAAAATTATCTATATATACTTTAAATATAACATTACAAGAAAGTATGGAATTTGCGTGGGGCAGATTTCCACGCAAATGGCAAACAAGCCCACGCAAAATGCATTTTGCGGCGGAATCAATGCCGCAGCAAAACACGCCTTGCAAACGGTTGCGGCGGAATTTAGCCGCAGCAAAAGCCCATATGCCTTTGTATGGGACTACCAGCCCACCGCAAAATAAATAGGCATTGCATGGAATTCTTGTAGTATAAGTTTTGTAAAATATGAATTTATTATGAAGTTATTGAGCGATGTAATACTACCAAAGTTTTACACCAATGCAATTTGTGTGTGTAGTTCCATTCGTACTATGTGTAAAGATATGCAGCTCTTGCTTGTATCATCACTTTTTTTTTTTTTTTTATTATTTAGTGGAGAGATGATGACAGAAAAAAAAGAATGTAAAATTTCATAGGAGGAGTGCTAGCGCTATCAACGTCTCACACTTTACACATAGTCTATTTTTTTAGAAGGGTAAAATTCAAACATTTTTCATATTAGAAAGACCAAATTAGCAAATGAGGTTGGGTGTTTTATAATGGATTAGACTCGCACAACGTAGATAACCAAAGTTCAAATCCTGATTATGAGAAGTATCTATATTTAATGATTGACGCGTCTCAAATATAGTATCCTCCTCTAGAGAAAGCATATATGGAAAAAAAAATGAACAAATTAAAACGCTATTAATTTGCCAAAAAATTTAATGTCACAAAGAAACTTACATTTTATTTTCTGTTCATTTCATAATTTACTTTTGACACATATTTCTCTTCCCTTTGTTAAACAAAACAACAAGATGGAAAAACAAAACAACATCATACAAAGATATAAACTGAACTAACAATCTGAACTGAACAATGCCCATAACAAGATGGAAAAACAAAACAACATCCTACAAAGACAACAAACAAAATAACGTCGCACTATAACAACAAAATCATGAAAGAAAAAAATTAATATGTATAAAAATCACTTTTTAAATAAAAGGGATGAAGAAAAACAATTAGAAAATGTGATTTCACATAAAAAAACTGACTCTAAATCACATTTATTTGGCGGATAAAGAAAAAAAGAATTCGACTTTAGCAAATTGGATGCCGGCTCAAGAGAGGAGAAAATTTTGAATCAGAACTTGTATACAATGTATCATGCAGATATTTGTTGGAATCTTTTAGGATTAATAAAACAAAATCACATTGATGTCAACTTTAGCCACAACAAAAAAGTTTGATGTTAAATTATGTTGATTTTTGTGGGGTCAAATTGTTGTTTAGGGTTTAATCAATCTATAGTTGATCTAAGTATAGTTTTTACTTTTATGATGATTGTTTATAAAGAATTTAAACTTGACTCTACATGTTTATATTTTATTATTTGTAATTAGTTTTTATTCAAAACTAACATTAATTTAACTATTTTAATTAAAATGCATACAAATATTAATTAAAGTTGTAGAAAAGTTATTTTAATAAACTTTACCTAAACGAGCTGTAAATAATACTAAATATATAAATTTACAATTAAAAGTGATACAAAGTACACAACAATAATGCATAAAAACTACATTTTCAATGACATAATTATAGAAGATTGAAAGAAAACAAAGGAATAAAATTATAGAAGGTGAAATTGTGTGTAAGAAAAATATAAGTTTTTTTTTTTGACAAAAAAAGTTAGTACTACAATATTTATAGGAAGATAAAAATGTTCATATTATAGCTTTTGTTTGTTTTTTTTAAGGAATACATCCATTATTTTTAATGATATAGCCATTGTCAATTATAAAAAAAAATTATGATATAAAATAATAATAATATTTAATGCTTAAATTTTTTATCAATGATTTCAATGCTTGAGTTTTTTTTTTTTTTGAGGTTGGTTCTATAATTGATGTACACTTAAGTTTTTCTCCAATAAAAAATTTCTATAGTTACCATCATCTATAAGAAATTTGAGCATAACCAAAGTTACTCTAGAGATGCCGAGTGGTGCATTCTTTGTTTGTGTGCAAATCTCCAATTGAAGTGGATGACAAATAAAGGTAAGTAGTTATTTCAAAGAAAAAATAAACGTAATTAGCCCAACTGTATAGGTAATAAATTATACATTTTAGACGCTTTTTTTAATACATTTTAAGTATAAACGCATTTTTCTTTCGATAAAATACAAATGATTACTTCTCAAAAAGAAAATACAAATGAGTAAGTTGATTAATTTGACACAAAAAAGTAGCAAAACGATGACATTCACCAAAAAAGAGTAAAACGAAGGACTTCTAGTTCTAACTTCTAACTAATGCAACTTTGTCAAACATAGACCACTCAAATTGACAAACAGACATTAATTGGAATGATAAAACATGATTTAATTTGCATTGCATATCGACAAGTTGGAACTTTAATAACGGCTATCACTAATTCTAACATTTATAATCCTAATCCAACATCAAAATTTCAAATACATTTTCAAGTGTTTTTTTTGAAAGGTAATACATTTTCAAGTGTTATTTTTTTTTTTGGTAATATTATGAATTAAATTAAGTAATGAAAAACAAATTTGAAGATTAAAAAGACTCATTCCAAAACAAAATTAATTAAAGATATACTTTGAGGAGAAGAAGGTTAAGAACATTAACTTTTTAACAAAGTCGATTTCATCATTTTATATAAGATCTATTATCAAAATATGAAACATATAAATTATAATAAATAAAAAAATTAATGTTAGAAAAATAATGTTTTTAATACTCATCTATTTTAAAACTGTTTACAATTTCGATAGATCAACTAGAATAACATGTACAAATCATACACATTTAAGCTTCAAAAAGTTAAAATGTATTTAATCTAAAATTGAACCGAATACATTTGACTTTTGCTTATATCCTTGAAGAGACTATTTTCTTTCCTGTTTTATTTTTGGCCTTATAAACTACACGTTCAAATTGCATTGGTAAAATGTCAACTCTTGACTCTTCCTCTCTTTCTCTCTCTCTCTTAATTCATATATATGCAACACCACTTATCAAGTGATATGCTCACCTAACCCCTTTCCCCGTACGCCAACGTGTACCTCTGTACCTCCCTCCATCTTTGTTCTTGTAAGACACAACAAAATATCCAAATCTAGCTGAGACATAGAAAGAAAGTGAAGATAACAACACTCACACAAGAAAGTGAAAGAAAATCAAGAAAGCGATATATACATCATGAAGCTTGTTTGGTCTCCAGAAACTGCCTTAAAAGCTTACATAGATACTGTTAAATCCGTAAGCACCATTCAACCTCAACAACAAGTAAGATCAATCACATATTCATTTTTTTTTGAAACAATCAATCACATATTCATACTTGCTTTTCTTTTCTCTTTGTATTTCCAATATTTCATGTAACATATATCAAGAATAATCGTAACATTTCCAATATGCAACACCATGAGTAGTTCTCTAAAAAAAAAAAACCATCATGAGTAAAAATCTTATTCATCAAAATATTGTTGATATCTACAAGTAAATCATCCTCTTCAATCACATGAGTCTACGTAATTTTCTTTCTTGAATTCGTTTTTCTATGTGAAAAAAATCTTTCTTTATCAATTCCCCTTTTCCATTTTCATTTCCCTTTTTGTATAATTTTTTTCTTCTTATATTTCAAATTATTAATTAGTTTCCGCAATCACATCACATAATATGTATCAATAATAATTGTAATTAAAATTTTTGATATCAAGAATAAATCATAATAATCAATATTAACACCTTGTTGTTATTTGTCTTAGTTTCTATTAAAAAAATTGATGATTTATTAATATGGTATTAATTATTTGGGATTTTTTTTATTGCAGTGTGAGAAATTTAAGGAATCCGGAGTAGCTGAGCTTCTATCATCCATGGCAGCCGGATGGAACGCGAAATTCATCGTAGAATGTTATTCCCACGGCGGCCCAATAGCCGCAAGTGTTGGCCTAGCAGTTGCTGCTCGCAACACGGGTGCAAGACATGTGTGCATAGTCCCAGATGAAGGGTCAAGATTGCAATACACAAAAGCCCTAGCCGAGATGGGTGTATCCCCACCACCGGAGATAGTTCACGGTGAAGCGCAGACCGTGATCAAAAGCCTTGATGAGTTGGATTTTCTTGTGGTGGATTGTAGGCTTAGGGATTTTGCTAGGGTTCTTAAGGTTGCAAAGGTGAGTACTAGAGGGGCAGTTTTGACATGTAAAAATGCATGGCAAAGGTCAAATGTTTCTTGGTTTAAATGGAACATGGTTCTTGAAAGAGGCACACGTGTGGTTAGATCGGTTTTTTTGCCTGTTGGAAAGGGTTTGGATATTGCTTACATAGGAAGTAGAAATGGTGGTGGTGCAGCTTCAAGTAGTGCTTCAAAGGGTACTCCAAGCCGTTGGATCAAACTCATTGATCAAAAATCAGGAGAAGAACATCTCTATAGAGAGTGATATGTTTAATTTTTAATCTTATCATTTAACAGTTAAGAGTCGTATTGTACGTTATATATGTGAATATAATATAAATAAAATATAGGAATATGCTTATTGATGAAGCATATAATTTTGTAAAATATTTAGTGTGACAGAGTTTAGAGATCAAGTTTCTGACTTGGTTTGAGATTAATGTTTTTTTTGGTGGGTGCGCCAGACCTATGCAAGAGTGCAACACATAAACGACACATGAGAAACCTAGTAGCAAGCTACTAAGGTGGTCTCTCCCCATAAAAAAAAGTAATTTGATATCATGTGACCCATTTGACCACATATCAGATATTAAACTGATAAGAACATATATCAAAAAAGTAATTTAATATCGTGTGACCCATTGACCTATTAGGCAACTCATATTTTGAATTGACTTTTAATTAAATAAAATTGGTCACACGTCTGACATCTCTAATAATCAGGGACAAAAATAGAGACAAATTTTGTCTTTTTTCATCTCTAAATTTTATCACTTTCATTTTTTTTTTTGATTTATGACAATAGGGACACACATTGTCCGTCTAAAATAATAGTTTTACATATTAAAACACTTTTTTTTTTATTAGTTCCCGTGAGCTTATTTCAATTGATAGAGACATTGCATAATTTATGCAGCGATCTGAGTTCGAACCCCGGACACTCTACTTCTCCACATTTAAATGTGTGAGCTCCAACTAGACAAAAAAAACACTTTCTTTTTTGGTAATACACATTAATACACTTTACTATACCACTTTATAGTTACAACGTTCTATAAAAAAAGGAGTAAAGTAACGTTTTCTTCAAAAAAAAAAAAGAGTAGATTAATGTTTTAGAATGATGAATTCTTATTCATTCAAATGTATTCGTAGAGTTTATTTACACACCGATGAATATGATGCATCCTCTTTAAACTCACAATTTATGTAGAGCATAAAATAATATAAAACTTGCTCATTGCATGAATGTATGTTATTTCTAATTGATCAAAAGAATTCTAAATATAGATATAGATAGAACGCCAATTAAACTGCCAAGTTGCATTAAAAAAAAAAAGTGTGGATATACATGAATATGTCTAGCCTATATACTATTTATTCAAGCTAAGTGTCATATAAATGGGCTTGAAGTACCCTTAAATTATGCTCCCATTTCATTAGATGATATATTTCGCTGTTAAAAAGAATATAGATAGAGAACCAAATTGCCAAATTGCTTTAAAAAAATCGTTGATATATGCTTTTGATGCAAATGAAAAATATGCTGGTGGGTATATTATTATTATAAAATTATTGTGTAAAGTATAAGTTTTGTCCTTGTGCTTAGTTTAATGCAATGCACAGTTTTTGTCTATCAAATTTTAGAGTAAGTAATTTTTTTAGAAGTTTGACTTCATTGATATAGTACTTATTAAATTGTTTGTTTTTTTATATTGCTTAATTAAGCATATGGTCATTGGCCGGTTGCTTAATTATATATTGAAATTGAAACTATTGGCGGCGGCTTGCACTGGTTTATATAAGCCAGAATTGTCTTTTTGTGCTATTCATTGACCAAGTTTATTAGTGATTATTTATTTACTTTTTGATAAGCAGACGAAAATCTTATATTTTTTTAATAACTAATATGGTTTTAGGAAGCCTCAGGGCAAGCTATCAACCTTCCCAAATCTAAAATATTTTATAGTTAAAACGTTTAGCAGCCGTTTCAACAGAGCATCACAAATATTTTAAGTGTGCGCGCGGTTCTTTGAACAAGTAAATATCTCCGATTGCCATCAATGGTGGAGCGTAGTAAAAAAGTAACTTTCGGTTTTATTAAGGATATAGTGTGGCAGGAAATCAGCAGTTAGAGCATCAAATGCTTGTTTAAAGCAGGTAGGGAAGATATGATAAAATATGTTCTTCGGTCTATTTTTTTCTTATGTAATTAATGAGTAACTTATTACCAAATATGCTTCTAGATGAAATAGAAAAAATGATGATGCCTTCTAGTCGGGATATGGCGGTGCTTGTAATAAAATGTTGCATTGGTTGTCTTGGGAAAAGTTATCGCTGCATAAGAAACACAAAGGTATGAGCTTCAAATATTTAGCAGCTTTTAATGTTGCAATGCTCGTAAATCAGAGTTGAAAACTTCAAACTGATTGGGATATTTTAGTATCGAGAATCTTCAAAGATCCGTATTACCCTAATAATAACTACTTGGAGTTGACATTGGGGCATAATCCAAGCTTTATTTGGCGTAGTATTTTAAGTGTTAAGGTGGTTGTCAGGCAGGGTACCCGTTGGAGTATTGGTTCTGGAATTAATATTCCTATTATTGGTGAGCCGTGGTTGGGTACAAGTACTAGTATCCGTTATGGGTCCTGATGCATTGGCGGTTCAACCATATTCAGTGGGGCATTTGATTGATCAAAGCACCAAAGAGTGGAATGAACAACTAGTGCAATACTTTTTTTGAAGAAGAAACGACTCAACATATTTTGAATACTCCTTTGTTCCAACATGTGAACATAGATTGATTGATTTGGAAGACGAAAAAGAATGGATGTTACTTTGTAAGAAGTGCTTACCGTCTCTGTATTGAAGATATTGTTAACAATCCTCATCGACAGAAACCCGAGTTTTGGAGTGGTATCTGAAAGTCGAAAGTACCTCTAAAAGTTAAGAATTTGGTGCAGAGAGCTTGTAGAGATTGTTTCCCTACACGTGTGAGGCTAAATAGCAGATGTATAAATTGTCCGTTAGCTTGCGTCACGTGTAATTAACCACATGAAGATAGTTACCACATCTTTTTTCACTGCATCACAACAATTGATGTGTGGAGTGCTTCTAAGATTTGTCGTTTGATTGCACCATCTTTGAATCAGTTTAATAATGCTCCAAACATTATTTTTAATTTATTGCAAAAGGTGTTAGCGGCCCTAGTAGAGACCATTGCTACCATATTGTGGAGTATATGAAAAACTCGAAATCTTAAATTATGGCAACAAGTGTCAGATTCGAGCACTACTATTGTGGAAAGAGCTAAGCATCTCTTACATGGATGGATGAGTACTAATCGTAAGCAGTGTATCTCAGCTCAGGTACATACATTTGCACCTACATGTACTCACCAACAAGTTAACCAGATCTCGAATAACATGAATAGAGATATCGGGTGGAGAAAACCAATATGTGGTAGACTTAAATGCAATGTCGATGCCTCTTTATCTAATTCTAGTAATAAGGTAGGCATAGGCATATGTATTCGATATTCAGAAGGAAACCATGTTCTCTCTAAAACCATGTGGTTCACTCCATTGCGTTAAGTTGATGTTGGAGAACCTTTGTGACTTTACCATGCAATTCGATGGATCCATGACCTTCATCTCACCAATGTTGGTTTTGAGGTTGATTCAAAAATAGTAGTTGATTATTTCAATAATGGCAGGGGAGATATCAGTGAATTTGGCTCCATTATAGATAATAGTATCCAATTTTGTAACTCTTATTTAACAAACTCTCATGTTGAGTTTATTAAGAGGCAACTAAATGATGTTGCTCATGAACTAATAAAGGCAACCATATCTTTCCTAGCTTCTGTACTGATTTAATATTTAATAAAATCCTATAAGCATCTTTCTCTAAAAAAACTAATATGGTGTGACATACTTCAATCAGGAATCCACACAAAACTATTATGTACATTTTTTCCCAATGCAACGTCAACTAGCAGTTCGCACAATATGATGTATTCCTCTATCACTTCACTAGACAACATATCAACATCTAAGTCAATATGTTGTTGCCATACATTCGACTCACATACACCATATACCGCAATGCATACATTCTTCTCACGTATTTGTGCAAATAAAGTAGGGAATTGATTCGAAAACAAAACAACACCATACCTTTTGTGTTCCCAGAACATCAACTTATCACCATTACCCATAGAGCATCCCACATTCTTCATAAAACAATCTTGAGGTAGAGCCTTTTGCCTATTAATTAAATCACCATATCGAAATTCCAACAATTTTACCCAAATAGCATTTAGATTCGTAAGAATACGCCATTTCCATTTACACAATAATGCCACATTAAATTTTTCAATACATTTTACACCCAATAAATAGGGGTGGGAATAGGTCAGGCCGTCCGACAGGGGCCTACAACCTAGCCTATTTAAAGCCTAGCCCAACCCAGCTCGTTTAATAAGAAGACTATGCTCAAACTTTTTATAAAGCCTATTTAATTAAACAGGCTAGACTAAGGCTAACAAAAAAGCCTATTAAGCTCGTCAGACCGACCTATTAAGCTTTTTATATATAATATCTTTTCCATCATTGATATTGTTGAAGTTATTTCTTACAAACTCAAGTCTTCATATGCTTTGGTTATTTAGTAGCAGATATATTGATGTGATTAGACCTTCGTAATTTGAGTGCTACATGCCTTCATATGATTTGGGCTATTTAGTAGTAGGATAATAAGTGTTGCTAGACCTTAGTGTAAAGTATGCTTTTAAATAGGCTTTTAGGCTTCATTGAGCCTTTTAAAAAGGTCATACCATACCTTAAAAATGAACCTATGACGAGTAATAAGCTAGACTCAAATCTATTATTTTTTAAGTAGGCCAAACTTAAGCCTTACAAAGTCCAGCCCGACCTAACCCATTTCCACACCTACAATCCACCCTCTTCCTTTCTTTTTCATACATCAACCCATTTTTCACACCACCCCACAAAATAAGTTTTACCATACTTGTTTTTGTTTTAGTGCTTCCTCATCACAACCAATTGTCAAAGGCCACTACTTCGACTACCACTGACCACCACCGATCACCATTATTAATCATCAACCATCACGGCATCCACCTCTAATAATCTCCGACGACCTCTTACCACTGCCGACTATTAGTCCGCCCGACTAACGCAAACTACCCTTCAAAAACCGTCGTCCACCACTCCAACCACCATTGATGATCACTGTTCTAAACATCACTAGCCACCATTCTACCTACAACTTACCACGACTCTGATTGCCATATTAAACCGTTGCAACCACGTTACTGCTAATGACCACTCCGACTTCCATCTGCCACTACATCCGACAAGCATCACTTTCATCCACTATTTTTAAAATTATTACTATAAATAAATTATAAATTTATAATATTTAACCATTTTATGTGATTAAAATAATATTTTTTTGGTTTACCATGTTATAGGTACGAAGTTTTCATCGCCGTTTAGCGATGAGTAATCTCTGTCGGGGAACATATGAGGTATACAAGGTGGATTCTTCCCTCTTGAGCGAATGTTTTTCATACACAAGTTGGGGAACAAATTTATGACCACTTTCTTAAGGGGCCTAAATCCTTTATCACTTAGACCAATTAACTATTTGGTAAAAAAAATCTTCATTTATTTTTAATATTGTGATTTTCAATTGAGGTAGTGCTTATAATAAAAATAGAGACCGTGCGATTCATAGGTCAAAACCATGTATACGGTTAAGATAGTTCTCTTTATAGTTGTTGCATGGTGGTTTATACAATAATTGTAAGTTTGTAGTGTCAAAATGATATTTTAATTTTTCAAACTAAATTATTCTTTTATTATGTCTTATTCTAATATTTATTTATGTTGGATGAATTCTTGGGCGGAACAATTCACCAACTTTATTTTTATCCCGGTGGAATTCCGGATTACTAAAATTCATTCTCTTAAAAATATAGGTTAACAAAAAAAAAAACAAAATCCTGAGTAAATTGAGGTAAGTAAGTCGTTTAATACAAAAGAAAACTGAAACTCCGCTCATAATTTACAAGTGAAACTCATCTGAAACTAAATTTTGTTTTCGGAAATTTCAAAAGAGAAAATATAAAACCATATATGAAACTATATATCATCTTTTCTATATATGAAAAGTCCATTGATATTTTCAGTATCAAAGTGATCTAAAAATGGTCCAATATTTCGTTGGCACCTTTTGAGATGATCCAATATTTGGTTGGCACCCTTTGAGACAGGGTCAATTGTAAGATTTTTAGTATTTTAGGTGAATCAATAAAATTGTACCTTTTTAATTATTGGCTAAAAATTAAAAAGGTCCCTGTAAATATGCCTCATTTGGCTTTTGGTCCTTGTAAAAAAAAAATTTGATTTCGTCCTTGCAAAATATTTTGTTTTTTAAAATAGTCCCTGAGCCCATTGGCAGCTTATGTGGCAGTTGAAAATTAAAAAACAAAATATTTTGCAAGGACGAAAAACAAAATTAATTTTTTTACAAGGACCAAAAGTCAAATGAGACATATTTGCAGGGACCTTTTTTTTTTCACTTATGTCCAGCTTCAATGGGCTCAGGGACTATATTAAAAAACAAAATATTTTGCAAGGACGAAAATCAATTTTTTTTACAAGGACCAAAAGCCAAATGAGACATATTTGCAGGGACCTTTATAATATTTTAGCCTTAATTATTTAAATGTCTTTTTTCTAACTATTTTTTGTTGCAAAAAATCCAGTTCATAAATAAGATTCTTCAAAAACAGATTTTCAATAAAATTAATGAAAACAAGTATATATATATATATATATATATATATATATATATATATATATATATATATATATATATAGACACACACACACACACCCCCCCACATACATACTACTAACTAGTAAGTAAAAATAATAATTTTGATTACCCTAATAAAATGGTGTCCTGAGCGGCCGCCCCTCCCGTCAATGCTCAGGGCCACCCTACTTTGTGATATAAAAGTAGGAGTACGAGATATTCGCACTAGAGTTCACTTGCTCTTACATAGTAATCTATCATTTGAATTCAAATTTGTTCCACCTCAATGTCACTCACACACACGCCTTTCCCACTCATACAAACTTGTCTTTTTTTCATCTTCAAAACAAGCAATGTTGGAAAATACTAACGGGTGCCTATGAGGAATTCTTTAAGCACGTAATGGCAAGATCTTATGAAAATTTGTATATTTATTGCATTAAAAATTGAAATATTTGACTTTTTTAGAGAATAATATCTTCATTAGTGTACTTGCAGTGAGTACAATATCTAAAACTAGGGTTTAACACTGTTTTGGTCCTCCTTGAGAATGCTCTCAAGGGGGTTATTTATAGCCTTCCTTGAGCTTAGTTTTATGTGTCTTACCTTACTTCAATTGCAAAAATTGAAGACAAAGATAAAGTTGTAAACTTCAATGGTATGTCAATATATATGTTTGTGCATAAATGTGTTGCATAAGACTATTTTACAAATTAACCTTAAGTGTTTAACATACTTTTCAAAGCATGAAAACTTGAAAGATCATGACCTACCAAGATAATAATGGTTTGTTACACGCTAACATACTAACTTAATACTATCAGAAAATGCTTTATTATGACAAGACATGTATCAGTTACTAGATAGTGATCCTAATTTCCACTCGATCGCTAAGTTAGCAGATTGTAGTCTAGATTTCACGACTACACAGTGTAGTAGGCACAGACACGTATAAACCCGAAATGGGTTGAGATTAGAATGTGGCAATCGTAGGTTTCCCCCGAGGTGCCATACAACCTAGGATAGTGGAGCTCACTGAGACATTATGTCTCATTCCAATCCATTTGATTTAGTTTTAGGTAAGCAAGAGGTACGTGATGAAGTTTATCAGGGAGAAGCTGAGTGGAGTGCGATTTCTCGTCATGTACCATGTAACACACATACCAAATTTATCTAGAATATTTAGCATGCGTATTAAAACTTGATACTGGATACATTAAAATTTTCAATACTAATAGATACTACTGAATGAGTATAATTTTGCTCGTTTTATACAACTAACCAAGTACCACTAAATGTACATATATACAAAATTACTGATAAACTCCTTAGCTGATACATGACGAGCAAATGCACTTCACTCAGCTTCTCCCTGTTAAACTTCATCACGAGCCTCTTGCTTACCTGAAACTGAATCAAAAGGATTGGGATGAGACATAATGTCTCAGTGAGTTCCACCTATCCTTGGCTGTGTGGCAACCTCGGGGAAAACATATGATTGCCACAATCTAATCTCAACCCATTTCGGGTTTATACGTGCATGTGCATGCTATACTGAGTAGTCGTGAAAACTAGACTATAACCTGCTAACTTAGTGATCGAGGGGAAAACTAGGATCACTGTCTGATAACTGATATCTACTTTATCATATTCTCATTGTATTATAATCATCTTTCTGATATTATTAAGTTAGTGTGTAACAAACAATTATTATCTTGGTTCATTTTATGGAATGGACTCGAGTGGAGTAACCCCGGATACACTCCCTGCTACCGGTGAGACTCCTATCATATCAGGCTAACACCAGACTCCTCTTACTTTTGTGCGGCTTTCCTCGCGGATGGTAACTCCACCGTTCCAGCTCTATCCAGAACCCCCTGTGTTCTAACTAGCGAGAATACATGAGACACAATTTAACCTTTTAATTAACTTGCTTTTGTGCGGCTATCCTCGCGGATGGTAACTCCACCGTTCCAGCTGTATCCGGAACCCCCTGTGTTCTAACTAGCAAGAAAACATGAGACACAACTTAACTTTTAATTAATTAATTTCTTAACTTGAACGCGACCCTCAAGGTAACAACTAGGGGTCCATTAAGAGGCACAACTTGGCTTAGTTTTATATGAACTTTATGGACTTGAATGTTGAAATACATTCCTTGTACTTTCATACGCTTAAACGAATACATTCTTATTCTTGCTAACCTATCATAGGTTCTAAACATATCGTTGTCATATGTCATACTTAGGGTTTACCATCTCACTTGTGATAACTTCCCTATTAATTTAACCTTTGCTCTCGTACCTCTAATGCATTACCTAATCCTTGTTCCCTATACTTTTATATTTTGAAGCCCTTTCGGATATGCCAAAATGGTGTTTTCTTAGAAATTAGGGTTATCATATAAAACGATTGCAAAATGCCTCACCCGATGCACACACAGCTCGTTGTACGAAGTACAACAGCCCAGAAGGGAGCTGTCATAACTCGCCCATCGAGCTATATCTCGCCATGGCGAGTGGTCCAGAAACTTCAAATGATGTGCTCGCTGCAGCGAGTTCCAGCTCGCTGTTGTGAGCCTGACAGTATAGAAAATACTCAAAACATGATTTTTCCTCCATTTTGACTTATCCAAACTTACCCAAACTTCCCAACAGCTTTAGGAATGATTTTAAACTACCAATTGATGACTTAATTCATGGATTAACAAGGATTTAGCATGCATTAGGGATTAGGGCACAAAATTGATAACTTTTCTAAATAAGGGGTTTTCACCCAAAACTTACCCAAGGTGGGTTCTAATCTAAGGAACTCACCTGAATAATTGATTTTGGTCTTATGCCAAGCTTCTACTCCAAACCCTAGCTTTGATTCCTTCTTCCTCTTTTGATTCACTTAGCTTCTTTTGGCTCAAAATCACAAAGTTGTGCTTGCAAGTGGGCTAGGTAAACGGAATGATGGTTAAATGAAGATTGAGATGATAAGGGGGGAAAAATCGTGTGAGAGGGTAGAGAGAAGGGAGAGAAAAACTTTCTAGAGAGAGAAATGGAAGGAAAAAATGAAGGGAAAATGGGCTTTGGCCCTTTTATAGGACCCTGGAGCGACAATTACCAAATTGCCCTTTACTTAAAAAATATCTCTGACACATCGTCTCATCACTGATAATTATCTGAGTCTTAAGCGGGATGTTACATACCAGTTCAGGATTTCAGCAGTATTTTGTATATATGTACACATTAGTGGTACTTTGTTAGTTGTATAAAACGAGCAAATTTGTATTCATTCAGTAGTATCTTATTAGCATTGAAAAATTTAATGTACCCAGTATCAAGTCTAATACGCATGCTAAATATTCTAAATAAATTTAGTATGTGTGTTATACGTTTTATTTTATTTCCACTTTTCACATGATATAATAAATCAATGCAGCAAATTGCGGATCTAAACAATAATAGTGAGTTGTTTCTTTAAAAAAAAAGGTGTAGTGATTTGCTTGAATTATCCCCTATAAATAAGGATTCTTCTTTCACCATTCCTCACACCATTTTGACATTTGGTCAACGAATTCTAAATTTTTTTAAAATTTTATGTTTTTCATGTTTTTAACAATTTTCATTGTTGTCATTTTATTCAATGACTCTGAAACCAAAAATTAATTTTATTCTTGAGATTAATCAAGTGAGAGGTAACCTTGGAGTTTGATTGTTCATATTGATCACACTTGGGTTGTACGTGATGTATCAAATGATAAGCTTTCATTCTCACTAGATATGGATACATATTTATGTGTTTTGTTTTGTAATAATTTTTTTACTTTTACTTTTATTTTTTTTTTGTAATTATCAATAATATTTATACTATTTATATAGTTTTTAATCTTTCTGATTGATAAATATACACAAATATCAAACATGAAGTTTGATTAGTGTAATTTGATAGTATGAGTTTGATTTAATCATTTGATGCATTTCATTTTAAAATGTTACCAGAATGCTTATTTGAGTTCGTGTGCAAAAGTAATAAAATGGGGTTAAGAAAAAACTGATTACGATTGAACTTGATCATGACGGTTTAATGATCGATGTTAATGGTGTTTTTTTTGTATAAATTGTTGGGTTTATTAAGTTACGAATTATAATTGTAATATGATCATTTGAGAATGGATCAATTGACTCTAAGAATGTCTTTAAAATTATTATAAATATCAACATTTGATTGAAATATTAATTTATGGATGCGATTAATTAAAATAATTGTTATGGTAGTGACAACTTTTCTTCATAATCTCAGTGTGTTGCTCTTCATTCATCTTGGATTTTTGGCTTAATTGCATGTTTTGTCTCTTATGTTTATTTTAGGTTTCAAGTTGGTCCCTTATGTTTTAAAAGTTTTAATTTGGTCCAAAACGTGTATTTTAGGTTTCATGTTGGTCCCTTTTGTTTTAAATGTTTTCAAGTTGGTACCTTATGTTTGCAGCGTTAGCATAAGTTGGTCCCTTTCAAGTTGATTTTTTACACCTGAAAGTAGGATTTTCTATTAAAATTTGAGCTCCAATTATGTTCACATTCAGATTCAAATTGAAATTGCATGGAAAACGACGAGAATACCTCCTAGAACATGTTTTGGACCAAATTGAAACTTTTAAAACAATAGGGACCAACTTGAAACCTAAAATAAACATAAGGGACCAAACATGCAATTAAGCCTGGATTTTTTCATCTTTCATGTTAATCATTTAGCTAAATCTTCATCTTTCATCGTGGATTTCTTCATGCCGATTTCTACTTCATGTGATTTATTTGTTGGATTTGATCGTGCCGTTTCTGATTGTGGCACCACCGCTTCTATTTACGATCTCATGGAAACACTTCAATAAAAAAAATCTCATGGTAGCACTTGCCGACATTTTTCATAACAAAACTATAAATGAAATAAATTTTCATCTTTTCTTAATATAGCCCACGAGTTGGATCATTGACTTTCTACTTTATGAAAATCAACCAATGGAGATTGGAAATGTTTGGAGAGAAAATAACTAGACAAGAGAAGAACACATTGAGATCGTGGAGAAGCGACATCACCGTAACAATTATTTAAATTAATCACAACCGTTAGCTAATATTGCAACCAAATGTTAATATTTGGAGTAACTTTAAAGACGTTCTTGGAGTCAATTGATCAATTCTATCTTATTATGTTATTATTCACGTAAGTAGCAAATGAGGTATTAATGAAAAATTGAAAACATCTCTTATTAAGAAATCAATAAATAAATGACTAATAAATATATATTAAGAAATCAATAAATATAAATAAATAAATAAATATTAACATACATAAATATAAATCAATAATAAAAAAAATTATTTTTCTCTGTAGTAGTAATATATAAATGATTACTACATAATCATATATATATATATATATATATATATATATATTAAGACATTAATAAATATAAATAAATAAATATTAACATACATAAATATAAATGATTAATAATAAAAATTATTTTTCTCTGTAGTGGTAATGTATAAATGACGAATAAGCTGTTTTTGAATATATTTGATTAATTACTCCATAAAATAATTCAATGTAGTTTATTATAACATAATTTACGGTATTGAAGTTATAGTGTAATTTTCTTATTACCGTATTTATCATATTTTTTAGGGGATTATCGTTTTATTTATGGAGAGTTAACAAATGATATGTTATATTGAATTTGAAGTTGAGTTCATCATTCTCGCTTACTAAAAAATCATTCTCGCGTATTCATCAAATATGTTTCCAATTTGGGTTCTCTTCCTTATGATTAATCAATTGCTATTAAAAATCTTTTCAATAAATTTCCTTTTAGAATGATTGAAAAAAAGAAAATTTTAAATCATTTAATGGTTTTGATATCCTCATTAAAGAAATATTATTTATTTATTATTTTCTAAGAGTGTTGCATACACTCCTCAATTATTTCTCTATATTTATTCTCAAATAGGTGGTATCTCTTTCTCATCAAGAATATGGGTGAAAAACAAAATTCCATATTCTTTCCCTTTCTCATCGTTAGAGATTACAGTTTTTTATATGTTGGATATTGTAGGTTGGGATGTGAGCTACAATGACAGAGAAATATGAGTTGTTGAAAGACAAAATATAAATCTTATGATAGAGTTGCATCTACGAGAACTCAAATGTGATGGAAAAGGAACCCTTAATTAAAGGAAATAAAAAAATATATTAAATATATTTTAACAAATAAATGGAAGACTATTGAAATTCAAATAATCCAGTTGATTTAGTAGAAACTATTGAATCTTTTAAATTTTTTATTAACGATTCATGTAGATTTTTTTAAGGGAGTATTCATTAATGAGTCATTTAAATTAGAATGATCCCATAAATGATAAAATGTCTTTTTTAATTTATTAGAATGAAGATTATCATTTAATGGGTCAAACAGAAGGAAAAAAAATGATACAATTAATTTTCACAACACAATTTTACTTTTTAGGATGTGTCTAATATGAACTCTTTAAAGTTGTTTAAGGGTGATCTTTATAATTTTTTTTTAGAAAAAATTGAATTTAATAGAAATTAAAAATAGAGAATAAAAATGATATTTTATTAATTATTTTAAAAATAGTGAGATTGACAGTTGAACTGGTCCATATTAGATGCATCATGCTATTATTTTATTTTTCTGTTAACCCTTTGAGGATTTGAACGGGTTGGTTTGGTTTGGACCCAAGCTTAAACTGTTCGGATAAACTATAAATTGAGTTGGATTCAAGCTTAGCCGAGTTCAAGTAAACTACGATTCATTGATATATAAACTTTTATCTCAACTGTGTTTCCAATACACTCAGATCGATAATTCTAAATTGATGACAAAATTATTATGCATCCACAAAATATGTGTTTTAAATAATTATCGATATATTTACAAATCAACACAATCATGATGATGTGATTATTTGATTTTATACGCAATTTTTATATCAACATAACTTAAATTATAAGACCAAAATTTCAAATCTGAATTTAATTTGTTCATTTACATGTAGAACAGTAGAAGTGAGTTTAATTTTCATTTCAAGTTGACTACTAAATATTCCAAAAAATTTAGATCTACATGTATTATCATCATGACATAATTATGTGTTTTTCTTTCAAACCCGGTAATCAACATTACTTAAATTAAAATACTAAAATGTTGGATCTCAATTTAATTTATTAGTTTATATGTAGAATCGAGTCTAAATTTTGTATGAATAATATTGCCTATGTTAGACTTGCTACTCACAGTCGTCAAAAGTTCGAATGAAAGAAGAAGGTTGTGTTAAGCCTCAACAACAAACGTAAAACTTTATTGGATCTCTATGACATGAACCAAATACGAAATAGGGTGAATGCTAGGTCATTTCCTAGAAGCAATATACTCTATAGCTCAAGTACAATGTCAAATGAGTTAGAGTTGCTACATCGCATGCTGGATGTAGTAAAAAAAAAGCAAGGGTCTCCAAATCTTCATGAACGAGTGTGAGTAAAGAAGTTAGTTCAGAGAGTATGATCCTTTATCGATCATGGAATATATGAAATTTTACATGAAAATCTATGGAAATAGTTGACACTATGACTAGGAAGAAGATTAATTTTATGTGCCCACAAGAAAAATTGGATGGGTGAAAAGGCAAAAGAATTATATAGTTCAAGATTTAAGCATTGATACACTGGCAAAGTTAGATCGATAACTGGGATAGGAATTATTTTGGATAAGGGGTCTAAGAAGGTTATTATGGATGTAAAAAGGATATGAGATCGGAGCATAGGCCAACAATTTTTAGTGGAACAAGACATCTTTAATATTATTAGTGCTTACGCACTTTAGGTAAGGTTGGAAGAATGTCTCAAAGTAAAGTTTTTGGATGATTTAAAATACTTAATTCAGGATATACAACGAGAAAAAAATATTTTTCCTACGTGGGGATCTAAATGGGGTGGGAGTGTTTCAAGAAGTTTTGAAGGCATGCATAGGGGTATGGCCTTGGGGATATTAATGCGGAGGGTAAATCCATCCTAGATTTTTTGTCATCTTTTGATCTTACTATAGCTAATACGTGCTTAAGGAAAAGAAAGGAGCATCTTATCTCATACAATAGTACATAAAGATTTGTTTGGTTATGGATGTAATGGTTAATAGGAGAGACGAAAGATGAGAAACAACAACTGGGCTTCAAGGATCAAGTGATGGCATTTAAAGGGTGAAAAATAAAGTGCTTTCCAACACAATATTTTAGAGGAAGGCTACGCAAAGCTACATGGAAGTGAAAATGATATTTTGGACAAGATGACATGTGAGATAAGAAAAGTAGCAAAAGAGACACAAGGAGAATCAATAGGTTTTGGATCTAGGAGTAACAAATATTAGTGGAACAAAAGTGTTCAAAGCAAAGTTAGAATCAAAAGGGAATGTCTTAAAGCGTTGTTTTAGTGTAAAAGTATATAAATTTGGGAAAATTATAAGAGAGTTAGAAAACAAACCAAAAAGGCATTGAACAAAGTAAGAACACAAGTTTTTGAGGGGTTATAACAATCCTTAGGTATCAAGGATGGAGAAAAATCTATATATAGTCTTGTTAAGTGACGGGAAAGAACGACAAGAGATTTGGATCAAGTGAAGTGCATTAAAGATGAAGAGGGTAAACCTATTGTTTAGAAAAGAAATATAAAGGATTGTTGGAAGAAGTATTTCCACAACTTATTTAATGAAAGTCATAGAATATTACCAGATTCTAACATGATAAACATTAGAGTGGAGGATGGAAACTATAACTACTATAATTCAAGAACACGAGTTAAAAGAAGCCTTGAAAAGGATGAGTAATGCCAAACTAATTGGGCCTGACAACATACCCATTGAAGTATAGAAAATTCTTCGAGAAAGAGACATTATAGGTCGATCACCAAATTTTTTAACGAAGTTATGAGGTAATAGTAAATATCGGGTGAGTTGAGAAAAGACACTTTAATTTTGATCGATAAGATTAAGGGGGATATACAAAATTGTGCAAACTATGTTGGTATTAAACTTTTGAGTCATACCATAAAATTATGAAAAAGAATGATTGAACAGAGACTAAGAAAAAAAACTACTTGAGTTACGTATAATCAATTTTGGTTTTATGCGTGGAGGTCGACTATGAAAATGATCTACTTACTACGACGTATTACGGAGTGATATTAGATTGATATAAAAACAATTTATTTATATTTTTGCTAAAATTGTCAAAAATATAAAAAATTCTCACACGTGCTTAACACAACTATCCAAATATATATAACTTGCTGATTTGGTGTTAACTTCTTCGGAATTCAATGGAAATCGACTCCATATATTTGTAACATAGTATATATATGAGTAAAACAAAAAGAGAGCACAGGAGCTGAGTAAAAAACAAACAACTAAACCAAAAAGTGTACAACCAAACTGAAAAGCAAATAAGAGAAACTAGATGAACAATAACCCACAAAAGCCACGGGGGATCTCTCATGAACAAGCAACAACTGAAAATCGAGATGAAATTGAAACAAGTTGAACTATCACACCCTCTAAAACAATTTATTTGTTAGGATAAAAACACTTATTTGAAATAAAATAGAGTTGTAAACTACATATATATACTTTATATTTATAAAACCAAATATCTTAATACAACAATATAATATATATTTTTATAAAAACTATACAATATTACAACTTATACTTTTCGTAAAAAAAAAACTTTATAATTTATACTAAACTTATTTTAAATTTATG
The DNA here is from genome assembly GCA_018208015.1 of Medicago ruthenica. Classification (NCBI taxonomy): domain Eukaryota; kingdom Viridiplantae; phylum Streptophyta; class Magnoliopsida; order Fabales; family Fabaceae; genus Medicago; species Medicago ruthenica. The sequence continues at coordinate 12,499,559 of CM031374.1, read as the reverse complement.
CTGAATTATATGTCAAATAACTTAAATATTCACCAACTTTACGTCAGATGTATTTTTTGTGTAAATTAATTTTGAATTTTTAAATAGTATTTTTTTAAAAATAAAATTTATTAAGCATGTTAATTGCCCGTTGTCGCGTCGAATTTCGGATATCAAGCTATGGATAAGCATTGAATCACTAATGTTAAACCACGACTGAACTTTTAATTTTTCGGGGAAAAAGGAAAAAAGTTCGAAATTACCTTGAAAGAGATTTTAGGTTCGAAAGTCGTTTATGCGAGGGGAAGGTATTAGCACCCCTCACATCCGTTGTACTCAACGGGAACCTCTTAGTTAACTTAGGCTTAAAATGTTTTTTTGACGTTTTGCTTGCACGCTTAATCATATATATATAAAGGAAGAAGAAAATATAATGTGAGGTGAAGAAAGAGATAAAAACAAACGAAAGAGAAAAGAAAAAAAGATTTTTTATTAACGGGCTTGACAAGATGTCGATCTTGCTCCTACGTATCTCCCGGTAGACGGAGAATTCAAAGCGTACGTAGTTCTAAAAAAAAAGTTTGAAAACGCACAAAGGCGTAAAAGCTTTAAATGGTAAAAGACAAACGCTAAGGCGATAAACTCGCGCAAGGCGTAAATGTTTTAAGGGAAAAAAAGACAGACGCACAGAGGCGTAAAAGGTTTGAAAATAAAGACAAACGCACGGAGGCGTACAATGTTAAAAATAAACGCACGGAGGCGATAAATTCGCGCAAGGTGTAAAAAGGTTGAAAATAAACGCGCAAAGGCGCGAAAGGTTCGGATTGACCACAAGGGCCAAAATTGGTGAGTTGGATTCACTTTGACAATAGAATGACGATTGTCCGAGCAACGAGACATACGTCAAGCATTCGTACAACCGGGGAAAGGAGAGACATACGTCAAACCACCCTTTTTCATTCAAGTTTTGTTTGAATTTAAAAAAACGTATTTTTTGGGGAAGCTAGAAAAGAATGACGATCGTCTAAGCAACGAGACATACGTCAAGTGTTTATCCGATCGGGGAAAGGAGAGACATACGCCAAACCACCCTTTTTCATTCAAGTTTCGCTTGAATTTTAAGAAAAAAGTGTAAACTGACAAAACACTCGTTTTTAGAACTCAAATAAAAAGAATTAACTGTTCAAATTAGTTGTTGCAACCAAAATGAACAAGTTTGTTGCTTAAATAAAAAAAGAAAATGTTTTTGTTGTTTTGATTTCTTACTTGGAAAAAAGAAAATAAATGCGATAAAATAAGCTAAACGCGAGGAAATAAAAAAACGATTGTTGGATTAAAATAAAAAGATTTTTTTGATCATGGATTGAACTATAAAAAATAAAAATAATGTAATGCATATTTATATACTTTGTTTCTAAATACATATATTCAAATGACATAAAAAATGCAAAATAAAATGAACAAATAAAAATAAAAAATAAAATGCATGAGATGATGTGGTAAATACATAAATGAGATGTTAAAAAACAATAAAACAATAAAAGGAAATAATAATAAAAGGAAAAAAATAAAATCTGCAAAGAAAATAAAAGAAATAAAATTAGGGAGGTGTAAAAACTAAAACTGGGGGGTGCTGGAAGTGAAAAACTGATCAGAAATAAAGAAAAGGGCCCAAAATGCATTGGGCCAACGTATTTTGATCTGGGCCGTCTGATTAATCAGATGGCCCAGATCTGATCACAAGGGGGAACAAGCCAGGGCTGTCTGATCTAAATCAAGTGGTCTGAGGAGGCGAGGGTGTACGCTAAAGCGTACACCCTCGCACACTGAATCATGGAGGGTGTAATAACCCGCTTAGAAGTATCAGTTATAAGCATTAGAAGCTTCGTATGCAAGCAATGGCAAAGTGGTAATTGAGAAGTGGCATAGTTGTAAATAAGGGGAAAAGGCTTAATGGATAAATATGAATAATTGATAAGTTTTCTACTCATTTCTTTCACACCAAAAATCAGAAATTTGCCCTTCCTTTCCTCTCATTTTCGCCCACCATTCTCACTTCACTATCATCAACAATCATCATCCTTTAACCTAGTAAACTCCTTCCTAAACATTTGTGAGGCAAGCAAGCTTTTGTTGGAGAAGTTTGGAGCAAGGAGAGCTAGGAAAGCCAAGGAATAGAGTTTTTCTTGAGTAGAGATTTTGGAGCTTGGAGCTAGGGTTTGGATTCTAAGCTTAGCAAGCATCTTTTGGGATTAAGGTGAGCTCCTAGTGGGTTTTAGAACCCTCCTTGTTTAAGTTTTGAGGTTTAAAGTTACATGATCAAATTTGTGATTCATAGGACCCTAATTCCCTTTGATGGATTTTCCTTGATTACACATGTTATAAGTTGTTTATAGGACTTAGAAATGTGCCATAAGCTGTATGATGTTTGGGTGTGATTGATTGTGCCAAAAATGGTGAAAATTATGCTTTGAAACTGCCCTATGCTGTCCAACTGCAGGTAAAATCGTGTCACGATTCTGCAACCGTGTCACGATTTTACAGGCAGAAAACAACACGATTTCTGGGTATGAAATCGTGACACGATTACCAAATCGTGTCACGATTGCCCAATCGTGTTACGAATCGTGTCACGATTTTGAAGGGGACAGAATGTGAAAAATTTACAACTTCTATTGCACCATTTCAACCATCCAATGCTATCCCAAACTCATTAAGCGATGTGTAATGGCTATGTACCTCTTTATAGTGTTAAAGGACCTATCCCTTAGAGCATGAATAGATCATTAAGGAAGGCTCATAGCTTGATAATTTGAGAGCCTAAAGAGGTGAACAAAGTTATAGAAGTGTTCCTTTGGAATACACAGGCATGGGAATGTTCAGCAATCATAGTAAAAGATATGTTTATAGTGTTGGTTCTCCAACAATCATAGGTGACTCATGAGAACGATGAGCCAAGAATCATAGGTTATATGTCATAGAAATGTTATACGATTATAGTACTGATTATATGATTATATGTCAAAGTTAAAGAAATATTCAAAGATATTGGCGTGCTTGCACGTTTCACAGTCATAGGGCGTGTTCATCAGACTCCGGGGTTCGCCGGATGGGACTTCTCCGAGAGGGTTGTCTACACGTTTCATAGGGAGTCCGGTGTTAGCCTGATATGATAGGAATTTCACCGGTTTATAGGGAGACGTATCTCGGGGTTGCTCCACCCGGGGTGCCCTCCGTAAAATGAACTCAGATAATTGTTTGTTCAACGCTAACAGCTAACATAAAACACTTTATTTGTTTTATGATTCATGGTTATAGTTACAGTCACAGGAAGTTTACAGTTATAGGTAGGTTATAGTTAAAGTCATAGGCAGGTTATAAGACTTGGCGATTCTAGAATTCCCCTAAATTGCCAAGGTAGGCATGGCGACCCTAGGTTCCCTGTGGTTGCCAAACAGTAGGTTGGGTAGAGCTCACTGAGACATTATGTCTCATCCCATTCCTTCTGGTGCAGGTTCACAGGCAGGATCGCAATCAGCACGCAACAAGGGTAAGGAGAAGGCTACGGACTGATCGTGCTGATGTTATTTGTTTAAAGTTTAAATGTATTATATGTTGTGGTACTTGATGTGCATGTAACAAGAGAATTGTATTAACTTTGGATGTAATATCACAATGTGATGTAATATTTGTATGAACTTTTATATTGTAAATTAATGTATCCAGTACGAAATTTTAATACTCGTATAAGATCCTAGGCAATCTTATTATGGGTGTTACAGAGGGGTATATATACTCTTTCCCTTCATTTTTTTTCTCACTTCTCACATTCTTTCTCTCTCTACCAACCGAATTCTCTCAACTCTCTCCCCCTTCTCTCCTCTTTGCTCGGCCGTGTGAGTTTTCCGGCGTGGTGGCCGCCGGCCTAAGCGGCGGCGCCACTGCGCCGGAGAGTAAAAACTCCCCCTTTTTCAAAAACAAACCCCTTTTCCTACATCCTTTTTCCTCCTAACCCTAAATCCGGCCTTGGATTTCTCAAAAAATCTCTCAAAAACTCTAGATCTAGGTTTCAAAAACTATAAATAACTACCTTTTTTTCTTTGTTGTGTACGGTTTTGGGTGTGTTAGGCTAGGCTTTCATGTTTGTTGTGTTGGGTTGCTGGGTTCGTGGGTGGTGTGCGCGTGTTTGTGCTGGGTTCGTGTGAGTGTGTGTGTGTGTTATGTGTGTAAATGCGTGTTAGTGTTGCTGGGTTTGTGTGGTATGTGGCTGAGTTGTTGGGACGTGTTTGCTGTTGGGTTTGCGTGCGTTGTGTTTGCGTTGCTAGGATGTGGCCGTGTGGTTGTTTGTGTTGGTGTGGGTTGGGTGAGTGTTAGTGCTGTTTGGGTCGTATGGTGTTTGCTGGATATGTGGCTTTGGAAGTTTTGCTGTATTGTTTTGTGTTGCAAAAAAAATCTGTTTGATTTCAAAATTCTCCCTTTTTTTCTTTGTGTTTGGGTCCTGTTAAATAGAGATTTTTGAGCTGCTTGTTGACTCAGAGGATAAACTTGCAAGTTGGTTTCTGCAGATTTTGGATAGGATTTGAGCAAACATTAAATGGGGATGTGATTTGCTGGATTTTTTGCAGATTTTGTGAGGATTTTTGAGGATTGTGATGATGAAAACCCAGGAGTTGGGGGCGCTGCAGTACTGGCTGTGTTTGTTGACTGTTTGACTTGGACTTGGACCAAAAAATAAAAATAATAATAATAATAGTAATAAATAACAATAATGACAATAAATAAAAGAAATAAATAAATGGTAAATATGACAATAATAAAATTAATGATAATAAAAACTGGGATAAAAAGTAAAAATAAAAAGTAATAAAATAAAATAAATAAACGAGACAAAAAATTGACATGAGGTATTTTAAAATACCTCCCTGCCGAAATTTCGTCTGAAACGGCGAAAATTCTCGGCTTAAAAAAAATGAGTAAAATGAGACGAAAATGGGTCAAAAAATGGGGTATGACAGATGCCCCTATTTAAGTTTCTTCGCTACGGAGATTTAAAAGTGAATTTTGATTCGACGGGTCGAAGAAACTTAAATACAGAGTACACCATTTTTTGACCAATTTTGACAGTAAAAATGTTATGGATGCGATGCCATGTATGCACTGTTATGAATGCTTGCGATGCAAGTATGAATGCAAGACGTCAAAGATGACCTGATTGGGGATAAAAAGGAGACAAAAGGGATACCCGGGTTCGTTAAAGAAACGGGATCCGACTCTACTGGGGATAGTGTTCCACTGGGGAAAATGATTAGCTGCTCGGGTTATTGCCGAACTGTTCACTGGGGAGAGTGGGCAATTAACCACGGGAACCAAAAAGGGTAAAATGTCAGCTGTTCGGGTTAAATTTCGAACTGCCACTGACGACAAGGAATGAATGTAAAGGTCAGCTGTTCGGGTTGTTGCCGAACTGTCACTGACGACAAGAAATAAAATGTCAACTGTTCGGGTTGAATTCCAAACTGCCATTGACGACAAGAAAGTAAAATGTCAATTGTCGGGTTGTGCCGACCTGCCATTGACGACAAGAAAATAAATGTCAACTGTCGGTTTGTTCCGACCTGCCATTGACGACAAGGAAATATAAAATGTCAACTGTCGGTTTGTTCCGACCTGCCATTGACGACAATGAAATAAATGTCAACTGTCGGTTTGAAATCCGACCTGCCATTGACGACAAGGAAATATAAAATGTCAACTGTCGGTTTGTTCCGACCTGCCATTGACGACAAGAAAATAAAATGTCAACTGTCGGTTTGTTCCGACCTGCCATTGACGACAATGAAATAAATGTCAACTGTCGGTTTGAAATCCGACCTGCCATTGACGACAAGGAAATATAAAATGTCAACTGTCGGTTTGTTCCGACCTGCCATTGACGACAAGAAAATAAAATGTCAATTGTCGGTTTGTTCCGACCTGCCATTGACGACAAGGAAATATAAAATGTCAACTGTCGGTTTGTTCCGACCTGCCATTGACGACAAGGAAATATAAAATGTCAACTGTCGGTTTGTTCCGACCTGCCATTGACGACAAGAAAATAAAATGTCAACTGTCGGTTTGTTCCGACCTGCCATTGACGACAAGGAAATATAAAATGTCAACTGTCGGTTTGTTCCGACCTGCCATTGACGACAAGAAAATAAAATGTCAACTGTCGGTTTGTTCCGACCTGCCATTGACGACAAGAAAATAAAAGGGAAAAAAGTCAGCTGTTCGGGTTGTTCCGAACTGCCACTGACGACACTAAGGATGCTGCAGACAAGCTGCTCATTTACAGAGCTGCCCCTTCAACTGGGGAGAAAGGATGCACAAGCTGTTCATTAAAGAACTGCCACTTGGCACAACACTGGGGAATATGCACAAGCTGTTCGTTTGAACTGCCACTTGGCATAAAAGGTTACATTTCGGGACCAGACACACCAGAGATGACACTTGGGGAACATTTACTGGTGACTATGATGGGATGCCGAGCAAAGTCGGGCTTTGGTTATGATTTGGTATTTGTGTGTAATATCCCGCTTAAATATATCAGTTATAAGCGTTAGAAACTTCGTTTGCAAGCAAGGGCAAAGTAGTAATAAGGGAAGTGGCATAGTTGTAATTAGAGGGAAAGTTACTATTTGGATATATATGAATTTGGGCAAGTTTCTACTCATTTTCTTCCTTCACAAAATCTGAAAATTTCCCTTCCACTCTTCTCTCATTTTCGCCCTCATCCTCACCAAAATCATCTCATCAATCATCATCTTCATAGAATCAAACTTTCACCTAAACCCTTGGGTATCAAGTAAGCTTGTGTTGGTGAGTTTTGGAGCAAGGAAAAGTTATAGAAAGCCAAGGAATATAGGTTCTCTTGAGTAGAGATTTGGAGCTTGAAGCTAAGGTTTGATTTTTTACAACTTAGCAAGCAACTTCTTGGGATTAAGGTGAGCTCCTAGTGGGTTTAGAACCCTCCTTGTTTAAGTTTTAAGGTTTATAGTCTTTTGATCAAATTTGTGATTTATGGAACCCTAGTTTTCTTTGATGGATTTTTCCTTGAATAAACATGTTATAGGTTGTTAATATGTCATAGAAATAAGCCAAAAGCTGTATGATGTTTGGGTGTGTTGATTGGGCCAAAAATGGTGGAAATTATGCTTTGAAACTGCCCTATGCTGTCCAACTGCAGGTAAAATCGTGTCACGATTTTACAACCGTGTCACGATTTTATAGGCAGTGCAAAACACAAATTCTGGGCATGGAATCGTGACACGATTCCAAAATCGTGTCACGATTTTAAAGGTGACAGAACATGAAAATTTTTCAACTTATATTGCACCATTTCAGCCATCCAATGCTATCCCAAACTCATTGAGCAATGTGTAAAGGCTATGTACCCCTTTTAAACGTTCAAGGACCTATCCCTTAGAGCATGATTAGATCTTTAGGGAAGGCTTATAGTTTGATAATTAGAGAGCCTAAAGAGGTGAACAAGTCATAGAAAGGTTCCTTTGGAATCCATAAGCATGGAATGTTTAGCAATCATAGTTAAAGATATGGTTATAGAGTTGGTTCTCCAACAATCATAGGTGATTCATGAGAACGATGAGCCAATTAATCATAGGTTATATGTCATAGGAACGTTATACGATCATAGTACTGATTATATGATTATATGTCAAAGTTAAAGAATTAATCAAAGATATTGGCGTGCTTGCACGTTTCACAGTCATAGGGCGTGTTCATCAGACTCCGGGATTCGCCGGATGGGACTTCACCGAGAGGGTTGTCCACACGTTTCATAGGGAGTCCGGTGTTAGCCTGATATGATAGGAATTTCACCGGTTTATAGGGAGACGTATCTCGGGGTTGCTCCACCCGGGGTGCCCTCCGTAAAATGAACTCAGATAATTGTTTGTTCAACGCTAACAGCTAACATAAAACACTTTATTTGTTTTATGATTCATAGTTATAGTTACAGTTATAGAAAGCTTATAGTTACAGGCAGGTTATAGTTAAAGTCATAGGCAGGTTATAAGACTTGGCGATTCTGGAATTCCCCTAAATTGCCAAGGTAGGCATGGCGACCCTAGGTTCCCTGTGGTTGCCAAACAGTAGGTTGGGTAGAGCTCACTGAGACATTATGTCTCATCCCATTCCTTCTGGTGCAGGTTCACAGGCAGGATCGCATTCAGCACGCAACAAGGGTAAGGAGAAGGCTACGGACTGATCGTGCTGTTGTACTTTGTTTAAAGTTTGAATGTATTATATGTTGTGGTACTCGATGTACATGTAATAAGAGGATTGTATTAACTTTGGATATAATATTACAATGTGATGTAATATTTGTATGAACTTTTATATTGTAAATTAATGTATCCAATACGAAATTTTAATACTCGTGTAAGATCCTAGGCAATCTTATTATGGGTGTTACAATTTGGTATCAGAGCAGGTCGATTCAGACCGTGCCTTGGGTCATTAAAATACAATTCAAGTTTGTGGATCTCTTGGATCCGGGACATTATTCTAAATGTTATATCTTGTTGAAACTGATCACTTTGACTTGTGTATGACAGTTAGGATAATATGTCTGGGAGGAGAAGAGGTCCTGGCAGGCCTAGATCGAATCAGGCTAATGCTGAGGAAGCCAGTGGAGACCCTAATATGCAATTTTGGGCTCAAATGATGCAACAGCAGCAGGCGTTGCAGCAACAGTACCAGGAGCAGCAAGCTCAGGCTGCGTTACAGCATCAGCAGATGATGCTTATGATGCAGCAGCAAGCCCAACAACAGGCTCAGGCTTAGCAAGAATGGATGGGAATGATGCACCATGGACAAGGTGCTCAGCAACAGACACCACCACCAGCAGTGGCAAATCCGTCTTACCGGGAATTTAACAGAAATCACCCTCCTGAGTTCAATGGGGAAGGTGAACCTCCAGAGGCCAAGAGATGGCTGAAGCAGATTGAAAAAGTGTTCCGAATGGTGGATTGCCCTGAGGAAAGTAAAGTTTTGTTGGCTACGAACCAGTTCAGAGGCGCAGCGGAAGATTGGTGGGAATCCGCTCAACGCCGAATGATAGCAAATGACACAGAGATCAACTGGGATAATTTCAAAGAAGCAATGATAGAGAAGTATATTCCGATGTCTTATAAGGTGAAGAAAGAACAGGAATTTCTTGAGCTGAAACAAGGTGGCATGACAGTCACCGAATTTACAAAGAAGTTTGAAGAATTGTCGTACTACTCCTCTCACAACGAGTATGCCGCTAATGAAAATTGGAAGATGAATCAGTATAGGCGTGGGTTGAGAGGTGAGATTGATACAGCAGTGAGCCTTCAAAGGAACACCAGTTATGACGAGATGGTTCACGATAGTTTGGTTGCGGAAGCGGGTTTTGCCAAGACCGCTAAAGAGAAAGCTGCAGCATATGAAAAGAGAAAGGGAAAGTTTCCAGATAGGTATCATGAGAATAAGCCGAAGGGTTCTCCTAAGAGGGGTAAGCAGTCGTTTCCACATCAGACGAGTGCTGCTTGTAAATTCTGTGGGAAAATGCATTACGGTGAATGCATGAGGCAAACAGGTGTGTGTTTCGGGTGTAGGCAGCCGGGGCACATTTTGGCTAATTGTCCAGAAAAAAGAGGTAAAAGTGGAGCTGAAGGTACTACAACAAGTAAGGGCAGAGTATACTCCCTTGATGGCCAGAAGGCTTTGGCAAATGAAGATTTAATTGCCGGTATGTGTTACTTAGGCCAAACTCCAGTTAAAGTGCTTTTTGATTGTGGTGCAACATGTTCATTTATTTCTTACAAGTGTGTAGAAGCATTACAATTGTCTATGTCACCGTTGATACCTCCTATGACGGTATCTACCGCTACTGAGGGCGGAGTTGTAGCTAGTTTTATATGTGAAAATTGCCCGATCACTGTATCTAGTAAGACATACTATATAGATTTGGTGTGTCTTTCCATGATACAACTTGATGTGATCTTAGGAATGGATTGGTTATCTGCTAACCATGTGTATATTGGATGTGCGGAGAAGTGTATTTTTATGCCTACAGATGATACGACCGAAGGTGTGGCTTTATCAGAGTTAATCAACCGCACTCATCAGCTTACTCAGCTTATGTGTGCTCAGGATAATGGTTTTTATGTGATGGTTACTGTGACTTCAGAATCAGAACTGAGTCCCAGTGACATTCCTGTTGTCAGTGATTATTTGGATGTTTTTCCATCCGAGATAAGCAATTTACCCCCGGAACGGGAAGTGGAGTTTTCTATTGATCTCATCCCAGGATCAGAGCCAGTATCAGTGGCGCCTTACAGAATGTCACCGTCAGAGTTAAAGGAATTGAAGTCTCAGTTGGAAGACTTAATTCAAAAACATTTCATCAGGTCCAGTGTGTCACCTTGGGGTGCGCCAGTATTGTTGGTTAAGAAGAAGGATGGTAGTATGAGATTGTGCATCGACTACCGTCGGTTGAATAAAGTAACAATAAAGAACAAATATCCGTTACCAAGGATTGATGATCTTTTGGATCAACTCAAAGGAGCCGCAGTGTTTTCAAAGATTGATCTTAGATCAGGATACCACCAGATTCGTATCAAATCATCAGATGTGTCCAAGACGGCATTCAGAACGCGTTACGGACATTATGAATTTTTGGTTATGCCATTCGGAGTGACTAATGCTCCAGCAGTGTTTATGGACTACATGAATAGGATTTTCCAGCCTTACCTGGATCAGTTTGTTGTAATCTTCATAGATGATATTTTGATTTATTCGAAGGACTCACAGGAACATGCTCAACATCTGAGGATTGTTTTGGACATTCTCAGAGAAAATCAGTTATATGCAAAATTCAGCAAATGTGAATTTTGGTTATCAGAAATCCAGTTTTTGGGGCATGTTATTTCTAAAGGAGGAGTGTCAGTTGACTCATCAAAGGTTGAAGCTGTCCTTAATTGGGCCAGACCAACGAATGTAACAGAGGTTCGGAGTTTCCTGGGTTTAGCAGGTTACTACCGGAGATTTATTATGAGATTTTCACAGATTGCTTTGCCATTGACACGCCTCACAAGGAAAGATGTGCCGTTCGTCTGGGACGAAGATTGTGAGAAAAGTTTTCGGACTTTGAGAAAGAAATTATCCAAGGCTCCAGTATTAGCAATACCAGACCCTGAAAGGAAATATGTGGTTTATTGTGATGCGTCCTCTAAAGGACTAGGCAGTGTGCTCATGCAAGAAGGTAATGTTATAGCTTATGCTTCTCGACAGCTTAAATCTCATGAGGAGAATTACCCCACTCATGACCTTGAGTTGGCGGCAGTAGTTTTTGCTTTGAAAGTGTGGAGGCACCATTTATATGGAGCACAATTTGACTTGTTCAGTGACCACAAAAGTTTAAAGTATTTGTTCGATCGACGGGAACTGAACATGAGACAGAGAAGATGGATGGAGTACTTAAAGGATTTTGATTTTGAGTTAAAGTATCACCCTGGAAAGGCGAATGTAGTTGCTGACGCCTTGAGCAGGAAATCTTTGATTAAAGCAGAAGTGCTGATGCATACCTGTGGATTGTATGAGAAATTTCGAGATCTTAATCTCAGCGTTACAGAAATGGATGATGGCGTCTTGTTACAAAGAATGGAGGTTACTTGTGATTTGCGGTCCCGAATCGCGCGAGCTCAAGAATCAGATTTGAATCTTCAGAGGAGGATTGGTCAGCCAGAATTTTCAAGGGCTTCAGATGGTACTCTGCTGTTTGAAGGTAGAGTTTGTGTTCCAAATGATGCTAGTTTAAAGAGGTTGATTTTAGAAGAGGCACACAAGAGCAGTTTCAGTATTCATCCAGGTACCACTAAAATGTACCAAGATTTAAAGAAAGATTATTGGTGGCCAGGGATGAAGACTGATATTGCGGAGTTCGTATCACATTGTATTGTGTGTCAACAAGTGAAAATTGAACATCAGAGACCGGCAGGGATGCTTGTACCTTTGGAGATCCCTCAGTGGAAATGGGAAGAAATCTCTATGGATTTTGTGACAGGGTTACCTCGGACTCAACGGGGACATGATTCAATTTGGGTAGTTGTCGATCGGCTAACGAAGTCTGCTCACTTTTTACCGGTTAGGACTACTTACAGGGCTGCTCAGTACGCAGAATTGTTCATAGCGGAAATTGTGAAATTACATGGTGTTCCAACCAGCATTGTATCAGATAGAGATCCTATCTTTACTTCTCACTTTTGGAAAGCTTTTCAGAAGGCTTTGGGAACAAGATTAAAGTTGAGTACGTCTCATCATCCTCAAACAGATGGACAATCTGAGAGAACTATACAGACATTAGAGGATATGTTACGTGCATGCATTTTAGAGGATGGAGGAAATTGGAATCACCATCTGCCTTTGATTGAATTTTCGTATAATAATAGTTACCATTCTAGCATCGGAATGGCACCCTATGAGGCACTGTATGGCAGGAGATGTAGAACACCGCTTTGTTGGTCAGAGGTTGGAGATAAAAGTATTTTGGGACCTGAGATTATCCAGGAAACCACTTTAAAGATTAAATCCATTCAGGATAAGATTAGAACTGCTCAAAGTCGACAGAAGAGTTATGCGGACAAGAGGCGAAGACCTCTAGAGTTCGAAGTGGGAGATCATGTTTTCCTGAGAGTTACCCCTAAGCTAGGATTACGAGGTGTTTTTAGAACAAAGAAATTGAGTCCAAGATTTATTGGGCCATTTGAGATACTTAAACGTGTCGGACCAGCAGCTTATCAATTGGCTCTGCCACCGGCGATGTCAGGATTGCATGATGTCTTCCATGTTTCACAGCTAAGGAAGTTCATTCCTGATCCTCACCAACCAGTAGAGTTGGAAACTATCGACTTGAGATCGGACTTGACTTTCCGGCCCGAACCGGAACGGATTATTGAGCGTGATGTCAAAGCATTGAGGAACAAAGAGATTCCAATTGTCAAAGTTATATGGAAAGGTTCTCCCTATGGTGAAGCTACATGGGAATTGGAGTCGGAGATGCAGGAGAGTTATCCACATCTTTTTACAGGTAATTTCTAAATTTCGAGGACGAAATTTCTTTAAGGGGGGTAGAGTGTAATATCCCGCTTAAATATATCAGTTATAAGCGTTAGAAACTTCGTTTGCAAGCAAGGGCAAAGTAGTAATAAGGGAAGTGGCATAGTTGTAATTAGAGGGAAAGTTACTATTTGGATATATATGAATTTGGGCAAGTTTCTACTCATTTTCTTCCTTCACAAAATCTGAAAATTTCCCTTCCACTCTTCTCTCATTTTCGCCCTCATCCTCACCAAAATCATCTCATCAATCATCATCTTCATAGAATCAAACTTTCACCTAAACCCTTGGGTATCAAGTAAGCTTGTGTTGGTGAGTTTTGGAGCAAGGAAAAGTTATAGAAAGCCAAGGAATATAGGTTCTCTTGAGTAGAGATTTGGAGCTTGAAGCTAAGGTTTGATTTTTTACAACTTAGCAAGCAACTTCTTGGGATTAAGGTGAGCTCCTAGTGGGTTTAGAACCCTCCTTGTTTAAGTTTTAAGGTTTATAGTCTTTTGATCAAATTTGTGATTTATGGAACCCTAGTTTTCTTTGATGGATTTTTCCTTGAATAAACATGTTATAGGTTGTTAATATGTCATAGAAATAAGCCAAAAGCTGTATGATGTTTGGGTGTGTTGATTGGGCCAAAAATGGTGGAAATTATGCTTTGAAACTGCCCTATGCTGTCCAACTGCAGGTAAAATCGTGTCACGATTTTACAACCGTGTCACGATTTTATAGGCAGTGCAAAACATGAATTCTGGGCATGGAATCGTGACACGATTCCAAAATCGTGTCACGATTTTAAAGGTGACAGAACATGAAAATTTTTCAACTTATATTGCACCATTTCAGCCATCCAATGCTATCCCAAACTCATTGAGCAATGTGTAAAGGCTATGTACCCCTTTTAAACGTTCAAGGACCTATCCCTTAGAGCATGATTAGATCTTTAGGGAAGGCTTATAGTTTGATAATTAGAGAGCCTAAAGAGGTGAACAAGTCATAGAAAGGTTCCTTTGGAATCCATAAGCATGGAATGTTTAGCAATCATAGTTAAAGATATGGTTATAGAGTTGGTTCTCCAACAATCATAGGTGACTCATGAGAACGATGAGCCAATTAATCATAGGTTATATGTCATAGGAACGTTATACGATCATAGTACTGATTATATGATTATATGTCAAAGTTAAAGAATTAATCAAAGATATTGGCGTGCTTGCACGTTTCACAGTCATAGGGCGTGTTCATCAGACTCCGGGATTCGCCGGATGGGACTTCACCGAGAGGGTTGTCCACACGTTTCATAGGGAGTCCGGTGTTAGCCTGATATGATAGGAATTTCACCGGTTTATAGGGAGACGTATCTCGGGGTTGCTCCACCCGGGGTGCCCTCCGTAAAATGAACTCAGATAATTGTTTGTTCAACGCTAACAGCTAACATAAAACACTTTATTTGTTTTATGATTCATAGTTATAGTTACAGTTATAGAAAGCTTATAGTTACAGGCAGGTTATAGTTAAAGTCATAGGCAGGTTATAAGACTTGGCGATTCTGGAATTCCCCTAAATTGCCAAGGTAGGCATGGCGACCCTAGGTTCCCTGTGGTTGCCAAACAGTAGGTTGGGTAGAGCTCACTGAGACATTATGTCTCATCCCATTCCTTCTGGTGCAGGTTCACAGGCAGGATCGCATTCAGCACGCAACAAGGGTAAGGAGAAGGCTACGGACTGATCGTGCTGTTGTACTTTGTTTAAAGTTTGAATGTATTATATGTTGTGGTACTCGATGTACATGTAATAAGAGGATTGTATTAACTTTGGATATAATATTACAATGTGATGTAATATTTGTATGAACTTTTATATTGTAAATTAATGTATCCAATACGAAATTTTAATACTCGTGTAAGATCCTAGGCAATCTTATTATGGGTGTTACATTGTGAGTGTGAATGATGACTCACTGGGAAATGCCAATAAAATTGGGCTTTACTTGGTAACATCACCGGAGGATGACATTTGAGGAAAAGAAAATTGCAGATTGTTTATGATTGATTGGTAAAAACGTGGTGTGTAACATCCCGCCTAAGACTCTAATATCTTTTAATATTGAGGCGATGTATCAGAAATGTTTTAAGCAAAAGATAATTTGGTAAATTGTCAGTTAATGGGTTATTTATATGGCAAGTGAAATATCTCGCTTAGATGTAACGGTTATCAGTGCTAGAAACTTGAGAAGCAAGCATGGCAAATAAGTAATTAAGTGGAGATGGCAGTTTTGTAAATAATGCTAAGGGAGAGATTAATTAGGAATGGAACAAGATATTTGTTGTTCCCATTCATTTCCATTCCTTCCTTATCACTCCAAATCAGATTTTCTTCCTCCCCATCTCATCTCTCACGCCCTCATCTCACTTGCCATCATTCATCCAAACTTCAATCAAAACTCTAGTGAGAAATCTTGCAAAGAAAGCTTGTGTTGGAAGAAAGAACAAGAGAAAGTGAAGAGGGGAAACAAGGAGAATCAAGAGAAGAGTAGGTGGAGCTAAGGCTTTGGATTCAGATTATGGCAAGCACCATTTGAGACCTAAGGTGAGCTCCCTAGGGTTTTAGAACCCACTATGAGTAAGTTTAAGAGTGATTTTATAATTTGAGCTAAGATTAGAGACTTTACCCTAATCTCATATGCTTGCTAAATTCCTTGATTAATCATGTTTTAAACTATCAATTTATGTTAGAAATTCATTCCTTATGTTGTTATAGTGCCTAAGTATGTTTAGATATGTCAAAAATGGTGGAAAATCATGTTTTGAACCAGTCCTGAACTGTCATTTTCGCCCGGCGAACTCGGGGCGAGATTACGGCGATTTCTAGCATTTTCCCTGCCTTGTTTCGTCAACCTCTCGCCTCAGGGTCGCTCAGCGAAATCAGGCAGACAGCTCAGGTCTGTTCTGGTACGTTCTGGGTGCTGTATACGCGTTCGGCGAGGCTTTTAGTAACCGTTTTCAATGAAAACCTTATTTTCCAAGAAAAACACCATTCTTGACATATCCGGAAGATTGTTTTAACATATAAGGGAATGAATGAATAAGGAATTTGGCAAAGCATTAGAGATGTAAGAATAGAAGTTATTTAAGCTATGGAACATTTCCAACAATTAAGTGATGGCTTATGATAACGATAAGCCTATGATCATAGATTCATATGATATAGATTGGGAGATTAGTTCCCTTAAGAAATGCATTAAATATGCATAAGCTCATAGTAAATTGTTAGACGTACTTTCAAGTACATAAGTTAAGAAATTATGAGAATGAGAATGCACCTAAGATAGCATGATTAAGATGCACTCAATTTAGCGTGCGTATGCACAAGGAATGATTTAATGTTCAAAGTTAAGAACCTATTTATAGGTTAGATATTTAAGAATGAATTATCCAAGAATGCATCAGATATGCAATAGACATAAGTTATATATATAAGAAGAATAAGTACAAGAATTAATCAGATATTAAGTCGTGGCCTTCGTCGTTCACGCCAGTGGGACACGAATGGTTCATGCAAAGTTAAGATTAAGATTATTATTATTAAGTAATGACTTTCATTGTTCACGCCAGTGGGACATGAAAGGTTCATGCATAAGATTAAAGAATATTATTTCGCGTCTTCCGTCGTTCACGCCAGTGGGACACGGGAGGTATACGCGTCAGTTAAGATTATTATTAAGTCGTGTCTTCTGCTGTTCACGCCAGTGGGACACAGGAGGTTCACGCCAGTGGGACGTGTTATTCCGCAAGGATGACCGCACGACGACAAGAGGAGTCCGGTGTTAGCCTGATATGATAGGAATTTTCACCGGTTATCAGGGGAATGTGCTTCGGGGTTACTCCACCCGGGGGCATTCCGTAAAATGAACTCAGATAATATTGCTTGTTCAACGCTAACAGCTAACATAAAGACATGTGTCAGTTAATATTTTATTATGTTATCAGTCAGAGAATAATTATCAGACAGGAATCAGTTATCAGGCGGTGATCCTAGGTTACCCCTCGATCACCCAGTTATCAGGATATAGTCTAGATCTCATGACTATTCAGTATCAGACTCAGACAGTGATCATAGGTTTTCCCTTGATCACTAGATTAGTAGATGTAGTCCAGTCATGACTACCCAGTTTAGCAGGAACAGTCAGGTAGCCCTCTATGGGTAAGGATAAGACTTGGCGATCATAGGTATCCCCAAGATTGCCGAGAGTAGGCACGACGACCCTAGGTTTTCCCCGTGGTTGCCAACAGTAGGTTGGGCTGGAGCTCACTGAGACGTAATGTCTCACCCCAATCCTTCTGGTGCAGGTTTTCAGGTGATCATGAGATGTTCATGTGATATTCTCCAAGAAGACGCTGGATGGAGTGCAGTTGCTCGATGAGGACAAGCTCAGGAGGTTTTCAGATTATGTATATATGTATATGAAAGTGTAATTTATGTTATTTGGATAACTGTATTAACGAGCTAACTTGTACTCATTCAGATGTATGTATTATTATTATTATTGAAAATTTTAATGTACCCAGTATCAGATTAATACACATGCTAAATATTCTAGATAATTTAGTATGGGTGTTACATGGTGGTTAAAGCAACCACGTACAGATGAATTTGCGGTATGTTGCATGTATGAATGCGTATATGCATGAATGCGTGATTATATGATTTGTATGATTGTACAAATGTACAAATGCATGAATGCATGAATGTATGAATGTACTAATGCAGGATTCCCACTGGGGATGTTGTGTGAAAGATTGGCTTGTACTGGGGATACCCTAAATGTTTGATTTATTGCATGACCGACAACTTGGTGAAACAAGATTTAGACCGGTAAAATGAAAAGTGGACCGACGTCGCATTGCAAACACTCGGTGATCCTTGCCGGGGATGGTGTCACAGGGAACACATCCAAAATGTTGACGGGTAAAGCCGTACCATTGATGAGGAACATATACCTTATGGGGAAATTGTTACTTCACTGGGGAATCGTGCTAATCCGCTGGGGAAAAGAAATGGTGATTCCGCCGGGAATGCTTATGTTTTGTTTGGATGCCGAGCGAGGTCGGGCTTTGGTTGGGGTGCCGAGCGAGGTCGGGCTTTGATTGTGTTTGGATGCCGAGCGAGGTCGGGCTTTGGTTTGAATTGGATGCCGAGCAAAGTCGGGCTTTGATTTGAATGTGGGTGCCGAGCGAGGTCGGGCTTTTACTGTAATGTGGGTGCCGAGCGAGGTCGGGCTTTTACTGTAATGTGGGTGCCGAGCGAGGTCGGGCTTTTTGATTAGTTGCCGAGCAAGGTCGGGCTTTTGTGATTGGTTGCCGAGCAAGGTCGGGCTTTTATGTGGTGCCAATGATGATTGGGCTTTTGGGGTTGAGACTCCACTGGGGGATGCCAATAAAATTGGGCTTTGGTTGTGACTTCGCTGGGGATATAAGGATCATTTTGGAAGCATGATCGATATCCAGTCTTAGATGCCAATGGTGGTTGGGCTTTTGTGAGTAGGTGCCAATGACAATTGGGCTTTTGATTGTTTTGGACAAAGGTTGACTTCCTGGGGAGTTTGTTAATCCACCGGGGATTGGGCTAATCCGCCGGGGAGAAGAACTGATGATGCCGCCGGGAATGCTAACCTCCTTGTTTTTCTCTGAATCGTCCTTTCGGGCTCTCGATTCACTGGGGATATTCCCTTTGATTCACGGGGGGACTCCGCCGGGAAAATCTTTTTAGCAATTGACCATATGTGGCCTGCGAAGTTTATCCACTCTCAGGATAGCTGCTGGTGCGCACTTCAATTATTCATGAATCCAAAGAAAATGTGCTTATTATTTATGCCTTCCAAAAAGATTTATGATTCTTCTTTTGAAAAAGGGTTTCGTTCCAAGTACTATTATCAAAAATAGAAGAAATGACTAAGCAAAATAAATGGGAATTCCCAACAAAATGTAAAGACTTCACTAGGAAGAAATTTATTAATAGGGTGGTGGCCCGCCAATGGCGTGGTTCCACGGATCTTACAAAGTTGAAAAAATGGTAAATATACAGGGAAGGTTCATTGAACACAATAACCGCTATTCTCCCTAACAACTTTGAATTCACTGTTTGGATGCTTCAGACTCCGAGTCCTTTGACAGTTGATTTGCCCCAAGTAAATCGTGGCCAATCCGATGTAGTTATTTTGTCTTTTGATCCTTAACTTTTGCATAGATCGCCCTTTCGGGTTTTCGACCTATCAGGATGATTATTTCTGTTTTGTGTCTCTAATTTTTGCCTGGACCGCCCTTTCGGGTTTTCAGTCCACCGAGACGCTCATTTTTGCCTAAGTCGCCCTTTCAGGTTTTCGACTTACCGAGCTGTTCTTTTGTTTTTAGACAAAATATTTCTTGACTACATCGGAATTCACAGGACGCGGAAAATCTTCGCCGTCCATTGTCGTGAGAATCAAAGCTCCTCCGGAGAAAACTCTCTTGACCACATACGGGCCTTCGTAGTTAGGCGTCCATTTGCCCCTAGAATCGGGTTGAAAAGATAGGATCCATTTAAGCACGAGGTCTCCTTCTTGGATTTCACGAGGACAAACCTTCTTGTCAAAAGCTTGTTTCATCCTCTGTTGATACAGTTGTCCATGACACAAGGCAGTCATGCGTTTTTCCTCAATTAAGTTCAACTGATCGTATCTGTTTTGACACCATTCAGCCTCTGACAATTTAGCTTCCATCAAGATTCTCAATGACGGGATTTCGACTTCTACGGGGAGCACTGCTTCCATGCCGTATACTAAAGAGAAAGGGGTTGCCCCTGTCGATGTACGTACTGAAGTACGATACCCGTGTAAGGCATATGGCAACATCTCATGCCAATCCTTGTAGGTGACTACCATCTTTTGCACTATTTTCTTGATGTTTTTGTTTGCAGCTTCAACTGCGCCATTCATCTGAGGTCTATAAGGAGAGGAGTTATGATGCTCGATCTTGAACTCCTGACATAGCTCCTTCATCATTTTGTTGTTCAGATTGGTCCCATTGTCGGTGATGATCTTGCTGGGAATACCATATCGATAGATGATATGATTCTTAATAAATCGGACCACCACTTGTTTGGTGACGTTGGCATACGACGCAGCTTCGACCCACTTGGTGAAGTAGTCAATCGCCACTAAGATGAAGCGATGCCCATTCGAAGCTTTGGGTTCAATCCTACCAATCATATCGATACCCCACATGGAGAAAGGCCATGGGGAAGAGAGGACGTTCAAAGTCGTTGGTGGCATATGGATCTCATCCGCATAAATTTGACATTTATGGCATTTTCTGGCATGTTTGTAGCAATCACTCTCCAAGGTCATCCAGTAATATCCGACCCTTAAGATTTTCCTAGCCATTGTGTGCCCACTGGAATGAGTCCCGAAGGAACCTTCATGTATCTCATGCATTATACGATCGGCTTCTTGCTCATCAACGCATCTGAGTAGCACCATATCAAAATTCCTCTTGTATAAAACTTCTCCATTTAGAAAGAAGTTGCCAGCTAATCTTCGCAGAGTTTTCTTATCCTTGTTGGATGCCCCATGCGGGTACTCTTGCTTTTGGAGGAAACTTTTGATGTCATGAAACCATGGCTGGTTATCTATGACTGCTTCGGCTGCAAACACATGTGCAGGCCTTTCTAGATGCTGAACCTTGATTGTTGGAATCTCACTCCGGCGGCTGACCTCATACATGGAAGACAAGGTTGCCAAAGCATCCGCCATTTGATTCTCATCTCGAGGAATGTGATGCAGCTTGACTTGGTTGAAAAAAGTTAGCAAACGTCTTGCGTAATCTTTGTAAGGAATCAAGCCGGTGTGGCGAGTTTCCCAATCTCCATTGATTTGATTGATCACAAGAGCTGAGTCTCCATAAATGTCGAGGTTCTTGATCCTTAGATCAATGGCTTCCTCAATTCCCAGAATACAAGCTTCATACTCCGCCACGTTGTTTGTACAGTCAAATGAAAGTCTTGCAGCAAAAGGGAGATGTTTGCCTTCGGGGGTGACGATGACTGCCCCAATTCCATTGCCATAGACATTGACAGCTCCATCAAAGATTAACTTCCATCTAGATTCGGGATCTAGACCTTCGCCGAGTAGTGGTTCGTCACAATCCTTCATCTTTAGATACATGATTTCTTCATCGGGGAAGTCAAACTTGATTGGTTGATAATCCTCGATTGGTTGATGAGCCAAATGATCGGCAAGAATGCTGGCTTTGATAGCTTTCTGAGTGTGGTATTCGATGTCGTATTCTGATAACAACATCTGCCAACGGGCGATCCTTCCGGTTAAGGCGGGTTTTTCAAAGATGTACTTGATTGGATCCATTTTGGATATCAACCAAGTAGTATGATTAAGCATATAGTGGCGAAGACGCCTAGTAGCCCAAGCTAATGCACAACAAGTCTTCTCGAGTAGAGAGTATCGGGACTCGCAGTCCGTAAACTTCTTGCTTAGGTAGTAGACAGCGTGCTCTTTTCTACTGGTCTCGTCTTGTTGTCCGAGTACACAACCCATGGAGTCTTCCAATACGGTTAAGTACATGATTAAAGGTCTTCCTTCGACTGGAGGGATAAGTATTGGAGGTTCTAGCAGGTACTCCTTGATGGTGTCAAAGGCTTTCTGGCAATCTTCTGTCCATACTACTTCTTGATTTTTGCGAAGTAGCTTGAAGATGGGTCCACAAGTGGTTGTCATGTGGGATATGAATCTAGAGATGTAATTTAAACGTCCTAGAAATCCCCTTACTTGCTTCTCAATTTGAGGAGCAGGCATTTCTCTGATGGCCTTGACCTTGTCGGGATCTACCTCGATACCCTTTTGACTGACAATGAAACCTAGGAGTTTTCCAGATCTCACGCCGAATGTACATTTGTTGGGGTTCAGGCGAAGCCGATATTTTCTCAGACGTTGAAACATCTTTAGCAAATATTCAACATGTTCCTCTTCATTTCCTGATTTGACAATCATGTCGTCGACATACACTTCGATTTCCTTGTGTATCATGTCGTGGAAGAGAGTGGTCATGCCCCTTTGATAGGTAGCACCCGCATTTGTTAAGCCAAAAGGCATCACTTGATAACAAAAGGTGCCCCAAGGTGTAATGAAAGACGTTTTTTCTCTATCTTCAACAGCCATTTTAATCTGATTGTATCCAGAGAAGCCATCCATGAAAGAGAATACCTTGGATTTGGCAGTATTATCGACCAATATGTCAATGTGGGGTAAAGGGAAGTCGTCTTTTGGACTAGCTTTGTTTAAATCTCGGTAGTCGACGCACATCCGAACTTTACCGTCTTTCTTGGGAACAGGCACTATGTTGGCCAACCACTGAGGGTATTCCGATGTAACAAGAAATCCAGCATTAATCTGCTTTTGCACTTCCTCTTTGATCTTGAGGGCCATGTCAGGGCGAGTCTTTCTCAGCTTCTGCTTGACTGGTGGACATTCAGGTTTCAAAGGTAGATGATGCTCCACAATCTCAGGATCCAATCCTGGCATATCTTGGTATGACCATGCAAAGATATCCACATATTCTTCAAGCAGCTTGATTATTCTTTCTTTGACGGATGCATCCAACAATGCCCCAATCTTGATTTCTTTCTTGTCCTCTTCAGACCCCAAGTTGATAACCTCTATTGCCTCCTCATGAGGCTGAATAGTCTTCCTCTCTTGTTCTAATAGGCGCTTGATTTCATCCGGAATTTCTCCATCCTCTTCCTCTTCCGCTTCGTAAACAGGGAATTCAAAGTTGGGAGAGAACCTAGGGTTATGGAGTTCAACGGGTTTATGGACGTTTAGTCTGCAAATGATGGATGATTGATTTTAGTGAAATGAGCGAAAATGCAAACTTTTTGAAATTTAAAAAGAAAGAAAATATACTTATGATTTTTTTGGTTTTTTTGTGTTACCATTTTTTCGGAAAAAGACAATAAGACAACAAAAAAGAATAATAGAAAGGTCGTGATAAAAACGACAAATTTCATTGATGATAATAGTACTTTAAACAAGCCCTACATGAGTCCTTCTTCGCTTTGGGCAAGACGAAGGGATCTTTTTTTGAAAACGATAAATAAATAAACACATTACTTTGACGATTGAATAACAGAAGGAATGTCGATAGCATCCCAATTGCGGCAAACTCCTCCGGGCGTTACAAAAACGTGTGCTGCTTCTTCAGGCCCATCTTCAGTGATGGCATTAGTTTCCATTGCGGAATGAATGAAGCTGGCGCTGTGGAAAATGTCCTTGAGCGGTTCAATGCTAGCGCTTGGTTCAGCAACTCTTGTAGTTGAAGTGAAACCCAACCCTTCTCTATGCCTATGCTCCGGAAGGCTTATCGTCTTTCCCCAATCCGGGAGTAAATCATCTTGCACTGCTCTTTGTGCACTCTTGTAAGAAGCCATGGATGCTCCATTCTTTGTGGCACTCTCATCATCTAAGGAAAGACCTTGGAATGATGTCCCATCAACGATATCAGCACCGATGAACGAGAAGGCCGACAGATGGCTGACTAACAGAGCTTCCTCCCCTCCCACAGTTATTAACTTTCCATCCTTCACAAACTTTAGCTTTTGTTGAAGTGTGGACGTTACTGCTCCGGCCTCGTGGATACATGGTCGACCTAACAAACAACTGTACGCTGCTTGTATGTCCATTACTTGGAAGGTGATTTGAAATGTGTGCGGCCCGACTGTGATGGGCAGATCTACCTCTCCAATTACTGATTTTCTTGAGCCGTCAAAGGCTTTAACAACTACCCCACTTTGCCTCATGGGGGTCCCCTGGTAGGAAAGCTGGTCAAGGGTTGTCTTGGCCATTACGTTCAATGAAGAGCCGGTATCTACAAGTACGTTTGATAAAGCATCCGACTTGCAGTTTACCGATATATGTAATGCCAAATTATGGTGCCTTCCTTGCTCCGGGAGTTCCTCATCACTGAAGCTTAAGTTGTTGCAGACAGTGATGTTTCCGACAATGCCCCCGAATTGGCCAAGGGTTATATCGTGCTCCAGGAAGACTTGGTTCAAAACCCTCATCAATGATTCTCTATGAGCTTCGGAGTTTAGCAGTAAGGACAGCATAGAGATTTTCGAAGGTGTTTGCAACAACTGGTCCACGACCTTGTATTCGCTTTTCTTGATTAGCTTCAAAACCTCATCAAGATCCGAATCGGCATTTGCCCCACTGGATTGACCTACATCTTTGTTTGTGCAGGGGTCTTGGGTTTGCCTTGGTTCAAATACCGGGGTACTGGCCTTCTCTTGGACTACTGTGGGAAGAACACGTCCACTCCTTAGCACTTTGCTACTGTCCGTGATATTACTGACAGGGGCTAAGGGGGGAATAGGTACCTCTTGACCGTTATTCACCATGGTTGCAAGGTATTTGTAAGGAACTGCTTTGTTGGAAGTGTATGGGGTAGGTCCCGGTAAACATATTATGAGTGGAGTAGCGGCAGGCTTCTGGCTGCTGGGGGCTAACTCCAAGTAATCCGGGATATTAAACTCCGGGATTATAACACATACACTTTTGTCCCTTTTTGTGACAACAAGCTCCTTTTTGTCCAATAGTCCTTGTATGTCGTTTTGGATTTGCATACATCCTTGAGGACTCACTGAGCATTCTTCGCAACTAGCATGATCGTGCTCGAACATAGCTGCCTTACACATCTTGATGTGTAGCGGAACTAGAGGCGTTCTGATGTCTTGGGCCTTCAAAATAGGACTGGCTCCTCGACATTCTTGAACCATGTTGATAGAGGAGACATGGTTTGGCAGCGGGTTAGTTTGGACGTTTAGGTTTGAGTCCTTGAAGGTCAGCACTTTAGTACGGACTAGCCTTTGGACCTCATTTTTTAGAGCGAGGCAACGTTCAATGTCATGTCCCGGTGCCCCTTGATGGTATGCACAAGTAAGGTCAGGGCGATACCATGGGGGTAACACATTTGGTACGGGAGGTGGTGCTTTTGTTTGCACGAGGTTTCTCGCAAGTAAAGCCGGGAGCAAGTCCGCGTACTTCATGGGTATTGGATCGAATGCCACTCTTGGGCGATTCTGATGATTAAAGGGTAGTTGAGGTGCTTGAGGTCGGAATTGCTGCTGACCTTGCGGGCGTGGTTGTTGATAATATGGTTGTTGATTATGTGGATGTTGTTGTTGTTGATATGATGGTTGATAATGAGGGGGAGGCCTTTGTGGGACCTGAATTTGGTAGTTTGGAGGTGTAGAGATGGAAGGTGAAATGGCAGAGACATGCGGATATGCTGAGTACCCTTGATGAGGTCCTCTATGGCCAATCATGCCGATATCTTGCTCTTTCTTCCTTGGGTAGCCACCCCCGAATCTCTTCGTGCTGCTAGACGGAGCACTTTCTTTCACTAAGCGTCCTTCTCGGACCGCATCCTCCAAACGTACGCCCATGCTTACCATTTCTGTGAAGTCACTTGGCGCACTCGCAACCATTCGTTCATAGTAAAAGGAACCAAGAGTATTCAAAAAGATCTTGGTCATTTCCTTTTCTTCTAGAGGCGGGCTAATCTGAGCCGCTATCTCTCTCCATCTTTGTGCGTACTCCTTAAAGGTCTCTTTGTCCTTTTGGGCCATGGCTCAGAGTTGGTCCCGGTCCGGGGCCATGTCCAAATTTTATTTGTACTGGCGGACAAACGCCTCTCCCAAGTCATTAAAGGTTTGGATTTTGGTACTATCCAAACCCATGTACCACTTCAAAGCGGCACCGGTTAAGCTATCTTGGAAATAATGGATGAGTAACTGATGGTTGTCTGTTTGGGTTGACATTTTCCTTGCGTACATTACCAAGTGACTTTGCGGGCAAGTATTCCCTTTGTACTTTTCAAAATCCGGGACCTTGAATTTAGGAGGGATTTTGACATTGGGTACAAGGCAGAGCTCATGGGCGCTTTTCCCAAATAAATCCTTTCCTCGGAGGGCTTTGATCTCCTTTTGCATTTCCTCGAATTTCTCTTGGAAATCAGCCATCCTATCTTGGGCACCTACATTTTCGGTATGAAAGATAGGCTCGTGATCATGCTGAGTGGTATGGACCACTGGCGTTGTGAAGGTCACAGTAGCCTGAGGGAAGGTAATCTCGGGTTGAAATACCGGAGCTTCTTGGAGAGTAGTGGGAATCGGGATAGACTCTTCACCAAACTCAAATGGCATGCCCCACGTACAACCGAGGGGTCTAGAGTGTTGTAGAGCATCGATATGTAACGTTGAAGTCGAAGCAAAGGCTGATGCTTGTGCTTGAGAACTGGAGGGAGGAGGAGGTGTCGGGATTTGCGCGGCCGCTAGTAGCTTCACTAACTCCGTTAGTTTTTCCATCTCCGTTTTCATAGATGTTAGTTCTTCACGAAGCTCATGATTCTCTTGCTCTAAATTCTCCATTTTCTTCTTTAAGGCTGCTCGAGTGTTGTAAGCGTGAGTTGCTTCGAGACGATGAGCCACTTCTCTTTATGGGAAGACGTGTAGTGTTGCGGAGGGAATGCGAACACTGAATACTCAATTCGGATTATGAGAAATCCTGAGGATAAGAAAAAGAAGGAAAATGAGTTTTGGACTCGAAGATGGACGTATGCATGATAATGAATGATGTATGTAAATGCATGAAAAAATTTTTGTTTTGCTTTACAAGGAAATTAAAAAGTGCAATTAATTTCCTATAAAGCAAAGTGATACGCGAAAATTATTTTCATGCATGTAAATGTATGGTATGCATATGTATGTTCAAAATTTCCCCCATCCTCACGTGTAGGCTCTAAAGATGAGATTTTCTAAAAAGGTCCCTAGAGATCACGGACCTCACAAGGAACTATTGTCGTCAATTGCAAATGCTCGCAAGACCTCAATATATTCCAAGTGAAATCTACTCTAGGCGGGGTTTTCGCATCTTCCCTTCAAGACATACGTCAAGTGGGCCTCCGCTACGCAACCCCATCCTATCTTAATTTTTTTTTCTCAAAGCTCGGGAATAGAGCCTCACACGTTCGGCATTAACCCGAACAATGTGGAGTAACATCGCTCAAGTAACCCCACAATGTATATAACATGGATATAAAGCAAATATGAAACAAATACATATAAAGCAAATGATAAACAAATAAGGATAACAAAGCATAAGCGTGCGAGCAAAACAAAGATACTTTAGCCTAAAAGCCAACTAAGATAGGCTTGACTTGTTATGCACAAAAACAAAGTGTTTAAGTGTCATCCCCAGTGAAGTCGCCATTTTTATCGCGTCGAATTTCGGATATCAAGCTATGGATAAGCATTGAATCACTAATGTTAAACCACGACTGAACTTTTAATTTTTCGGGGAAAAAGGAAAAAAGTTCGAAATTACCTTGAAAGAGATTTTAGGTTCGAAAGTCGTTTATGCGAGGGGAAGGTATTAGCACCCCTCACATCCGTTGTACTCAACGGGAACCTCTTAGTTAACTTAGGCTTAAAATGTTTTTTTGACGTTTTGCTTGCACGCTTAATCATATATATATATAAAGGAAGAAGAAAATATAATGTGAGGTGAAGAAAGAGATAAAAACAAACGAAAGAGAAAAGAAAAAAAGATTTTTTATTAACGGGCTTGACAAGATGTCGATCTTGCTCCTACGTATCTCCCGGTAGACGGAGAATTCAAAGCGTACGTAGTTCTAAAAAAAAGTTTGAAAACGCACAAAGGCGTAAAAGCTTTAAATGGTAAAAGACAAACGCTAAGGCGATAAACTCGCGCAAGGCGTAAATGTTTTAAGGGAAAAAAAGACAGACGCACAGAGGCGTAAAAGGTTTGAAAATAAAGACAAACGCACGGAGGCGTACAATGTTAAAAATAAACGCACGGAGGCGATAAATTCGCGCAAGGTGTAAAAAGGTTGAAAATAAACGCGCAAAGGCGCGAAAGGTTCGGATTGACCACAAGGGCCAAAATTGGTGAGTTGGATTCACTTTGAAAATAGAATGACGATTGTCCGAGCAACGAGACATACGTCAAGCATTCGTACAACCGGGGAAAGGAGAGACATACGTCAAACCACCCTTTTTCATTCAAGTTTTGTTTGAATTTAAAAAAACGTATTTTTTGGGGAAGCTAGAAAAGAATGACGATCGTCTAAGCAACGAGACATACGTCAAGTGTTTATCCGATCGGGGAAAGGAGAGACATACGTCAAACCACCCTTTTTCATTCAAGTTTCGTTTGAATTTTAAGAAAAAAGTGTAAACTGACAAAACACTCGTTTTTAGAACTCAAATAAAAAGAATTAACTGTTCAAATTAGTTGTTGCAACCAAAATGAACAAGTTTGTTGCTTAAATAAAAAAAGAAAATGTTTTTGTTGTTTTGATTTCTTACTTGGAAAAAAGAAAATAAATGCGATAAAATAAGCTAAACGCGAGGAAATAAAAAAACGATTGTTGGATTAAAATAAAAAGATTTTTTTGATCATGAATTGAACTATAAAAAATAAAAATAATGTAATGCATATTTATATACTTTGTTTCTAAATACATATATTCAAATGACATAAAAAATGCAAAATAAAATGAACAAATAAAAATAAAAAATAAAATGCATGAGATGATGTGGTAAATACATAAATGAGATGTTAAAAAACAATAAAACAATAAAAGGAAATAATAATAAAAGGAAAAAAATAAAATCTGCAAAGAAAATAAAAGAAATAAAATTAGGGAGGTGTAAAAACTAAAACTGGGGGGTGCTGGAAGTGAAAAACTGATCAGAAATAAAGAAAAGGGCCCAAAATGCATTGGGCCAACGTATTTTGATCTGGGCCGTCTGATTAATCAGATGGCCCAGATCTGATCACAAGGGGGAACAAGCCAGGGCTGTCTGATCTAAATCAAGTGGTCTGAGGAGGCGAGGGTGTGCGCTAAAGCGTACACCCTCGCACACTGAATCAGGGAGGGGTATATATACCCTTTCCCTTCATTTTTTTCTCACTTCTCACATTCTTTCTCTCTCTACCAACCGAATTCTCTCAACTCTCTCCCCCTTCTCTCCTCTTTGCTCGGCCGTGTGAGTTTTCCGGCGTGGTGGCCGCCGGCCTAAGCGGCGGCGCCACCGCGCCGGGGAGTAAAAACTCCCCCTTTTTCAAAAACAAACCCCTTTTCCTACATCCTTTTTCCTCCTAATCCTAAATCCGGCCTTGGATTTCTCAAAAAATCTCTCAAAAACTCTAGATCTAGGTTTCAAAAACTATAAATAACTACCTTTTTTTCTTTGTTGTGTACGGTTTTGGGTGTGTTAGGCTAGGCTTTCGTGTTTGTTGTGTTGGGTTGCTGGGTTTGTGGGTGGTGTGCGCGTGTTTGTGCTGGGTTCGTGTGAGTGTGTGTGTGTGTTATGTGTGTATATGCGTGTTAGTGTTGCTGGGTTTGTGTGGTATGTGGCTGAGTTGTTGGGACGTGTTTGCTGTTGTGTTTGCGTGCGTTGTGTTTGCGTTGCTAGGATGTGGCCGTGTGGTTGTTTGTGTTGGTGTGGGTTGGGTGAGTGTTAGTGCTGTTTGGGTCGTATGGTGTTTGCTGGATATGTGGCTTTGGAAGTTTTGCTGTATTGTTTTGTGTTGCAAAAAAAATCTGTTTGATTTCAAAATTCTCCCTTTTTTTCTTTGTGTTTGGGTCCTGTTAAATAGAGATTTTTGAGCTGCTTGTTGACTCAGAGGATAAACTTGCAAGTTGGTTTCTGCAGATTTTGGATAGGATTTGAGCAAACATTAAATGGGGATGTGATTTGCTGGATTTTTTGCAGATTTTGTGAGGATTTTTGAGGATTGTGATGATGAAAACCCAGGAGTTGGGGGCGCTGCAGTACTGGCTGTGTTTGTTGACTGTTTGACTTGGACTTGGACCAAAAAATAAAAATAATAATAATAATAGTAATAAATAACAATAATGACAATAAATAAAAGAAATAAATAAATGGTAAATATGACAATAATAAAATTAATGATAATAAAAACTGGGATAAAAAGTAAAAATAAAAAGTAATAAAATAAAATAAATAAACGAGACAAAAAATTGACATGAGGTATTTTAAAATACCTCCATGCCGAAATTTCGTCTGAAACGACGAAAATTCTCGGCTTAAAAAAAATGAGTAAAATGAGACGAAAATGGGTCAAAAAATGGGGTATGACACCCGTGCTTGGCACGAGTATCATACTAGTTTAATAGAAAACACTGGAGAAGGGAAAATTCGTCCTAATGAAAAGCATAGAGGGACAATTACATCTTTTCAAGTGCTTTGAAGGGAAAAAAATTAGGGTTAAGTGGTAGCTTGATGTAAGGAAGAAAGGAGGTGGGAAAAAATTGATTGAAATTGGTCCCACAATAATTATTAGTGCATATCAATTAAATTAATTAAACAATCTTTACGGTAATTATCATGGTTGATGGAATCTTTTTTTTGAACCCATTTAGCGTAATTCATTCCGTTTAATGATTCTACAATAATGAGAACTAGTAAAAACCCGTGCATTCGCACGGGTCACGTAACATTGTGATATTTTTTGTAAATATTACTTTATTTCAGATGCGAAAATCTATTAGATATTTACACCGCGTTCGTTGCGGATTTTTTATGCTTATATTTGTGTATGCAAATTTTTATATAAACAATCTATATGATAAAATTTTGAAAATTCATAATTATTTTTAAAAAAATCAACATTAATTTAATGTTTCTATTAAGTAATTTTTTTTGTTATATGCAAAAATCTATAAATTATTTGCACTGCGCTCGTTACAAATTGTACTAACTTATATATGCAAAAGACAATTTGTATATACCGATATAATAAAATTTTGAAAACTCATGACTATATTTATAATATGAGCACTAATACGGTGCTTCTATACTTAAAAAAAAACTAAAATCGTGCTTCTATTAAATATTTTTTTATTTTATATATAAAATAAAAAAATCGATATGATAAAATTTTGAGAATTCATAACTATTTTTAAAACATCAACATTAATTTAATGTTTCTATTAAGTAATTTTTTTTGTTATATGCAAAAAATTGTAAAATATTTGCACTGCGCTCGTTGCAAATTTTATTAACTTATATAAGAAATTTTTTATATGCCGATATAATAAAATTTTGAAAACTTATGACTATATGACTATATTTATAATGAGCACTAACACAGTGCTTTTATACTTAAAAAAAACTAATATCGTGCTTCTATTAAAATTTTTTTTATTTTATATATAAAACACCGTTAAATATTTGCAATGCGTTCATTGCAGAGTTTATGTGATTATATCTGCGGTGATTTTTATTTATCTATATGATAAAGTTAATAAGATAAAATTTTGAAAACCCGTGACTTTTTTTTTAAAATATATATCCACATTAATGTAATGTTTCCCCTTTAAAAAAAAATAATGTAATATGTCTATTAAATAATTTTTTATTTTATATGCAAATTAGTGAGATTAAAAGATAAATCGTCTATATATTAGAAAAAAAATACTAACACAAAAAATGATTTGTGATTGTAAAAAATCTCAACAAATTCAGGGAACAAATTATTAAATTAAGGTAATAACTAATAATTAAAATAACAACGATTTGAATACAAAGTTTGTTATCAAAGTTTAAGGCTTAGATTGTAACAAGGGATTGTTTTATATTGTTTTATTTAATTTTTAGATCAGTAATTATTTTATTGCAGTTGACCATTAAACCCTCAAAATTTGAAAGATTATGAGTTGTAGAAATTGTAGAAGTAGTAGATAGTATAGTAGATTAGTAATAGATTCGTCTATTTTATATGCTAAAATCACATATTTGCATTGTGCTCGTTGCAAATTTTATATACTATATCACGGAGTACAAATTTTTTTGGGTCAAAATATGTAGAACAGAATAGAAAATTGATAATTACATTCATTGTTGTTTTTCTTCATTAATAAAGGGATGAGACAATTAATGGGAAGATGTAAAAATCAATATCCTTCATACAATGGACAACGCCAAATCTTCAGAATTTTCAAACTTTACTATCAGTAGAATTTGACAATCTAACTATAGAATATTACTAAAATAAAAGGGAGGTTTATCTATTAGGACCAGCATCCCTACATTTAGATTTAATAAACATTTATGCTTTGATGATCGGCCAAAAAATAGACATTACATGCATTGGTTTATGATATCACCAATGTATTCTCTAAAGCTGTTACATTTCCATCAAATTTCTCCAGACAACGCAATTTATAGCTCCTATTACCTGCAAGAATTGAAGGAATCATAGTAGCAAGATTAGAAACATCTTTCAGCTTGTGCAGCTACACTGAGAAATACTATATAAAAAGAGTTGGGCAGCAAGTATAAGCCACTATAGATGCAAGAGCAAATTTATCTTTTATTTTTGTGGAATGATCTGAACTTGAAAAAGAGGCAGCACAGTTATGAGACAAAATAATCATGTGCCAACAAAATAAGTCACCAACTTAACCTACATTTAAATTAAAAAATAGGAACATATGGTGAGCCTTTATGTCATATATTTCATTCATGTAAGAAGCAAGAACAATTTATAAAAGTGTAATTGGTGAGAAAAAAAACATGCGTTGAAAAATAAAAAACGTCATAGTGTGGTAAAAATTTAAAGTTATAAGTTGCTGAAGTGTTAAAATTTAGGAGTTATCCCTTTGATATTTGACAACATTGAAAATTACCTTTTTTTTTCAAAGGATTAAAACTTATCTTTTGTAAACAAAAATATTGAATCATATTATAGCAAGTTCAACTTATGAAAGTCTTAGGCTGAAATAAATAGTTTTATTTTCTTACTGTATGTGCATGGTAACATAAGAGAAAATCTTTATGTGAAGTAGTGATCAAAACATAACTAATAGAACCATTATCAAATACAGTTTAAATGCAAAATATGATATCAAAGATAAAGTAAAATTAATAGTATTTGGACATCTTTATTGTGAAGGCATGGGATGCATTACCCATGTAGGTTCTTAACATCGAAAACCAAAGGACTGCATCTCTTTCAACACAAAACAGATGCAATGGCTTCTCCAAATGTAAATCATGTAAAATTTGAGACTATCAGTTGACAGTTGCTCCCAAAATCAGAAGAAGAAATGAAAGGAAGGGAAGTAGAAGATATGTTGTAATGTGTTGGAGGTGATTCTTCAATTACTGTATAGAAGAGGAAGTCAAGGGGAATGTGGAATTAGATGGAGGTCTAGTTTTGAAATTCATGGAATTTGATAATATTTATACTCCCTCCGTCCCAAATTGTATGTCACTTTGGAAAAAAAATTTGTCCCAAATTATATGTCGCTTTACAATACCAATGAAACATTAATGTTATTTTTCCTATTATATCCTTAACTATTTATTACTCTATATTTTTTCAATTCTTTAATTTATCTTTTCCATACCATTTATTAAGGACAATTTTGTAAAACAACTTATAATATCTCTTTCCCACACAAAATTAATTATATTTCTTAATACGTGTGAAATGCTCAAAACGTCATACAATTTGGGACGGAGGGAGTAGTAGTTAATGAAAAGCTATTTATAGTAGTTAATGAAGGTTATAGATTGGACTTATTGGAAGGAAAATGTGAACGCATGCAGAGCAATGAAAAGGCAAATAGTAACGTTCCACCAATAGGATTGCAAGGCCATGGGAAAAAAGAGGAATGGAAAATTGTGACCTTTTGACCGAAAAAAAAAATTGTGACTTTTAGATGTAAACTTTATTGAGAATAAGAAAAAAAAACTTGGGCAGATTAAAATTGTAGTGGGACACGAAAATAGGTACATAAATATTAATTACACAGAAGTGGGATTATTAAGGAAATACTAATGATTAGTGATAAAATTACCATCAAACCCATTAATATAGTGATTTGAGGAGATTTAGTGATGGTAATTGAGGGATTATGGTGGTAATTAAAATTCTTATTATAGTAGTAGATATTAATTAAACAATCTTTACGGTAATTATCATGGTTGATGGAATCTTTTTTTTGTACCCATTTAGCGTAATTCATTCCGTTTAATGATTCTACAATAATGAGAATATATACCTCCCCTCAACAAAAATGAAAAAGAAAGAGATTACATATACCTATGTAAGCTAATGGAATGTGTTGGGAGTTCGGGAGTGCTCAGAGCGGCAATTGACTAAATATCCAGGACCACTAAGAGACTTACACACTATATTTTTACCTACAATCTTCTTCTCAAGTGAGAGTCACCCACATCACTAACTTGATCCATATTAGGATTCCACTCCCGCTCCCCCACCGAGCCTAACTATGGCTCTGATACCACTTGTTGAGAAGTTCGAGGAGTGCTGAAAGCGACAAGGAGTTAAACGTCTATGACCACTAAGAGACTTAGACACCACATCTCTACCTGATGCCTTAAGACATGAGATATATGAGTCTTCTCTCTTATATCAAACGTTTCCTCCATTTTTAATTGATATGGGACATAATTATTCACGCTTGATTCCCAACAAAAAGCAATAGAAAATAAGAAGAAAAAAAATTGATGGAATCAAATCTCGTGTGATGAATCCTCTATCTACTTTATTCGAGGATACGTACATCGCTATAAAAGATGAAATGGAAAACTTACAAAAAAAAAAGTAAAAAAGAAAGATGAAGATGAAGTGAAACAGTAAACAAAGAAAAAAAATAAGGACACAGGAATCCAATTATTAATATTATTATTGGTATAATAAATATTACAAATCAAATTTTAGTATAATTTCTAGTATTATTGTGCCAAATAGTATCTTTTACCCAGTTGATATGGTCAGTAGTACGGAAAAAACCATCGATTTTTATTATCCAGAATTCTCCAATTTCCGCAAACATAGTTGTATATAAACGAATCCAAAACACGTTACATGACACTCCAAGATCAGGAACATTCCTTTCGAGAGTTTCTCCTGCATGCATTTCAAATTTTCCCCATACCTTATCACAATCAAAGTATACTGGTAATGAATCTAGAGGCAGCGCAATAAAGATTTTAACATTTTTCGTTTGGTTTTCTTGAAGTTTGGCATCATTTGAAGAATTACCTAGAGAAGATATTAGAGCAAGGAAAAAGAAAAGGACGACATAACATTTGGCTAACATTTTTGAGGATTTAATATGTGATATTTCTATGGTTGATTATAACATGAATGATTAGTCAAAGGTGCAAATGTGCATACACATATATAGTTAATTTTTTTTGAAGGGTAACCATGTCAAACCATATAAATTGTCAATACATTTAATAATACTACCGACTTTATTAATTTTTGTGATGTGTTCAACGGTGTCTTATATATAGGGATGAAGACTGAAGAAGTATATATTGCATAAGTTACATTTGACAATTAATACTTTTTAATAAAAACATTAGCAATTTAATATTTTTATTATCATACATATATTCATACTTAACCAAAGTATATAAGAGCTCTTAGATGAGATGACACGATTTTATTCAAAATTAATCTAGTTCCCGAAGTCAAATCATGCAATAAAGTTAAAACTATTATGGAGAGTTTGTTACCTATTTACGTCCACAATAGTGGGGGATTGGTCTCCACAATTGAATGTGGAAGATACACACAATAAATGCATTAGCAATTAAATGTTTTCATTATCATCATAAGTAACCAA
The DNA here is from genome assembly GCA_018208015.1 of Medicago ruthenica. Taxonomy (NCBI): domain Eukaryota; kingdom Viridiplantae; phylum Streptophyta; class Magnoliopsida; order Fabales; family Fabaceae; genus Medicago; species Medicago ruthenica. Next base: position 12,463,677 of record CM031374.1, on the reverse strand, counting down.
ACTTGTATGTAATTTGACTGAAATTATGTTTTTTCATAAATAAACTAAGTAACAAAAAAAATTTGTTGACTTTTCTTGACTTTTTCATAAATATACATAAATGCATTATGTTTTTTTCGTTGACTTTTAGTTCCAATCATAATTTATGTAACATCCCATGATTAATTAAGTGATTTATCTTTATACTTCTCATTTTCTTGATTCAACTTTGAGAGAAACTTAATTTAACATCATAATTCATAACAATCTTACTTAAGACCGCTAATTTATGCCAAACATGATGCTTAAAATGCAGGAAAACTGAAGGTTGCACCTTCTCATTACGGAATTTACGGTATAATAAAGGACATGTTATTGATTGAAACATAGTTTACACATTAGAGTCCAAAATTGGGAATTGGCCTTAAATGTTAACCGGGTCTTCGGAACACTGTTAAGGAAACAAAAAAAAGAAAGTTTTAAATTGAAAATAACTTTTTTTACTTTTGAAGAATTGACTATACAATTTGTACCAAAAAAAAATTGACTATACAATTTTCAATGCAATATCTACTATATTTACTCCTTTAACGAGTGGGTTGAGATTCACTCCCACAAATTTTACACGGAAGGAGGTCCAGTTCCAATTTGGACCATTCAATTGGTCTTTGTTTTTTAATGAATCCAAGTAAGCCAAATCAATGGCTTGAGTTCCACTAAATCCTCCGATCACCGAAGAGGATCCTTGCCCTTAACCAGTGGCCCTGAGATATGACACTGGTTAGTATTTCCTTAAAAGGATTTCCATTGATCTATGTTCCATTAAAAGAAATGAAAGGTCAAATTATTGCTGATTTTCTTGCTAATTAATATGTCAATAGTGATTAGTATAATTTTGAACAAAATTAGATAAGTTTGAATGATTGGAAATATATTTCGAAGGCATATGTCATACTCCCTCCGGTCCTTGTTATAAGAAGAAAAACAAAAAAACATCAAAACCAATACAATCATTAATTTAAACTTTTTAATATTTTTACAACTATACATTCGTAAAAAATCGTGAAGCATTAAATACATTCACAAACATTTAGATCGTGAAGCAAAATATGTAGCTTTGATAGCATGGCTCAAATAGTTGGTTGAATTTAGATCTAGAACTATTTTAATTTCTGGGGACTCTCAATTGGTCATAAGCCAATTAGAACAAAGTTATAAATGTGAGAGTGATCCTAATCTTTTGGAATATATCGAAAAAGATGATAGACTGACTACATGCCAATAAGTCACATAAATGTGAGATTTAAACTAGCCCCTTAATCACATAATGATCTACCACAATAAACTTCACCTATATTGTTGAGAAAAATCACAACATTCCTTTTAAGACAATGTTTTAATGATAACAAACTTCATTGAAGTAGATAGATCAATCTGATTATGATATGTGATTAACAAGTTGTTTTTAGTGTTCTTTACAACATGATATTACAAATACACATATATCCAAGAAACATGAATATTAACAACGCCAAGTGTTAAGAAGGACTTTCAAATGAGTACGTCCATTTTTTTTATGAAAATTAGTATGTTTGTTTTTTTTTTACAAAAAGTATGTTCATGTTGATTTCTACTATAAGAATGAGAAAAAATATTTTTGCATAACTATCTCCATTTTCCTAATGTATGAATCGAAGTGAAATATTAGTGAAAAGAGATAGATTTCGCACCCAAAATATTTGTTTTATTTTACGATCGATTCCTTTGGAATTCTACATCTTCACCACCACCACAGCGTCACTTCCGGTCACCATTTCCGCCGAATTTCGGCGACGCCACACTCTTAACACCGTTAACTCGCAATCTATTTTTCAGATCGATTTCACTGATTTAAGATCTCACCGCGGTTTTCGGTTAAGGAAGAAGATGAAGATGATGAAATAAAGAAGAAGAAGAAGAATATTCATGTGATTTTTGGGTTTGATGATTTTCAATAAAAAAATAAATACATTATCCTACGTGGCTTGCCACTTCATCAGCTTTCAATAAAAAATGAAAAAAAGGACTAATTTGTGCAAGATTATAAAGATAAAGGACCAATGTGGGAAAAAATAAAGATAAATGACCAATATCTTACAATTAAATAAGATAAACGACCATTTGAGTAATTTTATCTAATTCGGCAGTACAGTTTTTAATTGAAATGAAGTGTATTTATGATGAGAATGTGTGACACCCTTATATGATTTAATGTTATTTGTATTTTTAATTTAAAAAAATATTTTTGGGATCGGGTGTTACAACTACTGAACTAAATTCTTATCTTTACAAAATCCAACCAAAAAAGACCACCACATCCACATATATCTATAGAATCGAGTGGTCACACTACCAGAAAACTGGTGATTAGCCACGATTATTTAGCCACGGAACAGTGGGCGTGACAAAAATTTCACTTTGTCACGGTTAAAATTTCCATTTGTCACTTATTTAACCGTGGCTAAGTGAACATTCCCAATTCTTATTTTTCCCCTCAACGAAAACTCTTTTCGCGCCTATATTTTTCACTCTTCCTCCCTCATTCATTTTTTAGTTCTAATTTATACATCATGAGAGAGAGAAAAAGAGAAAACTCTTGTGCATGTAACAAAAAGTGGAATATATAATTCACATGTTACATTATGACATGGAAAAAGCAGGAACAAAAAGTATGTAGGTTAATGTTTGTAAGTTTTGTCTAAAAAGAACAAGTATGCAAATCCATGCTGCCAATGATGACTTTAATAAGTATGACACAAGAATCTTATCCATGATAATTGATATATAATTCAAGTTAAAGTTATGTAAAGCAATACAATTTAAAACTGCATATAACACCCGGTTAATTGCATTACACAATAACTTAAGCAATTATCATGCACGAAAAAATAGATACGAAAACAAAAACCATCTTACATTCATTGTTTAAACTTAGTGGAGCAATTTCAGAGTTGAGGACAAGAGTTTCCCTTTTCTTTTTAGTGAAACTATAATGAGGCGGTGCAATTATCTTTATCAATGATGGCCTTGAAAATACCATTAAGGAAACAGCTTTATGATACACTCCATAGCAGTTCCTCAAATTGATTTCTCTTAGTTGCGTGCAGTTTTCTACCACATACTTCACACCCTTCTCTATGACATACATACACCATTCTAGTAATAATTGCGAAACGCCATGACAACTCTTGGAAATCACACAAGTGCCTTATCATCAACTTCTGTATGTGACAAGTTCAACACCTCCAACTTGGAGACTTCAAAGTTCATTTTGCGTAGCTTCACTCTAGGACAGTAGGATAAATTTAAATGTTTAATCTTACAACAAAATCCTCCAGAGAATTAGAATTATCTACACTACCCACACTCTTACATTTGTATTCCACTCTGATCTCAGTAAGTGAAGGAGAGTTCCTAATGAATGCAAACAACATTGCATAGTCTTGCGGTTCATAGCTAGTAAAGGATACAGAGCTCAATGTCGGTCTCTCACATAGAGCAGCAGCAATGCCTATGTTGGTTAGAAGATTACAGTCAAACACAATGGCCTCTTCGAGAAGCTTGCAGTTCTTAAAGGAGAGGTGATGTTGGGGAACCTTTGAAAGAAACGAGGGAGGAAAGGACATATTGAAGCATGGAGAGTGAGAGAGAATCGGATACGGTTGGTGATGGAGAGTAACTGTTTTGAGAATTAGATGGAGAGTGTCTTCAAGTAGCGACCGTATTCGTCCTCGTTGAGGATTGCAAAGACATGTTCCCAACAATCATCAAGTAAATAAAATCTTGTGCTGCTGCCATTATTGTTTCTGTAGATGAAACCGATTGTTGTGAAAGAAGTTTTCTTTAGGGGTTCCGTTAGGTTTAAGTGACAGAAGAATGGAAGATAGATTCTTAAACCTTACTTTTTTTTATTATAATAACTCTACTTTTTTGTCAAAAAAAAACCTCACTTTTTTTTTTTGAGGGAAAGGTGGACGGATTACATTTAAATCACCGGAAAATATTTAGACCGTTTTGGCCACACACATATATTAAAACAATGGCTTAATTCCACTTTTCCCCCCTATATTTTGCCAATTGTGCGATTTTGCACCCCATGTTTTTTTTTGAGCGATTTGGCACCCCAACATTTACCCCCTTTCTGATTTTGTAGCCCCTTTTCTGATTTTGTTGAATTTTGCTGATGTGTCCTTGCCATTTGTGTAGTTTTGCTGATGTGTCCTTGCCATGTGTGTAATTGGCATTTTTAAAAAAAGAAAATTCCACATATGTTAGGCTGTGAATGGAATGGCACGTGACCCTCCAAACACAAACTCGTACCGCTCCTCTTCTCTCCCATGGCTGTTCGCAAATCACCTTTTCATCTTCTCCTCTTCTTCTCCCAAACGAAACCCTAATCTAATCGCAACTCACCATTTCATCTTTTGAAACGAAACCCTACCCTTTCGCAACTCACCATTTCATCTTTTGAATCGAACCCCTAATCGCAACCCACCATTTCACCTTCTGAACGAAACCCCTTTTGTTCTTAAACCGTAATTTCGATGGCAAAGGACAACAATGGAAAGGTGAAGATGAAGGAAACAATGGCGAAGAACAAATGTGGAAAGACGAAGAAGACAGAAACGATGGCGAAGAAGAACGATGTGTGTGCGAAGGAGGACGATGGAAACACGCATAAAGCTTGGACGCCAGAGTAAGTGTGATTTTGTAAAGTGTGATTTCAATAGATGTTTTGCTGTAAAGTATGAAATTTATGCATGATTTCAATAGATGATTTTCTGTAAAGTATGAAATTTTTTGTAAAGTATGATTTTGTCATTTATGCATGATTTCAATAGATGATTTTCTGTAAAGTATGAAATTTTTTGTAAACTATGATTTTGTCATTTATGCATGATTTCAATAGATGATTTTCTGTAAAGTATGAAATTTTTTGTAAACTATGATTTTGTCATTTATGCATGATTTCAATACAACTAGGCCATCTGAGAATATGATAAAGATCAGATTCCACTACAAGGGATATTTCACCTCTGACCCTGTAGATGCATATTTAAATGGGGAGGTATATGAAGGTGATGGTGTTTGGGATATGGATGAGATTAACACTTTAGATTTAAGTAAATTTGTAGAATTGATAGGGTACCCTGAATCAACTAGATTTTGGTATGTACTCCCAAAAAAAGGCCTATCTGGTGGGCTTAGACAGTTGGGCTGTGACAAAGATGTCCATGAGTTTGTAAGACAGCATAAGGGCTTCAATTATGCTGATGTGTATTTGGAAACACCCAGCCCTAACCCAACCTACCCAACCTACACAAATGATAAGCCAGCTCATAACCCAAGGCCCTACACAAATGAGAAACCAGCTCATAACCCAAGGCCCTACACAAATGAGAAACCATCTTCTGACCCAACCCACACAAATGAAATACCAGCTCATAACCCAACAACCTATACAAATGAGAAACCGTATTCTGACCCAACCCACACAAATGAAATACCAGCTCATAACCCAACAACCTACACAAATGAGATACCATCTTCTGACCCAACCCACACAAATGAAATACCAGCTCATAACCCAACAACCTACACAAATGAGATACCATATTCTGACCCAAGCAACATAAATGAAATACCAGCTCATAACCCAACCAACACAGAAGAGATTCCAGCTGAGGGTAACAAGGGTAATGAGGGTTGTGATGAGTTTAGTGACTCTGGTGATGATGATTATGATGTAAGTGATGGTGAATTTGATGGTGAATCTGAAATTGGATCTGGATCTGGATCAGAATTTGAGGATAGTGATTTTGATGAAAATTGGGCTTGGACTGATATACTTCCAGAAGAGACAGTGAATCCTTCAAAAGAGGGTAACAATGATTTTGTTGATGCTGGATCTGTAGAGGAGGGGGTTATTGAAGTAAGTGAAGATGGTGGTAAGAAGAAATATCCCAAGTTCAAAGTTCCTGATGGTGATGAGCCAGTGAGATTTCAGCTAGGTCAGATATTTATTTCTGCAGAACTTGTTAGAACTGTTGTGAAAGAATATGCTTTGAAATCTAGGAAGAATGTGTATTTAAACAAAAATGAGAAGGCTAGAATTGTTGTTAAGTGTTCTGATGGTTGTCCATTTTATATGAGAGTTATTAAGTCTACTCACAAGACTTACTTTCAGGTTGTTAGCTTAGATCCTATTCATAAATGTCACAGAACTGGTAAGAACAGACAAGCAAAACCTAGTGTCATAGGTAGGAAATTGATACCTATTCTTAGACACACTCCTGGTATGAGAATTAAAGCATTGCAAGCAGAATGTAAAACTAGGTGGGGTGTGATGCTAAGTAGATTTCAGATATATAGAGCAAAAACAAAAGCTTTGGAGATGATTGAGGGAGGTATGGTGGAACAGTACAAGCATCTCAGGAGTTATGCACAAGAGTTGTTAAGAAGTAACCCAGAAAGCACAGTTATAATCAAAACTGAATTAGGTGTGAATGGCCCAGTTTTTTCTAGGACGTATGTATGCTTCAATGCATGTAAGAGAGCATTTGTGAATAACTGTAGACCTTTGATTGGTCTTGATGGTTGTTTCTTGAAAGGAAGGTATGGGGGTCAATTACTATCTGCTGTTGGTAAAGATGGAAACAATCAAATGATTCCAATAGCTTTTGCAATTGTTGAGGCTGAGACAAAGGACTCATGGTCATGGTTTATTAACCTTCTTCTGGAAGATCTAAACAGAATTCAATATAGGAGATGGTCATTCATATCTGACCAACAAAAGGTATTTGTTCTTTACTTTATTGTCTTTTATGCTATTTGAATTAAACTGAATTAAACTGTGTGAGTACTGTAATGTTTGAGTTAGCATGCTGATCTCAGAACTTGAGTCTGATCTCAGACTCTTGAATTAATCTGTTTGGGTTAGCATGCTGATCTCAGAACTTGAATTAGAGTCTGTAATGTTTGAGTACTGTAATGTTTGAGTCTCAGAACTTGGGTTAGCATGCTGATCTCAGAACTGTAATGTTTGAGTCTCAGAACTTGGGTTAGCATGCTGATCTCAGAGCTGTAATGTTTGAGTCTCAGAACTTGAATCAGAACTTGAATCAGAACTTGAATCAGAACTTGTCTTTTTCTGTTTTCTCAAGCTATTTTAGGAGATATTAATAAGTTTTTTATTTCTTTGCTTTAGGGACTAGTAGATACTCTGAAGGATGTTGATGCCAATGTTGAACATAGGTTATGTGTGAAGCATTTGTATGGAAATTTTAGGAAGAGATTTCCTGGTGAAGCAATGAAAGAAGCACTATGGAGAGCTGCTAGATGTAACACAGTTCCTGAATGGGAGAAAGCCATGGAGAATATGAAGAAGATCAGTGAGGAAGCATGGGAGGAAAAGTCCAAACTTCCCCCTAGTATGTGGATCAGGGCACATTACAGTACTCACACTCAATGTGATTTGCAAGTTAATAATATGTGTGAGGCTTTTAACATGTCAATTCTAGAATATAGGGATTTGCCAATTATTTCAATTGTTGAGGGGATTAAGTTCTACATGACTAACAGAATTGTTAGACTTAGAGATTTTATGTTGAGATATGAGGGGGATATATGTCCTATAATTCAGAAGAGATTAGAAATTACAAAATAGGAAGCTGATGGATGGACTCCAAATTGGTCAGGAGATTTGAATTATAGTATTTTTGCTGTATCAAATGGTGTAGATCAGTATGTGGTCAATTTGAAGGATAAGACTTGTGCTTGTAGGAGATGGCAATTATCTGGTATTCCATGTGTACATGCAATATGCTGTATTTGGTTCGATGAAAAAGCACCTGAAGATTATGTTGCTAATTGGTATAGGTATATGATCTAGATTCCTCTGTTTGAATTAATCTGTTTGGGTTATAGCATGCATTTTAATTATGTTGAATTATTCTGTTTGCAGGAAAAACACATTTATAGCCTGTTATAACAACATCATACTACCTAACAATGGACCAAAATTATGGCCAACTGTTGATGGATTACCCATCCAGCCTCCATATGTTAGGAGGGCACCAGGAAGACCCAAGAAGGCTAGAAGAAAGACAAATGATGAGCCTACAAATTCTAGAAGATTGAAGAAGGTGGATGGAACTGTCAGATGCAAAAGATGTTTTGAATTAGGACACAATAGAAGAACATGTAAGGGGAAAACAGCTGCAGACAGAACTATACCAAAGGGTGGAAACAAGGTGAATATTATAGCATTTATAACTTTAATCTTATTACATTTATAATTTAGAGCACTAATTATTGTCAATTAATTGTGTAGTCAAATACTTGTTTCCTGCAACCGGAGACTCAATCTGCACCTCAATCTGCACCTGTGACACATACTGAAACTCAATCTGCACCAGTTACACAATCTGATAAGAGGCAAGCTGGAACTCAAAATGCAACTCAACCTGGAACTCAAAGTGAGGCAGTTGGAACTGTGTCACACTCTGGAACTGTATCACAATCTGCACAACAAAAGGGTGCCAAGAGGGGAAGGAAGAGAAATGCCCAAAGTGAGGCACTAGGAACACAACAATCTGTCAACAACTGAAGTGCTATTTAATTAGCCATTTTGATGTACATTTAGTCTTTTTGAAGTGCTATTAAATTAGCCATTTTGATGTAATTGCTATATTTGACAATCTGTTTGAATTTTATGAGGCATAACTAATTTGCCTGTAGACATTTATATGAGGCTGTTAGGCGTAAAGTTTGGTGCGCAAGATCAAAGGATAGATTCGACTGGATCGAAAAGTCGATGTTCTCATTTGGAACAATGGGCCTAGTGGATTACGGCCCAAAGCGCAAAATTCAGACCCAAGGTTTCGAAACTTGGCGCGCGAAAGAAGAAAGTGCTTCGACAAAGTGGAGAACGTGGGGAAACACGTGGAAGAACCCAGAGCGTAGGATCGAAATGGCGGTTTGAGTTTTGTCTGTAGTATATATAGTGATTTCTTAGAAGAAATCAGGGTCACAATTTTCATATACAAACTTCTCCCAAAACTTCCGAGTACTCACGCAATCGAAAGAAAGGAATTCCAAGGAAAAGATGTATGATTTGTGAACCATCTTTACTGTAATCATTTTTACATTTAATGCAATTTACTTTCACGCAATTTATATTGTTCTTTCATTTCAATTCAGTTTCTTTACCACTAATGTTAGTTTAACTTTGAGGCGAGTCAGAGTTGGAACATTTTCTCCTTTTAAGTTTTCTTAAACGAAAATCACATAATCTGTTTATCACTTTGATGAACATAACAAGTTTTCTAAAAAGCAAAGCACAAAATTGTCTTAAGATTTCTAGTTGATCTTGCAAGTGTAAAATACTTAAACTAGCGGTTGTTTACCAAATCCCAGCGTAAACAAATTGGCACGCCCAGTGGGACGGTTTTGTGCATTGTTTCTTTTTCTAAAATTTGTAACTGCTGTTTTGGGGTATGGTTAGAACCGTTCATATTCACAACTCAACGAACGCTCAGAATTCTAGTTCGATGAGTAGCGAGATGAACCCTGGTTCAGGGTCTCCTAATAATACTAGTCCTGGGGCCAGTTCGAGTGGGTCTTTATCTAATCCAACCACGATTAGTATACCAGTTGTGCCGACTATAACCAATCCCCAAGTGTCTAGTTCGTTCGAACTTCACACTAATATACCCACGCCAACCATGGCGTATTCAACAGTGTCTCCTGTAACTTCGGCTAGGCCGTTTAATTCGAATTTCATTACCAATCCTTTGTATGGGCCTATTCCTCCACCAACACTTGGTTTTTCGACCATGCCACCGTTTGACCCAAATAGGTATAGTACCTCTAGGATAAACTCTCAAGCTTTAACTAGTTCAACCGTGATGTCCTTGAGACAACAGATGGATGAGAGTAACCATGAAATGGTCAATATGTTGACGCAGCAAATTGGTACTGTATTTAACCCATTAATTCAGAATACTAACGAGAGTTACCAAATGTTGGCACACCAGATGGGTCGAATCGCTGATTTTTTCGGTACACCACCTCCTGCTCCGCCTAGGCTGACCCAGCAGGCACCTCAAGTGATAATGCCTGCCATGTCTGCCACACCCCAGAACCAAGGCCAGGCATTTACGGCTCATGAACAGCCATTAAACCAAGGCCAGGCATTTGTGGCACAGGAGGAGCCTCAGTACCAAAACGATGGCCCTCAACCGCCACGAGTAGTGTTAGTAAATAGAAACCAAGATGCTGATGAGGTAGTTCGAAATGTCCAGAACAATAATTTTGCTGGACATAATAATTTGACTAATCTCGTTGAGACAATTTTAGCCCAGAATGGCCTCAATGTAGGATGTCGAAGGCCAAATTTTGTTTCTGCGTTGTCTGAGTATGTGTTAGAAACTGAGTTACCAAGGGGTTGGAAATTCCCTAAGTATACTAAGTTCGCTGGGGATACTAGTGAGTCCACTGTCGAACACATCGCTAGGTTCTTAGCTGAGTCTGGTAATTTAGCCAATAACGAAAACTTGAGAATGAAGTATTTCCCTAATTCTCTAACTAAAAATGCTTTTACCTGGTTCACAACTCTTCCTCCTCATTCGATTCATACTTGGACTCAGTTAGAGAGGTTGTTCCATGAGCAATTTTACATGGGCCAAACTAAGATAAGTCTTAAAGAACTGGCCAGTGTTAAACGTAAAACCCAGGAATCTATTGATGACTACTTGAATAGATTTCGATTGCTTAAGGCTAGATGTTTTACTCAAGTCCCTGAACATGAACTGGTCGAAATGGCTGCTGGGGGTTTAGATTATTCGATCAGGAAAAAACTAGACACCCAATATCTTCGAGATATGTCTCAATTGGCTGATAGAGTTAGGCAACTCGAAAAGCTAAAAGCTGAAAAGCTTAGAACTTTTAAGTTTCAGAAAAAGAAGGAAATCACCTTTGTCGATACTTATGATAGTGATTATGAAAATGATATCGAAAATTCTGATTCTGATGATAATGGAATTAATGTGGCTGAGTTAAAGCCAGGGCCTCCATACACTTGTAAATTGTTGAGGCCTTCGAATGGAAAAAATCCAATCGAACCCAAAAATGATAAATTTGTTGCAAAAACTTATACGTTTGATGTAACCAAATGTGATGAAATCTTTGATCTATTGGTGGCTGATGGCCAGATAATTGTGCCAAAAGATTTGAAAATTCCACCAATAGAGCAAAGGAAGAAACGAGGTTATTGCAAATATCATAATTATTTGGGACATGCAACTCATCGATGTAATCTTTTCAGGGACTTGGTTCAAAAAGCGTTGAATGAAGGTAGGCTGAAGTTTGCTGATAAGGCCAAACCTCAAATGAAAGTGGATACAGATCCATTGCCAACTGCTGATGCTACCTATGTCGAAATTTATGACTGCAACATGGTGGATGTGGTTGATCCTGCACCAACGAAGGCTGTCCCTGAAGAGGAATATGAGAAGAAAGTTGAAGAGGTCTACCCTAAGGCTGGAGAAGAGTTGATAGACTTTCTGAATAGGTGTAAAATCAGTAATTCTGAAGTTATGCTGTGCCCAAGGTGTAGTGCGGTATGTGATAAGGAGGCCACTGCGGGCCTTAAAAATGTTGTTCCTTATGTTGACAACAAGAGGAAATGGTCGAACACTAAGCAAAAGCAAAAAGGTTGGCCATACCAAAAGGCTGACTGGAACAAGCCTGTTGCTAAGAGTCCTTCGATCCATCAAAGGTTGGGGCCTCAAAATACCTTTAAGCCATCGAACAAAGCGCCTGTGAATAAATGGGTGAGTGGTCAGCATGTAGCTTTTGACAACAGACCGATGGAAAAAGGGAGTTCAAGCAATGTGAGTGTGAAGATCACTGCTGAAACCAAAGACACAAAAGTAATTGCTGGATCTCAAAATGTGGAGGGCAATAAGTATGCTTACAAGAATAACTACAAAGGGAAAAATCCTATGACCCGCACCCAGTGGCGTAGGTTTCAGCGAAAGAAGAAGCTTGCTACTCAAAATGTAAGTGCTGGGGGCAATGCAACTGCAGTGCAGAAGGTTGATTTGGCTGTGAAGCCAGCAAAAGAGAGGCTTGCTCCAATTGCCGAAAGAATAATGGCTGAGGACGGGAAAAATGAGGAAGATGAGGAAGATTTCATGGATGATGATCTCCTTGATGATGAGCCGGATTTTGATGTTCTGGTTAATGTCATATCCATTTTGCCAGCGGAATATGACGTCCCAACTGAAATCAACGAAGAAGAAGATGATTTCGAAAACCCTGACATGGCTAACCATAAGCCAGTCTGCTATTATGTGATGGGAAATGGCTGTGTTGAAGAACATAATGCCATGTTCGAGAGGCCACACCTGGGTATGCAAAATCATTTAAAGGCCTTATTTATAAGAGCAAAAGTGAATGAGGTAGGTATCAGCAAAGTTCTGGTTGATGGTGGGGCTGTAGTAAATATTATGCCTCATTTTATGCTGAAAAAATTAGGTTTGTTCGACACTGACCTTCACTCCCACAATGTTGTGCTGGCTAATTATGAAGGAAAGACTGGTCACTCTTTGGGTGCCGTTCAAGTAGAGGTGTGTGTTGGGAGTACAGTTCGAAAAACTCTCTTCATGGTTATTGCTGCTAGGCCTAATTACAACCTGCTGCTGGGTAGGGAATGGATTCACGGAGTTGGAGCTGTTCCATCAACCATGCACCAAAGGTTGATTTTGTGGAGAGAGGATGGTTTAGTAGAAAATGTTGAAGCGGATCAGAGTGCTTACATTTCAGAAACTAACACCGTCACTCTTAAAAACTTTGACAAGAATTTGGCGGCCATTGCTCCATGTGGCGACCAATATGCTGCCTTCAATCCAAATAAAGTGGTGTCCGGGAACGTTTACCACTCTGTCAAATTACATCCAACCCATGGTTTCTGCTGGGAAAGGGAAGCTATTGATAAGCCCTTGACAGAGGATGAATTCCCATCACCTCAGGGATGGGGTGACCTCGACAGTCATGATGATTGAGTCTCCAGCATGGAGTAAGATTACGGCATATGCTGCCGAAAACAGAATGAAAATGGCTATGGAGGCCATTGAGTTTCAAAAAGACATGGCCGTTGAGGCCAATTTGGATTCACAAAAAGAGTTGGCTACAAAAGCCAATGATTCGAATCATGGCAATAAGCAAAGGTTAGATTGCATTTATGATGATGAACCTTTGGGTTTTGAGAAAGATCCAATTGGTTCAAATCAGAGAATGAGGGCTCAAGATCCTTTGCAAGAGATTGATATTGGAGATGGCTCTATCAAAAGGACAACATATATCAGTACCAATATTGATTCGAGCTTGAGAAGTAAAGTGGTCGAATTGCTGAAAGACTACAGGGATTGCTTTGCTTGGGATTACGATGAAATGCCAGGATTAAGCAAAGACTTGGTGGAACATAGGCTACCTCTTCGACCAGATAAAAGACCGGTGAAGCAGCTTCCAAGGAGGTTTGCTCCAGAAATCATGACAAAGATCAAAGCGGAGATCGAAAGGTTGCTCAAGTGCAAGTTCATTCGAACAGCCAGGTATGTAGAATGGTTAGCTAATATTGTTCCTGTCATTAAAAAGAATGGATCTCTTCGAGTTTGCATAGACTTTAGAGATTTAAATAATGTTACGCCAAAAGATGAATATTCAATGCCTGTAGCAGAAATGCTAGTTGATTCAGCAGCGGGTCATGAATATTTAAGCATGCTAGATGGTTATTCTGGCTATAACCAAATCTTCATTGCTGAAGATGATATATCTAAAACGGCTTTTCGTTGTCCTGGTGCTCTAGGCACTTATGAATGGGTAGTGATGCCCTTTGGATTAAAGAATGCTGGGGCAACATATCAAAGAGCAATGAACTCGATCTTTCATGATTTTATAGAGATCTTTATGCAAATCTATATTGATGACATTGTGGTTAAATCTTCATCTGCTGATGAACATTTAAGTCATCTTAAAAGATCTTTCGAAAGAATGAGTGTACTGGCAGTGAGTACAATACTTCTAGAAACTAGGGTTTCTGTGCTGTGTTTAGGTCATGCCTCGGGAATGGTCCCGAGGTTACTATTTGTAGCCTTTTTTGGGCCTACCCGGTCATGGTTTTGGGCCTAAATCATAAAAGGGCCAAAACCATGACTTGGGCGCCCTCCTAAGCTGCTGAGGGCGCCCCCAAAGGGTTATGTGTGATCGTCAAGTGGGCCCTATGCCCTCTTAGAGGACGTCCAGCCCTATTTTAAGGGTTCACACCCTTGGCTTTGGGGTCTTAATTCCTAGATAGTGAGAACTACGGTCCACAGCCCAACAAGCACGAGTCTTGGTACAAGGCGAAGTGATTAAACTGTTTACAGGGGGTTTGTCTGTGACCTTTTGCCCAGCAAGTGGGACTTAGTAACTACGAAGCCATGTGAAAAAATTTTATGAATACCAGCCCAACATGGGTGTTTAAACCCTGCATGGGTACTAGCCCAACATGGGTGTTTAAACCCTGCATGGGTACTAGCCCAACACGGATACTAGCCCAACGTGGGTATTAGCTCCATGTTTTGTTTTGAGTACCTTAGTGGGCGGCACTAGCCCTACGAGAGTGTTGGGCGCCAGCCCAACAGGAATATTTATGCTAGCCCAACAAGCACAAGTCTTGGTACAAGGCGAAGTGATTAAACTGCGTATAGCTCGCCACGTCCTTTAGACCATGTATTGAGGACGCCTCTTATTGGGATCCGACGGCTGGCGTGAGGCGACCGTTCGCTCTTGCTGACGTGTCCGAATCGTAGCGGTTCTCGGAAATCGTGCCAACTTAAGTGACGTCATCTGCGCGTTTCCCCAGGCTTTTTCGCTTTTAACTGAAACAGATCTACTTTACTTTGTACTTTCAGATTCTCCTTATCTCTTTTTCTTCCTTTGTCTCCGTCCTTTCCTTCCTATTCGTTCTCTTTTTCTCGTTCAAGCGGTTGCGGTGTTCGTGGAGAAAATTGCAGCTTACTGTTTTACAGATCGTCCGGAGTACTCGTTCGCTTCTCAAGCTCTCCATTTGTCTAGATCCAGGTACCTTACTTGATCTCGTTCTTTTTGCTTTAACATCCGTAGTATGGTGAGAATTAGAGAGTGCGATGCGGCGGGTAGGGAGTTATCCCCAGCTAATTCGGAGGAGAGGTGTAGGTTGTGGGGGGAGAGCGTTAGGCATGCGAGACGCTCTGATGGAACCATGGATTGGGTGGTGTTCGATAAGGCCTACTATGGCCACTCCCTTGAGACGGAGTCTTCGATTGGTTTGGACAGGGGTGAAGCGGGAAGTATTAGTGGAGATTCATCTGACGTTATTGTTCGTTCTGTTCGCCCAGGTCCGTTCTGTAGGAAGGGAATTTGTTACATGGCGTCTTCTAGTGATTCAGAACAAGAGAGTTTTGCCGACGAGGTGCTTCGTTCTGAGTCTGTATACTTGGACTCGCAACGGGTGGCGTTTTTCCGGAGTAAGCTGCACGTGTCTTCTACGGGATTTGAGGAGGACGTGGTTTTGGAACCTTGCCGTCCGGGCGAGAAAGTGTGCGCACAGAGGCCGAAAAGTCTGAAGAGTGAGATGTTCCATATGTACACCGCTGTTTTTGAAGATCTGGGCGTGAAGTATCCCTTCACGCCCTTTGAAGTTGACATGCTCAACTGTCTCAATGTCGCGCCTTCTCAGCTGCAGCCGAATAGCTGGGCTTTTATCCGCGCCTTTGAGATACTTTGTGAGGGATTGGGCTTCCAGCCTTCGGTTGGGTCCTTTTTTACTTTCTATGGCACAAAGGGGGTGGATAAGCAGTCTTGGGTGTCTGTCAGTGCGCACCCTGGTAAGAGGCTATTTCCGCCCTACGCCTCTCATTACAAAAATTGGAGACAAACATTCCTTCGGGTTAAGGGGCGAAAAGGTTGTGAGGCGGCCGCAGTATGGGTCGACGGTAAGCTGAAGTTTCCCACATGTTGGACGAGTGCTCCGGCGTCCATCATGGGTTTTGACTATGAGAAGTTGGACGCGTATGATCAGGGCGTCGTCTGTTTTTTGGACAAGATGTTGCCTATGAACATCCGGGAATTATTGAACAGGGAAGGTGACGTAGATAGCCTAGACGAGTATTTACGTGAGTCACATTTATTTGCTCAAGCTTATGTTTTGTATTTATATTGTCTTGTTCTTGACCTTTCGCTTTATTTTTTGTAGAGGATATGGCGCCCATGACTGCGGCAGAGAGGAAAAGATATCTTGAAGAGATGAAAGCAAAGAAGGCTGCTGAGGGGACGGCGACTACTGATCCCGCGGGGCTTATTACCCGTAAACCAAAGAGGAAGGCTGATCATCCGATCGAAGTCCCAGTTGAGAGCATTCCGGCGGCTCCGCGCGATAGGAGGTCGCCCGGAAAAGATAATAAAGGGAAGGCAGTGTCAGAGAAGAAAGGGAAGAAGACGCCCTCTCCTTCCCTGATTGGCGCTGTCAAAACCAGTAGCTCGGTGCCGTCTTTCTGGGACAAAAGTTTTGACTATGGGACTTACGTGAGGGAGAGGCTGGTATTCAATCCTGAGGATGCAGAGTCGGGAAGTCAGGGTGCTGTGCCTTTTATGATGAAGGATATTGGGATCCATTGTCTGCGGACTATGCTGCTTATAGACTCGGTTGATCGCAAGTATGAGGAGGTGGTGCAGAATGAGGAGGCCCTTCAAGCTACGGTGAGGGCGTTGGAGAAAGAGTTGGAGGAGGCCGGGAATGCTAGGGAGAAAGAAGTGCGGGAGGCTAGGGAGGCGGTGACGCTTGAGTTTGAGAAACGCATCTCCGATCTGAAGATTGGTTATGCGGCAGATCTCGCCGGAAAGGACGGTGTCATTGCCAGGCTACAAAACGATGTCGCGGCTGGAGCGGAAAAGGAGGCTCAACTCAAGGCCGAAGTTTTTGAAGCGAAGGGCGAGCTGGCTATGAACTTTGATGCTGGCTTTGAAAGGGCCAAAGCACAATTTGCCCTCCTCCATCCTGGCGTCGATACTTCCGCTTTTGACCCTTTTAAAATCATTGTAGATGGCGTCCTAGTGGACGAACCCTAATTTGTTTATTGTAATTTTAACTCCTTGACTTATTTTTAAATTCATTACTCTGCTTTGAATTTGTGTTCGTGATGTATTATCTTCACTTTTAAACTTTTTATTTTCCTGCAAACTTAAGCGTTTCGGAAGGTCTCTCCTGGGCGGTGATTCTATTTATTTCGTAACGGCGTCGATCGTTGTAGGCGTGTTTTCTTTTATCGCTTGATGCTACAGGGTTCCTTTATAAGGTTTTCCCGACAATCTTGTTTTGTGCTCGCGACGTCTTAGAGCCCTCTTGGGGGTTAAGGAATTAGGCGGCGATCTTATTTTCGTCTCGCGACGTCTTAGAGCCCACTTGGGGGTTAAGGAATTAGGCGGCGATCTTATTTTCGTCTCGCGACGTCTTAGAGCCCACTTGGGGGTTAAGGAATTAGGCGGCGATCTTATTTTCGTCTCGCGACGTCTTAGAGCCCACTTGGGGGTTAAGGAATTAGGCGGCGATCTTATTTTCGTCTCGCGACGTCTTAGAGCCCACTTGGGGGTTAAGGAATTAGGCGGCGATCTTATTTTAAGCTCACGACGTCTTAGAGCCCTGTCTTTAGGGTTAAGGAATTAGGTGGCATTTTCACTTTAAGCACACGACGTCTTAGAGCCCTCTTGGGGGTTAAGGAATTAGGTGGCTCTTTCTTTGTGGTTAACATATCATACGGCGAGCTCATTTGAGATTCGGCAATGGCGATCTGCTAAATGCAATGAGAGTAAGACGGACAAGCAATATATATATATGATATATGACATTAATAAAAAACCGGGGCCTCATTAAAAACCCCCATTACTGCGGGGGGAAAAGAGTGCCCCTTACTATCTTACTACTTAACTGTACAAAAAGAAAGCGAATTTATAAGATAAAAAACGGTAAGAACTAAAAAGGCTTTGTCTTCCCTCCAGCTCGCCCTTGAGTTGTCATGGCGAGTTCCGTCCTGTGCTGCCCTCAATCTTTTTCATCATCCTGCGGTTAGCTGGTTCTGTCCATAATATCAGCTCCTTCTTGATTTCGTCACATTCTACTTCTTCCTTCCTGGTCCTGAAAATTGGATTGGCCGGCTTTGGGCGAAGCGTCAGGAAAGGAGTACTAGTTTCCTCAACCTTCCTGGCCTCTCCGTGTTCTGCATTTTCTTCATCAGCATTGGCTCTCGAATTGACTGGCTTCAAGTGTGGTACCGAGAAGGGAGTACTTTCTTCCTCGACCCTCTCGATCTCCTCGGGCTCCGTATCCTCTTCTTCAACATTATTATTTTCTTCCTCGACTTTCTTGATTTCCTGGACATGAATTTCTTCTTCTAGGCTGGATACAATGAGGTTCACTCGGTGCACTTTTAGGTTACTGCTTCCTTTCTTCTCCTTCTGAATCTTCAAGCTATTGTGGTAACACTCTCGGGCTGCTCGCTGGTCTGCTCTAATGGTACCAACCCGCCCATCATCCAGCGGGTATTTCATGACGAGGAATTTGGTGGAAAGGTAGGCGTCGAGGGCGTTAAACGCTGGGCGGCCTACGATGACATTGTAGGAACAGGGCGAGTTGACTACCAAGTATCTAATCCTGATGGTTTTAGCATTACTACCTGTGCCGAATGTTGTTTTCAGCGTGACGTATCCCCGGACGTGCACCTGTTCCCCTGTAAAGCCGGCCAGTATTCCTTTAAAAGGCTGCAACTGTTCCTCGTCTAGACCC
The DNA here is from genome assembly GCA_018208015.1 of Medicago ruthenica. Taxonomy (NCBI): domain Eukaryota; kingdom Viridiplantae; phylum Streptophyta; class Magnoliopsida; order Fabales; family Fabaceae; genus Medicago; species Medicago ruthenica. Next base: position 12,444,797 of record CM031374.1, on the reverse strand, counting down.
ATCTTCTCAAAAGCAGAATAATAGAGGATGTCTGCAGAACTGCCTGGATCAATCAACACCCTCTTGACGTCCCAGTTGAAGATTTGGACAGTGACGACCATGGGATCGTCATCGTGAGGAATTACCCCCCTACGGTCTTCGCTCGAGAAAGTGATATCCACCTGACGCTCTGATTCCTTCTTGGTGTGGTCATCAAGCAGCATTATTTGTCTGACGTACTTCTTCCGGGAGGTGCTGGACTCCCCGCCTCCTGCAAAACCGCCAGATATGGTGTTCAAAGTGTGGCGCTCTCCTTCTTTCGCCACTTCTTTTTCTCTCTGGGGGTCTTCGTGGGGGCGCCTGTCCTCTCCTCTACCTTCCTTCACGTAACCCCTCAATCTGCCATTCTGAATCAGCTTCTCTATTTCCCTTTTCAGATGTATACAATCGTCTGTAGTGTGTCCTTTGATGCGGTGATATTTGCACCAGGCATCCTTATCGTTCCCCATGATTGTTCCTCTCGGCGGCTGAGGCTCAGGGATGATTCTGGAGTGGCAAACTTCTCTCCAGATTTGTTCACGGCGGGTGTTGAGGGCCGTGAAGGATTCTGGAGGGGGTGGGCGCCTGTCATGACCCTGGCGTTTGTATGGCGCTCGGTCTCTGCTACTGGACGGGTAATAATTGCGTCGATGATCATATCCGTAGGGAGCACGCTCCCTGGAATCTCTTGCCTTCTTCTCGGCGTTACTTTCTTCTCCCTTTATATAACACTCTGCTCTAGACATGATTTCTTCCATGGAGTCTGCTGGTTTTTGTGCCAACGACTCGTTGAACTGGCCAGCGCGGAGACCGTTCTGGAAGGCTCCCACAAACAACTCTTGGTTAGGGTTAATGACCTTGATGGTGGCGTCATTGTAGCGTGCAAGATACTCGCGGAGAGTCTCGTTGGGTCCTTGACGGACGTTGAAAAGGCTGGTAGACGAGACTTTGCGGTGGCGGCTTGCTGAGAACTGGTGTGTTAACTTGCGCGTCATATCCTGGTAGCTGACGACGGAAAATCGAGGCAGGTTCATATACCACCTCAGGGCGGCGTCTTTCAGGGTCCCTGCTAACAACTTGCACTTGAGAGAATCGGCCGCACCAATGACGGCCATTTGAGTGTTGAAGGCGGTCACATGCTCCACTGGGTCGCTTTTTCCATCGAAGGAGGAAAGAGATGGCGGCTTGAAATTCTCTGGCACCGGCGCGTTCCAAACTTCGGCGGACAGTGGTTGAGGGTCGGGGTCGGCCGATTCATCTTGCTGAGACCCATTCCCTTCGGCGTGTTGCTGCTGTTGGATGGTTTCCATGGTTGCTTGCAAGGCTTCATTGTGGTCGCGAAGTTGCTGGATCTGTTGTTGTAGAGCCTCTAAGGCCGCAGGGTCTGCCATCGCGCCGGCGACGACGGTAGTTTGGGTTTGTATGTTGAGTTTATGACTGGTGGTTAGAGATTCGCACCCTAAGCCTCGAATCCTAGGCTTAGATCAGGGTTTTCCAAACAGATGTGGGTCAGTCGTTTGATGGAGTTAGGGGTAGGTCTAGGGTTGAATCACGGCGGATTCAAAGGCTTTGAGGTCACTTCTGGGAGGTATAGTGGATACACGGCGCTCTGATGGCTCTCAGGGGCCGTGGATCGATCGTTTTTTTTTTCTGGGAGACGGTGGCTAGGTCAGTTTTACCGTAGCCCCACGGTGGGCGCCAACTGTACTGGCAGTGAGTACAATACTTCTAGAAACTAGGGTTTCTGTGCTGTGTTTAGGTCATGCCTCGGGAATGGTCCCGAGGTTACTATTTGTAGCCTTTTTTGGGCCTACCCGGTCATGGTTTTGGGCCTAAATCATAAAAGGGCCAAAACCATGACTTGGGCGCCCTCCTAAGCTGCTGAGGGCGCCCCCAAAGGGTTATGTGTGATCGTCAAGTGGGCCCTATGCCCTCTTAGAGGACGTCCAGCCCTATTTTAAGGGTTCACACCCTTGGCTTTGGGGTCTTAATTCCTAGATAGTGAGAACTACGGTCCAATGAGAAAATGTGGATTAAAAATGAATCCACTAAAATGTGCTTTTTGTGTACGTGCAGGAGATTTCCTTGGCTTTGTTGTGCATAAAAAGGGCATAGAGATCAATCAAAACAAGACAAAAGCTATCATGGAGACCAAGTCTCCAGCAACAAAGAAACAACTTCAATCATTGCTTGGGAAAATAAATTTTTTGAGAGGGTTCATTTCGAATCTAAGTGGAAAGGCTCAACCATTCTCTCCATTGTTAAAACTCAAGAAAGATGATATGTTTAAATGGGGAACGGAACAGCAAAAGGCATTTGACGAGATTAAGGCGTATTTGTCAAATCCTCCGACTTTGATGCCTCCCATTCGAAACAAAGAAATGAAGTTGTACATTGCAGCGTCAGATTCAACCATTGGGAGCATGCTTGCTCAAGAAGATGAAAATGGTGTTGAGAAAGCTATTTATTTTTTAAGTAGAGTTCTAAATGATGCTGAAACTAGATACAGTGTAATTGAAAAGCTTTGTCTTTGTTTGTATTTTTCTTGTACCAAACTCAAGCAATATATAAAGCCAGTTGATGTTTATGTTTATTCCCATTTCGATATTATTAAGCATATGTTATTGAAACCAATTTTGCACAGTAGGATTGGGAAATGGGCTTTGGCCTTAACAGAATATTCACTGACTTTTAAACCTTTAAAAGCTGTTAAGGGTCAAATAGTTGCTGATTTCATTGCTGATCATTCGGTAACTGAAACTTCAATGAATTGTGTTGAGTTTGAACCTTGGTCAATATACTTCGATGGGTCCAGACATAGGCAAGGTACAGGAATTGGAATCTTGATAGTTTCGCCATCAAGAGTTCCAACTAGGTTTAAGTATAGAATAAATGGGTCTTGTTCTAACAATGAAGCAGAGTACGAAGCTTTAATTGCGGGTTTGGAAATTCTCCTAGACTTGGGGGCAAGACACATTAAAATAAGAGGTGATTCTGAATTAGTTGTGAAACAATTAACTAAGGAATATAAATGTGTCCAAGAACACTTGATGAAATACTTCGTCATTGCGTTTTCCTTGTTAAAACATTTTGATTCCTATGATATTCAGCACATACCTCGAATCGAAAATCAAGAGGCAAACGATTTGGCTCAAATTGCTTCCGGTTATAAACTCTCGAAAGAAAAATTCGAAGAGATAATCGAGATTAAGGAGAAGTTAATTTCGAACGAGCCAGCCTCTAGTGAATTGTCAATGCCAAAACATTTGGGGGCAGATGAACAAGTTGTTAACGGTCTTGAAGATGTCGAAGATAATTTTCAAAACACTAATCTGCACTTCGATAGTTTTGTAACAGAAATTTTTGCCATTGAAAATTTAGTTGATAACGGTTGGAGAAAGCCAATTGTTAAATATTTGGAAGATCCAACTGGAACTACCGATAGGAAGATCAAATATAGGGCCTTAAGTTACACTATTATGGGAAATGAGTTATTTAAGAAAACTTCTGAAGGAGTTTTATTAAAATGTCTTAGTGAAAATGAGGCATATTTAGCCATTACCAATATACATAGTGGTTCTTGTGGTGCTCACCAAGCTGGCCATAAAATGAAATGGTTATTATTTCGACAAGGCTTATATTGGCCTTCTATGCTCAAGGATTGCATAGAATATGCCAAGAGTTGTCAAGAATGTCAGAGACATGCGGGTATTCAGCATGTGCCTGCGAATGAACTGAATTCGATTGTTAAGCCTTGGCCCTTTAGAGGATGGGCTTTAGATTTGATTGGCGAAATCAGGCCTGCGTCGTCAAAAAATCAACGGTATATCCTGGTTGGTATTGACTACTTCACAAAATGGATTGAAGCAGTTGCTCTGCCAAATGTGGATCAGGAAGCTGTGATTAGTTTTATTCAAAACCATATCATTTATAGGTTTGGGCTTCCTGAGACTATTACTACTGATCAGGGAACAGTATTTATTGGACGGAAGATGCAAGATTTCGCTGATCAGACAGGGTTTAAGCTGGTAACTTCGACACCATATTATGCTCAAGCAAATGGTCAAGTCGAAGCAGCCAATAAAGCCATCATTGGCTTAATTAAGAAACACATTGCTCAGAAACCAAGGAATTGGCATAAAACTTTAGACCAAGTCTTATGGGCATGTAGGAATTCTCCTAAGGAATCAACTAAGTCAACTCCATTTCGACTAACGTACGGCCATGATGCTGTGTTGCCTGTTGAAGTCATGATGCAATCGTTGAGAGTGCAAAGACAGATGGAGTTACCTACTGATCATTATTGGAATGCGATGTTAGACGAGTTAGTTGATCTAGACGAGGAAAGATTGCAAGCTTTAGATATGTTAATTAGACAAAAAGAAAGAGTTGCTAAAGCTTACAATAAGAAGGTTAAGCCTAAAGCCTTTAACGTAGGAGATCTGGTCTGGAAAGTTATTCTGCCTATGGACAGAAGAGATAGAGTTTTTGGGAAATGGTCACCAAATTGGGAAGGACCATTTAAAGTTTCTCAAGTGCTTTCGAATGGTGCTTATGAAATCGAAGAATTGACTCCTGACCAGCGTTCGATTAATATGAATGGTAAGTATTTAAAAAGATATAGACCAACGCTGCAAGAAGTTCGAATAAATCAAGAATAGTTCGAAAGCAGAATACTAAAATGGCAATATGCGAAGATGCCAGTAAAATAAAAGATTCGAATTAAAATGGTGAGTTTCATCCCTCATCATACAAAGGCCTTATCTTGGATTTTTATCCATCATAAAGTGCTAAAATTTTATTCGAATTACAGAAGAAAAGTGACGTTAATCTTGAGTGGGCCTTCATCCTAAAGAAAGGGTGACACGTTGATCTTGAAGGGACCTTCATTTCGAATCCACTTCTGAGTCTGATGAACGGAGATATTCCTTGTTTTCATCATAAGTCGAAAGGAACTCTGCCCAATCAGGGTCCGTACTATTAGACTCTGAGGAAGAGACCTCTGGTTGAGCCTTTGAAGGTGTTTTTCCTTCAGGAGGAGGGGGAGCTCTGCAGGTTCTTGAGCTTTCGCCCTTGGAAGAGGGTTTCTTTGTCTTCTTTGAGGAATCATCAGTCTTCTTGTTGTCTTTCTTTGCAGACGTTGTCTTCTTCTCATTGGTGTTCTTCGCAATCTGTTTGCCTTTACCCATGATTTTATTTTCCTTCAAAAGTGGTGATGGTAGGTGTATTATTATGACTTGCAGAATAAAGTGAGTAAAACGGATGGAGAATAACCATATATATAATGGTAAGATTATTAATAATTCTTCAACCGTTTCCTAATTTTTCTCGGAATTCACGCCAGTTCAGTTTGACTGTTTTGAAAACGGATGTTTGACTCGTTTTGAAACTAGAGCCAGTCAAGAGGTATGGCTTAAGAGTTACGCGTTTTGTTTTAAGCACAATCCTATCCGTTGCTAAAAAAGAGGGGTTTAGAGCGTATTACGAAAACCAAGTAAGTCTTCGATATTTGGCGTTTTCGAATGCTAAAATAGGCAAAGTGCTAACGAGGATGATTATAGCATGGAAAATTGGCATAAATATAAGGTATAAATTTGAGTACAATTGCCACATTCGAGAGTAACGTAAATTGAACAGTAAAAATGGTTAAATAAAAGTTACTACCAAAAGAGCATTTAAAGTAATATAACCAAATTGTTCAAGATAATTCGAAAACAACAAAACAATGATGGGTAGAAAAGCAAGTTAATCTGCTGCCGTCCAGGATTTGTTGGCTTGTCTGAAGTGGTAGTACTGCTCCTTGGTGTGATCAAGCTTTCGTTGCAGAACATTGCTTTCATTTGTCAAGCGATCAACTTCGCTGCTAACCATTAACCCATCACTGTAATGTTGGAGGCCTGCATGTGCCAGCTCTTCGATTTTGGACCTAGGGACTTCGACAGCTTGAGCAGCGAAACGTTCTTTCATCTTTTCCTCTTGAGCTATCTTGGCCTCCAACTCCCGGATTTCAGCTTTCCATTTTGAAATATTTTCTTCGCAAGTAGCCATCTGCAAGAATGCTCCTGCAGACGCGGCTTTGATTTTGGCAGCTTCCTCATTGTAGTGGGTGGCCTGTTTAAAATGGTCTTGCTGAACAGAAAGTTGGGTGTCTCGAAGCTGGGTACTACTCCTCAAGGCATGAAAATTTTTTGCATATTGCTCCAAGAAAGTTTCGGCCTGAGAAACTTTTAAGAACAGGTCTTCAGCAGTTTGTGGAGTTTGAAGTTTGCTGAAAAGAGCTTTGATGTTGAAGTAAATTGTGGGTTCTCTTTCGAGGAGTTCTAACATGTCTCCATCAATTACTTCTCGTTGAAACCTTAGCTCATGCTCTGCCTGTTCGAGTTGAAGAGCTTGTTCTCTGTCAGCTGCTGTGGGAACATACGTACCATGGCTGGACAACAAGGTGTTGAGCGCATCTTCCGGTGATAGGTGTTTGATGCCTTGTAAAACTTCGACTGGGAGACAGATATTGGGAATGGATTTCGGAGATGAGATGTCCTCATCATTGAGTGAATTATCTGTCTGAGTCGTTTGCTCATAGTCAGCACTTGAAGTTATTTCAACATTTTTGGCCTTATCTTCCTGGCTAACTTGAGGCTGGTGGTGACCTTCGGTGGTAGAAAATGTACCTTCAGGGATTTGATCATTCTTCTCGCCAGCGTTGGGGGCATCAGACATGGCGGCATCAACTCGAACAGGCGCTGTTTCTTCGTTGACAGGCAGAGTTTCAACTTCAGTTGGTAAGACCTGGTCTTCGTTGGTAGTGTCCATTTGAGGCGGAGAACTGACCAAGGCTTTTGGAGAGGTTGTTGGTAAGGGTTCATCTTTGCTAGCACCAACCTCATCTGTTTCCTGGTTCTCTTCGATGATTACCTTGTCTTTGCCTTCTTCGTCCCCTAGAGTTTCTTTTTCGGGGGAGGTTGGCTCCAAGTCTTGTTCTGGAGGAAAAAGCTGTTGGCTTAGTCCTTCGAGAACTTGCTTTACGGTGCTGTCTGGAGAAGTTTCCTCCACAATGGTTGACATGGGACGGTCCTGGAAAATGGAGGAAATAGTCAGATTACATGCGATATACCTAAAGGGAACGATGAGAAGGAGTTGGTGAATTACCTTTGGGGGTGAATCATTTCCAGTTTTGGGGTGTGGCTGCCCAATCTTTTCTTGTTGCGAGGAAGGAGCCTCTGGGTCCGCCTGGCTGGAGGAAGAAGGTTTTCGACGAGTTTTATCCTTTTTCTTTTTCTTCTTGTGCTTCTCAGCAGATTTTTCTTCGGTGAGAGTGAGTGAGGCTTCTTGCTCTTCGACCGTCTCGCCAACCACGGCCTCATCTTGGCTTTCAATTTTTTCTTGCCTACTCCTCTTCTTCTTTTTTGCTTTACTTGGCTTACCAGGCTCGAGCGGTTGTTTCGCTTTTTCGATGGTACTGGCCAAGCTTGCTCCAGCTGCGGACTCAGTTTGTCTGTTGGTGTCCTTCGAAGAGGCAGCCACATGTTCTGACTCAGGTTGCACATCAACAGGTTGGTCCGTTGTGGTCTGTAGCATAACATTCTATGTTAATATAAACGCTTTGAATAACGAAGCTAATTATCGAAGCAAAGTAGAGGATCGAAAGGTGTTAACCTTTTCATCATCACTTAGAGCAATCACAGGAGCTCCAAGGTTTGGTTTCTTCGAAGTCCCTTCAATACTTGTTGGGTTGGCCCTCTTCCGAGTGGTGACCTGAAAAGGGCATAGATTTAAATTGAGTCACCTGTGTAAATGGTAAACTCCATGTGAGAGGCCAAATAATAAATTTAAATGGCTTACCATTGGCTCCTTTTTGATCTTAACTGGAGGAGCCTGACTTGAGGCGTTAGACACTGCCTTCGATTTGCTTCCTAAAACAGGAAAAATTCGAACTAAGTTGATAAGTCAAAAAAGGATAAGTTTTGAAAATTTCGAAAGAGACGAAAGTTACCTTTAGAAGTCAATTTTCTTTGGATTGCAGCCGCTGCAGACGGGTTAAATCCTTCTCGAATTTTATCCATCAGGAGCTTCTTGTCAATGAGGTGAATGGAATGGTGCAAGTCCCACCATTTCGCAAACTCCCTAGTACAATAGTGGGAGTTATCATACTTGAAAGGAGTGATTCTACAACACCTTTTCTCAGCTTGACGGAGGAAGGAGTGGAAAGTTGGTTCAGTCATCCCATAATACCCTAAGCAAATCTCTTTTTCGTTAAGGTAAAAGCTTTTAGGCAATAGCTGAGTTAGTCCAAATTGTCTTGAAACTAAGTTCGGAAAGTATCCTACTAATCCGAACTCTGAGGACGTAACGCCATAACAACAGGAGATAAGGGTGGGGTTGAGATAGGCTAACCAAATGGCAGTGATTTCTTCCTCATTCTCAGGCAGCGGAGGGAATGGGTGAGCAAACCAGTGAGGCCCGACTTTTCGATCTACAAAAGGGGCAAAGCTGCTCTTGAATGTCTTCAGGTTGAGAAAGGCCTCGAAGTATTGTATGAAGAGTTGTTCTGAATCGAGGCCTCTCATTCTTGGAATCATTCGAGATAGCCTTGTGCCTTCAATTTGGCGCCCACGAGTCGCCTCGAAACAGGGTTCTGGGAGTATTAAGTCGAGCTCCCGAGGAAAAGTAGCATTTAACCACAGCTGGAGAAGCCAAAAAGGGCCATACGCTAGGAAAGTTGACCCAGAACCTGTGAGCTTAATATTTTCACAGGCAGACCTCATGGCCTCGTATAGAGCTCCCAGAATAAGGCTTCCCAAGCCGAAAGACTGGCATTCGTGAATTTGGATGGCCATAGGGATGAATTTCTTGGCTACTTGCAAAGATCTTGTGCAAAAGACAAACTGAGACAACCAAAGGGTAAGGAAAGCTACATGTTCCTCGTCGCCTACTTCGCTGTCATCTTTGTGATGCTCGTTGATATACTTCGAATAAGCATTCGACGTATAAGATAGCTTGATATTGTCACTGAGTCGAGTAGGATCGTAAGTGGCACCATCAGGTCGAAGTCCTGTGATGGCTGCTACATCGAAGAGAGTGGGGGTCATCATTCCACATTCGAAGTGGAAAGTGTTGGTCGAAGATTCGAAGAAATGCAAGGCAGCAATCAGCATTTCTTGGTGATATTTCATGCCAGTTCGAGAAAGTTGGATCAGATCGAAAATCCCATAGTCTTTCCAGATATCGCCGTAGTTGCTTTCGACCCTGTCCAACCAGTTGAGGTACTGCTGAGTTGCAGAAGGTGCAGACCTAAAGACCTTGTTTGGGTACTTTAAATAGTTAAAGTTATAAGGTTCGTCCAAAAAGGCCCTAGGGCTGCAAGGTTTGTAAAGAGGGAAAATGGACATGGTTTGACTGTTTCGATTTTTGTCATCTGGTTTAGGACCACCAAAAGCGTGAACAGTTTTATTGAGGGAATAGGGAAAGATAACCTGAGTTTCCCAGATTTTCTTGTGTTCAAGCTTAAGAGTTGGCTCTGGTACTTGGCCGTCCCCGTAAGTACTGATTGTGAGGTCTGACCATTTCCCAGCCATTGGAAGTGCTTCTTTAGTTCCAGAACCTGACGCCATTAATGGAGCTTTAAGGTTATGTTCGCAGAAAAGGGTTTGGAATACGGAGATTGAAATGGAAGAGAAATGGCTGGAAAAGTTGTGAAAAGGTTTCATCAACTTGAGTGACTCTATTTATAGGGTTAATAGAGTGTGTTTTTTAATAATAAATTCAGATGAAAAAGTTCACTCTTCAACTTCCGGGTTAGCCACGTGTCCCACTCCCACCAAGAAACCAGGAGGTCATGATGGTTGGAGGAGATGAGACGTTTTGAAAAAGGTCATGATTGTCTTTTCTGACATTATTACCGTCCTTGGAAACGGTGCAACAGTGAATAAAATAATAAAAGGAAAAAGGTTTTTCAAAAACGCCATTTTCTTATTCGACGAATCCGATCGAAAGTGGCATTTTTGGGGGGCAATTTGTTAGGCGTAAAGTTTGGTGCGCAAGATCAAAGGATAGATTCGACTGGATCGAAAAGTCGATGTTCTCATTTGGAACAATGGGCCTAGTGGATTACGGCCCAAAGCGCAAAATTCAGACCCAAGGTTTCGAAACTTGGCGCGCGAAAGAAGAAAGTGCTTCGACAAAGTGGAGAACGTGGGGAAACACGTGGAAGAACCCAGAGCGTAGGATCGAAATGGCGGTTTGAGTTTTGTCTGTAGTATATATAGTGATTTCTTAGAAGAAATCAGGGTCACAATTTTCATATACAAACTTCTCCCAAAACTTCCGAGTACTCACGCAATCGAAAGAAAGGAATTCCAAGGAAAAGATGTATGATTTGTGAACCATCTTTACTGTAATCATTTTTACATTTAATGCAATTTACTTTCAGCAATTTATATTGTTCTTTCATTTCAATTCAGTTTCTTTACCACTAATGTTAGTTTAACTTTGAGGCGAGTCAGAGTTGGAACATTTTCTCCTTTTAAGTTTTCTTAAACGAAAATCACATAATCTGTTTATCACTTTGATGAACATAACAAGTTTTCTAAAAAGCAAAGCACAAAATTGTCTTAAGATTTCTAGTTGATCTTGCAAGTGTAAAATACTTAAACTACCGGTTGTTTACCAAATCCCAGCGTAAACAGAGGCATAACTAATCTGTCAATCTGTTTGAATTTTGATGTAATTGCTTTGGAGATGTAATTGCCATGAGGCATAACTCAATGATGTTATGTTTGTTATTTCCATTATCAGCAATGAATATCAATATTATGGCCAAATATTACAGGAACATTATACGCAACAATGTATATATAGAATGAATAATCTCATTTAACCAAACAATAACATTACTTTTTCAATCAAACTTCTTCATCATTACATTAGAAATGAGCCTAGAAATGAACTACTCAATAACATTACATTCTTAATTAAACATCAACATTACCATCACAACCAACAATAACATTACAATCTTAATTAAACATCAACATTACCATCACAACCAGCACTAACATTACAATCTTACTTAGACATCACATTACAATCACAACCAACAATAACATTACAATCAATCCTAAACATATAACTCCTCTAACAAGCTTTTTGTTCATATTTTGCAGTGAATCATTTTGCTTCAACAAAGCATTGATAAGCTTCTTCTCTCTCTCAGAACATGCTTCATCGTACCAATTGAAGAAGTTACAGCCCTTACCCTTGCTTTTTGTGTACAACCCGCAACCGAAAAACCTCCTGCCTGGGTTCTCTAAAGTCCATGATGTACAAAGAGGAGAATCAACGCCGCACCTGCACTTGAATTGAGGCCTCTTCCAAGAAGATGCAGATGAAGAACTGGATCTAGAACCACCACCAGCCATGTTCAGATTACGAAGAAGAAGAATAAGATGCAGATTATGCGTGACCCAATGCAAGGAAGAAGAAGAAGAAGAAGATGAATATGCGTGAAGAAGAAGAAGATGAATATGTGTGACCCAAAGCTGAAGAACTTGAGTACGGACGAAGAAGAAAAGTAAGAAGAATGTCGAACTGAAGAAGAAGAAGAGGAAGGGGGCTACATGATTCCACTTCTGTCACGTGATGGTCCAAAAAGCCTTCAATTTTTATTTTTTTAAAAAATGAAATTACACACATGGCAACACATCAGCAAAAAATTCAACGCATCAGCAAAAAAATCAGAAGGGGGCTACAAAATCAGAAAGGGGGTAAATGTTGGGGTGCCAAATCGCTCAAAAAAAAACATGGGGTGCAAAATCGCACAATTGGCAAAATATAGGGGGGAAAAGTGGAATTAAGCCTAAAACAATTCCTTAAAAAATATGTATTAAAAAAAATAAAAAAGACGACCTCTCTTTCCGTTTTTATTGACAAGCAACTAAAATATGATAAAAAAATAATTATGTGAAGAAGAAAACTTAAAAGAAAAAATGTTATACCAAAACACTATATTTTTATTTAAGGTCAAAATAATGTATTTTTTCTTGTTCAATATTTTTTCTGTTGTTGTGGATTGTTCCTCTTGCTGTTGTGGATTGTTTCTATTTAACATCATTTAATAATTTTTGTAATTGATGATATAAGTTATATTATAAAAATGTTAAAATAGTTTAAATGAAGCATAAAATATAAGGAAAAAAAATCTAGTCCAAAAGTTTATATGGCCTTTATTTATTCTTATAAATGCACCTTTAAGATAAGGTTATGAGTTAAATAAAGAATGATATATTGTTAATGTTATTGAAAAAGATAAAAAAAATTATATTATACGTACTATATTATCGATGGCATTGAAAAAAATAAGCAAGCTTTATAATACGAAAAATTTACAAAGAGAAAACTAATTCATTTCATTAAAGATCATGAGATCAATACAAGATGAAAAGTCAAAATAAAGTTGTGAACTTACATTATTAGCAACCATATTAGTCACTTTCATAGAAAACTAGAAATAAGAGTTGTCACACATAAAGAAGATAAAATACTACGAAAACGAGTCAATATGCAAGCCCTTATAAACCAATCAATCGTTAGTTGGTAAATAATCACGAGCTTTTCTCCATAGACAATTACGTTACGTACTTTAGGGGGCACTTTTAGATTCCATAAAACCTGCCAATTACCTTTCACCTTCCATTTTTCATTATCAACTAATTGCTTTAACATGTGCAATATTGCTAAAAGATCCATCTTTCTGTTAATGTTAATAGTTTACCTACCATAGATATTTTTTCACAATGATAAGATAAATATTATAAAACACAAAAGAACTAATTAAATTAAAATGATATCAATACTACAAGTAAAAGGGATATTAATCACCACAAGCATAACTCAGTTGACAGGGAGAATGCATTGTTATATGTAGGAACGGAGGTTCGAACCCTGGACACCCCACTTATTCACCTTAGAAGATGAATTTTAGCCACTAAGCTACTTGACAAAAAAAATATTAAACTTTCACTGTACTTAAATTATACCTAATAACCCAACTCTCAATCAACTTTAAATTTAAATCTAAATCTATACCTAAATTATAGGAAATTGCATCAAATTGGGAGAAACCCTTTGAATTGATGTGTGATGCAAGGGAAATGCATAACAAGGTTTTCCACTCCATCGATTTTGCAAGTAGGACCATGATTGATGCGCAACTCAGCTACACCACAACCGAAAAGGAAATTTTGACAGTTGCGTTTACATTTTACAAGTTCATATCCTACTTGGCTGATACCAAAATCATTGTGTACATTGCACAAGTTGCCATAAGATGTCTCATTGCAAAAAGCATGGCAAACGAAACTTCTTCTCATATGGGTCCTTCTTCTGCAAGAGTTTGATCTAATTGAGATCATAGAATGTAACACCCAAAGTTTTTGTTATTTATTTTTGAATCATATGTGTTATTTGGTAGATATTTGGATGTTTTTTTACTCAAAATAAAAAAGATATTTGGATGCTTATACGTCAATACAAATATTTAGTAGTTGTTTTACAATAACTAATTAACGGATTATCGTGTTTGTCAACCAATAATTATCACATTTTTGTTCTACAATTTGGTAGATGTTTTCCATTTTTAAATTTCGACCACTTTTGTAAAAATATTTGTTTATATTTATTTATACCTTTCGAAGTTAACTAGAACTCGAAATAATATTGTCTTTCCGAGTGTCCTAAATTTCATCTCTTCTAGCTTGGATGACATTCGTAACCTCTTAGGAGAGGGTCTTAAGGTTAAACCTCATTGTCATGTCTCTTGGAAGCCTCCTCCTTCAAAGACTTATAAGTTGAACGTTGATGGTAGCTCATGCTATGGTGGAACCCTTCCTAATTCTAGTGAGGTATGGCTTCTTGGCTGCTTTAGCTATTGTGGTCACACTGCAAACATGAATGCAGAGGTAATGGCTATCGACTGCGGCCTCGATATGGCTTGAAACGTTGATTGTTGTTCTATTAGTTGTGAATCCGACTCTCAGTCGACATTGCTTCTTTGTAGGATGACCACCCCTTGGCTCGCCCATATGCGCCATTGGTTCCCCATATCAAGAGATACTTATCTTGCAATTGGGATCTTAGTTTCACTCACACTCTTCGTGAAGATAAGGCTTGTGCGGATTGACTTGCTAAGCACGGTCCTTCTTCTATGTATTTTGTTGTCATTCTTATGTCTAACTCAACTTTCTTCAACTCTTCTTCCTATGCAATGAGAGTTAGTTTCTTGAGAGCTTAGTTTTGTTTGTTATTTGTTTCTTTGTATTTCCATCGATAAAAAAAATATATACAAAATTAATATTTATTATTTTATCATTAATATTTTTAACTATTTATTGTAGAAATAAGATAATAAACAGTTCCTTCAAATAAACAGATAATAAACAGTTAACAGTACCATGGGAAAAACAAATAAATCCATTCAAATGATAAAAAAAACTATATTTTATTTTATGTAAATAACTTTTAAACGAGAACTAAAATAACAATGGAAGAGAGGTATATTAATAGCATATATAAGTGAAAAATCTTGCCAGAGTTGCGTAGGACTAATTAACTTCTTTCTACATATAGCTATTATTATTTTTCATTTACCAGCCAAATTTTGTACATTAAATATCATACTAACAAAAGAGTCAACACAAAGACACAACAGAATACAAATTGCTCCTGCTCAATTCTTCAGGACCTGTCAATTAACATTTACCATAAGTACTTGAAATATATCCTTCTAAGTACTATTTTCAACATACTCTTACATTATTAGATAAATTCATTTAACTCTACATGAATTTTATCTAATAATACAAAATATGTTAAAGAGTGTGTTGTCAGCATCATCGATCAATTTACGACTTAAACTTTGATATGTATTTTCTTATTAGGAGAGATGACCCTAAATATATGTTCCTCTCCGGTGCAATTATCTACTTCAACAATCCAATTACTCTTATTCCTTTGGACAACCATATCATTATCCTTCTTCACATTAAGATCAATTTTGGTCACAAGCAACCCTTCTCCTATAGGTAAATATGTTGCCCTCAATTGTCTCCATCTCAATGCCCTATGCCTAACATTATAACCAACCACAAGTGCTCCATCTTTGTTGGCACCTTTAAATGCTGCTAGAAAAACTTCTCTTGCATTATTCATGTCACAATCTACAAGAACAAAATCAGCTCCTTTGTAGTCATTTAAGAGAAGGGTTTTAGCATCTCCTACAACAAACTCAACACTATCTTTATGAACTCCTAAAGCTTCTTGGGATGCTTGTAATTCATTTTGTCCACATGAGATGCATACCACACGGCCGTGTGTTTGTTGAGAGGCTGCAGCAAGTGCTAGCGTGGTAGAACCAGCCACGTTAGCACTTGCTACCACCATGAGTTGTGCATTTTTTCCTGCTGCAATAGCTGATATGAATTCGGCTACATCGGGTTCTTTTCCCCTTTTGGCCTGCAAAATGAAATTAAGAAAGATAAGACTGGAAACTAATTAACGAAATTTAAGGTACAAATATTTGTCCATCCAAAAAATAAAATAGAAGAGTTTCAGAAAAGATTTGTGACTACAATTTGTGCTGCGACATCAAAGTTTTGATATTAATGCATTGTTATTGCAACTATGGCCATATCAACTACATTTAATTCTTCCTCTATAAAAAAATATAATAAAACTACATTTAATTCAGATTCTCTAGTATATAAAAAATTGTTGCGCAACCGCGAGGCAAGAACAGCCACTCAACACACAACCTTGAGACTATTTATCTTGCATAGGAAAAAAAAATTCAGTTTACGAATAACATAATGATATGCTCTTTCTGTGCTTACCATTTTGAGAGCTTGAAGATAAGCCTTCTTGGCATTTTCAGCTGACCATTCAGACATGATGATGTTGGATATTTTTTCCTCAAGTTTCAGATTTCTTTTGTGAGTTTGATTTGAAGCTATATTTGATGTGTGTTTCAAGTTGTTGGGGAGCATAAGCAATGAATTGTATATATACATAAATATTGTGTTGAGAAGACCATAGCTTATTATATGTCATTAATTAAATCATCTCTCATATACTCCCCCGGTGTTTTATTATATTAGTCACTTTGTGACTTTCACACACGTTAAGAAATACAATTAATTTTGTATGAAAAATAAATTATGAAAGAATTTAGAAAAAAATCCTTCATTGACATGAGAAAGAAGATTTAAAAGAACTAAAGAAGATGTAGTAATAAATAGTAAATTGTATGATCAAAAAACAATACTAATACTTCATTGAGATGATTATCAAAGGGACGTGAAAAAAGATGAGTGATTTTTCTTTTTTAACCAAAGAGACGAGTGATTTTATATTAAATTTAATTAATAATTTTTTCATTTTTAATTAGTCAGTCCTTAAAAAGATTTTATTTATAATTTCTTTGAAAACTAGTACTTCAATTTTTCAATTAAAATTTGGCATGTAATTCATAATAATCAAAGAAATTAAATTTCAATATTTTCAAGCATAAAAATCCTCAAACTCGCCAATTACTTACTAAAATAACTATACTTTTTTTGTTAACCCTTTAGTTCTTGTAGGAAAAGGGCTATCGTAATCCGAAGTTCGGTTAAAAGGTAATTAAAGTTTTGTCAAGAATTATTCTACTTAGAAATTAAACTCAAATTCTTTTAAACAATTTATCATTGGTGAAACTCATTAACCACTTAAATTCAATTTCCTGACTATAGTATATTTTTCTCATTCTAGGTAGAATTCATGGGAACTTGAACCCAAAACATCTCTCACAATATAAGTGTTGTCATTTGTCATTCTCTAATATCATGATTCATGAGTTTATGGGTTTGGATATGTTTTAAATAAATCTAATAAGTTTCAATGATTAATATTTTAATTTTTACTAGGTTTTTGGACTTTTTGAGTTTGGATGTAACTGAGGGAGGTTATATTTTAGATTCTCTGCATTCTGCCGTCCAAATGGGCACCAATTATGGTGAATGTCTTATGTTTCGTCAAAAATTATTGAATGAATATGAATATAAATTTGGCACATATAGTATAGCTGATTCTTCCCAAGCACGCACGCACACGTTATGCCTACGGGAACAAAATTTCAATTTTATTTTCCATATATAGTTTGCTAGTAGTAGAGTATCTCGATGATGCTGGAGTCTAAGATCTGATTTGAACTTTCCTATTAATCAAATTAATTAATCTAGTATTATTCAAAAAATAATAATAATCTAGTAATCCATGTTTTTTTCCAAAAGTATCTAGTGATCTAAGCTAACACGATGCAAATAATTTCATTTGACTCGACTATTGTATATGGTGAGAAGCTAACAAAAAATTCAAGCATGATGATTAAGAGTGGGAATAGGCTGTACCGAGTTGAGTTTTGTTTAAATAGGTCAAACCTATTCTAAAAAATTAAAGCATAAAGACTTTATTTTAAGTATGAGCTGACCTTTTTAAAAGACATGACATGGTCTATTAGTCTGTCTAAAAGTCTAGTTTGTGCTAAAGATTTTAAATAAAACATTTGACATATTTATAAAAAGGATAATAAGCATATATTTTTTTAAAAGGCTAATAAGCCAATAAAATTATGTAGAGCCTAAAAATCCAATTTTTTTCCACTTTATAAGCATGTATTGTCTTTATATCCAATAAAATTTTGCAAAGCCCGTACATCTATTATGTAGAGGCTAATAAACATGTATTGCATATATGTTTCCCTAAAAAAAATGTATTGCATACATGTAACATATTGCCTTGTTTTTTTTTTGCTATTAAGGTTCTTTACTTTGTAATTTGGAATGAGATGGGAATGACCATAATAAGAGATTAGGTAATAATTTTGAATTGAAATAAGAGAGTTGTAATACGAAGAGTTTTGTAACTCATTGGAAATGTCAAATGGCAAAAAATAATTGTAAATAAATAAATAAATTATAGTATTGGAAATTTGAAGAATAAAAAATTTATGAATATAATGGATCGACTATATGTTATTATACATATATGTGTCGACCTAATAGTCTTGGTAGCATTTTAAAAAGTCTTAGTCTAACCTATTTATTAAACGAGTTGGGTTTAGTCAAGCTTTAACTAGACCAGGTCATAGGCCCTTGACGACCCCTAATGATGATATACTTAGACACCTATTTAACTAAATATGCAATATACTAATTTTCAAGCCACTTTGAAATAATATTATAACATTTTCTTATGGTTTCTTTTATTTTCAATTTAATGAGTGATTTTTTTCATGTTCAAACCGTATGTTTTATAGTGAAAAACTTAGATTAGTGTCAGCACATCCCTATGTATATTGACTCCATATATATATTGACAGAGATAGTGTAGTGTTACATGTATATTCTCACTTAACCTTAAGAATTTAAATCAATTGTAGTTGTGTGGACCTTGTGGTGGCGGTGCGTTGTCTCCTACATTAGAGATTTTGAATACCCCGAAAAATCACAAAATCAAGTTTTAGAATATTTAACCATATTTTGGTCGCCTCTCCAAAACAAAAAAAAAACATACTTTGGTCCCAAGAAAAAAGCCAATATTTAAAAAAAATATTTAACCATACTTTTTCATCACCGCCCAAATCTTATTAATGATACAACCATTGGTGTGTTGGTCCAAATTAAATTTAAGTAAAAATAATTAAATTTTCAATTCTCCGTCTCAGATATATAAAAACACTGCAGACAACCTCTCTTTACGGCAAAATATCTATCGTTCCAAATGACCAACCAATAAGCATCATCGTTGATGCCATCAAACACTGAAACCTCTTTCTCCGATATGAAATTAACAGGAATGAGATCTCAATGAAAGCATACATAGTTGATATATGACAATGTTATTTATTTCGATTCAAAAAATAATATCTCTCCAAAAGAAGTAGGAGAATACTATAATTTTATCGTTGAATTATAATTATTTCTGATCTTTCTTTAACGTTTTTGCAACTTAAATAACATACACAAATTACTACCGTCATATGTTTAAGGATGTGAGGACAATATCTTACCTCAATTTTTTTAAGTAGTCTAGTAGCTAAAAATTTACTAGAGATGATAATAACTTAGCCCGGTCTACAAAGACCTACGATCTAGCATACGACAAATTAAACTAAACTTTTTTACTTAAATAGAGAATGTTTATGTTTTTTAGAAGTCTATTTAACTACAAAGGTCAGACCACAAACCATAAAAAAAACTTATAGGTCGGATCAGCCTACTTAAGTATATATGAAATAATATTATTTATTACTAATATTCTTATATTATATTTTGTTCTTTGAGTCAAATTATAAAATGTTAACTTGTCCGTAAGTTAAGCTTATTAGTATACATTAATTTTTCGTATATTTGAATAATATATAGTTGATTCTCTAAAAATTCATTTTAAATATCAAAAGGGAGATTAATCTCATTGATCCATTAGTTCTATACTCTATTTAAACTTATATCACTTACTTCTTTAAATATATTCATATAAAATAAGCTTTTAAACAGACTAACAGATCATAACATACTTTTAAAAGACATCAGGTCTAAAAAATAAGTCTACGACAGTCGACAGAGTATAAGTCAGGTTTAGGTATTGAAATTTTTGACAGGTCAGACTTAGGTCTTGCAAAGTCTAATTCGACTTAACTTATTCCCACTCATTTATTATTTAAAGTGAATGAGTAGAAAATATGAAATTTGAATTCCGTTCCTTACATGCTACAACATCTCTAACAACCGAGCTACGCTCGTAGAAACTTCAACCCCATTTCATTAACCGCATAATAGAATTTATCTATCATATTTATTATTATTAATTATTTAACATAATACTTGTGATGTATACGAGCTTTATAACTCCGCTTGGGTTTGGATGTAGCTACAGGAGGTCCAGTGTCTTGGTTCATATATAACGAAGAAAGTTGTTTTTCCCACTTCATGGAAAGCTAAGAAACACCAGCATTTTACGTTTTTAACCCCATCGGCAGGAGGTCCAGTTAATTGCCGATGGGAAGAATGCGGCGGCAGTTAACTGCCGATGTAAAGGAAACCAGCGGCAGTTAGCTGCCGTTGTCATGTTTTGCTTATATTTTCTAAAACTTCACATTTTTCATATTAATGTGAACAAAAACGATAAAATGAGTGAACAAAAACGATAAATTGATATGCGATTAAAGTGAAAATGCTAAAAAAAAGACAGCTAATTTTTTAACTTAAAAACTGTTTTTAATTTTTTTAAAAACAGATTTAATTTTAACAAAATTTAATTCTAACATAGTTTTAATTTTTTAAAAAAACTGATTTTAAAAAATCAGTTTTTTAAAAACAGATTTAATTTTAAAAAAAAAAACTAATTCTAACAATTTAAAGAAAAACTGATTTTCACTCATTTTATCGTTTTTGTTCACGTTAAGATGAAAAAAATGTGAAGTTTTAGAAAATATAGGCAAAACATGGCAACGACAGCTAACTGCCGTTGGTTTCCTTCCCATCGGCAGTTAACTGTCGCTGGGGTTAAAAACGTAAAATACTGGTGTTTCTTAGCTTTCCATGAAGTGGGAAAAGCAACTTTCTATAACGAAAGGGTTCTAAACACAACATAGTCATTTAAGAGTTACGAATCAAACAGTTTTGGGGACCCAAAGCGCAAAACTCAATACTATTTAAGATACAAACGTTGTGTTAATTAGTAGTATTAGTATGTAAGTTCAATTTAAATATATGTAAAAACAATTAATAAATTTATACTAATTTAAATGTGGGCGAGTTTTACTAAATATTCTTAAAATTTTAAAATAATGTTCTTATTTTTAAATCTTCTTTCACAAAAAATTATAAACAAATTCATTAATGTAATAAGTTCTTAATTCATCTTTTTCTCATATATCCAAACATAAATAGTAGATTTAATTGGTGCTTTTTTTTAATAAAACAAAAACATAGAATGCTAGAGTTCCTATTCACCAACAAAGCGTAAAAAAAAGCTATGATATTTGCAGCGAAACATCCTGATAAAAACTTTGGCCAATTAAAATTTAGTGCTAGCAGAATACATGGGTGTGGTGGATGGATAACAAATAGGTCAACAATAATCATGCAATAAAAACAATAATCATGTAACTCTAACTCAGTTGGTAGACATTGTAATATGCATAGGTTGATTTTCTAACCCTGGGTTTCTAATTTATTCATCTTAAGAACGGAATTTTAACCGCTGAAATACTTGATAAAAAAAATCTAAATGATTTATTCAGTTATTTAAATATTTTCTTAATTATATATAAATTTTCTTTAGGAAATAAAATCATAGAAATAGCCTACTCGGTTTCTTGTCTTGTATGTGTTAGTGTGTAAAATCCAAATCCAACAGATAAATAATTATTACGTTGCTTGCAGGTATCCAATATCTATGCGATTATTCTTGTTTCCTACAAGCCTATCCCGCGTGATAATACGGAAAGCAACTATAATTAATGAGATGTTTATTCAAAATGTTGGTAACATGTTTCATCTTGTCAAATATTCCAATTGTGAAATGCTATATTTTGTCTTCATTTAATATTATGCAAGGTTTTTTTTAGAGGATCTTACCCAAGTTATTTTTTTTAAATAGATATTTTGGTCCTCAAATTTGTAAGAACCAGTCAATTTCATCTTTCAATTTTTCAAAATAGCTAATTAGTCTCTGAATTTTATAAATGTCAATCAATTTTGTTCCTCCGTCAAATTGAATCGTTAACGGTGCTGACGTGAGACATTAACCGCTTACGTGGCGTGCCAAGTCATATGCCACACAACCAAGGACTAATTTGAGTGAAGGAGAAAAGAAAAAAAGGCCAAGGATGAATTTGATTGATAATGAGAAAAACATTGTCTTTTTCAATACCGTTGTATAATGGCTCTTTCTTCCCCAATTCGATAAACTTGGAACCCTAATTTTTTTAATCTCTCATTTACTATACAAAAATTACTAAAATTTCTTTGAATAATTAAAGACTCTTTCTTCCCCATTTCTATAAATTTTAAACCCTAAATTTTCAATCTCTCATTTACAATCCGAAATCCCCAAAATTTCTTTCATAAAACTTGTTAAAATTGAATCCTAAATGATAGACGATGGTCGTATAGGCAAAAACAGCTCTCAAAGTCGAACTTCATCTTCAAGCTCCATGTTTAATGGTGATGTCAAAATGCTTGAATGTTAGTGTCCTATAATTTGTGCAGTAAGAAAAGTCAATACTTTGAAGAACCCAAGAATAATTTGCTTGTTTGAATTTTTTAACATGTTATTGTATTGTATTAGGTGTATCTAATACCCTCAATGGCAAGAGGTTGAAGATGAATGTAACTTTTTTGTGATAATATTATAAGCAAATTAGTCCCTGGATTATAGTGAAAAATATCAAATTGGTCCCAACAATATATGCAACACTATCAAATAAGTCCTTGAATTATATATTTGGTTATCAAATAGATCATTTGTGCATATATGTCAAGAGCAAAGTAAAAAGAAAAGAGACACAATTAGAGTGCATAATATTCAACTTGTTTCATAATTTAGTCATTGTACAACAAGTCTTTACATACCCAAAATAATGGTTCTTAACCACCCTTAATAAAGTAATAATGGTGGACCACAAATAAAGGTAACCATTGCAACATTCAAACATTCTTACATCACCATTAAATATGGAGCTTAAAGATGAAGTTCGACTTTGAGAGATGTTTTTGCCCATACGACCACCGCCTATCATTTAGGATTCAATTTTAACAGGTTTAATGGAAGAAATTTTGGGGATTTCAGATTGTAAATGAGAGATTGAAAAATTAGGGTTTGAAGTTTATAGAATTGGGGAAGAAATAGTTGTCAATTAATGGAAGAAATTTTGGGGATTTTGGATTGTAAATGGGAGATTAAAAAAATTAGGGTTCCAAGTTTATAGAATTAGGGAAGAAAGAGCTGTTATACAACAATATTGAAGAAGGCAATGTTTTTCTCAATTTCAATCAAATTTGTCCTTGGCTTTTTTCACTTTCGATCAAATTAGTCCCTCGTTGTGTGGCATATGACTTGGCAAGCCACGTGAGCGGTTAAAGTCCCACGTCAGCACCGTTAACGACTCAACTTAACGTAAGGACGAAATTGATTGACATTTATAAAATTCAGGGACTGATTGACTATTTCGAAAAATTAGGGGATGAAATTGACTGGTCCTTACAAATTTGAGGACCAAAATGCCTATTTACTCATTTTTTTAGGGAGGATCTTGTGCTAGATAAAGATATATTTTCGGTAACCAATTAAAATAATAAGAAAATATAAGATTAATCCCCTCAAAAAAAGAAAATATAAGATTAATATTTACAATTATCACTATAGGTAAAAGGTTCGAGAAAATTTGATATACTAAGATGTAGACTTTAACTCACAATACTCCTTTTCTTAATTTGTTGATCAGAGATGGACAGATGAAGTTGGTCGAACTTGTTGGATATATACTACCTTGTCGTCACAGAGGTGGATGTAGTACTTGCATAATATAGCCGGTATCGTACGATACATACGTTATGTATCATGTTAGAGCTATAGAGTGAACTTCATTAATGGAGGAAGAAAGGTTAACAAAGAAGAAAGACTGAATTGTTATTGAAGTATTTCACAAAACTAAAAATATAAGTGAAGCTTATAAGAGTTTATATAACTAGGATTAGATATAGAAGTAACTATAGTTAGTGGTTAGAGGGTTATAAAATAGATTGTTTCTTGCTTTTCGGCTATTGAGTGATGTTCCTAAGAAGAAACAAAAGCATGTAGTGGATCTTCTTGTATCAGGACAAGCTCTCCAGTATGAGAGTCAGAGAAGCCTTTGAGGTTCAGAGAAGAAGATGCACTAAAGAACAAGCTTTTGCCAAGATTGTTCTTAGGAAATTGTAAGGCATGTAATGCTGCTAACATATGTTCAGTTCTAGGTGCATCTAAAAACTAACTTAATTTGTTACTGTATAAGAGATTTCAGGTCTTGAATGTGTCAGACAGACTAGTCTTCCCATCATTTTTTGTATGTTGTAGATTCAGTTAACAATTCACCTGAGGATTTATGCAACTGAAGTTGAGGTTGATTAGAAGTTGGACATGGTTTGGCACCAAGAATACCATCATCCTAAAGCAGATCTAATGTATATTTTCTTTGACACAATGAGATTCCATTTTGTGTTCTAGAAACTTCAAAACCTTGGATGTATTTGAGAGTTCCTAACTCTTTGATGTTGAACTTATCATTAAGAATGATCTTAATATTATGAATTTCATTAGCATATGTCCCCCCTAAGACCAAATCATCTACATATACAAGAATGGCAGTAAAGCCAGAAGTTCTTTTCTTAGTGAATAAAGAATAGCCAGCTTTAGATTGAATGTTTCCTGAATAATTCAATGCCTCGATAAGTTTAATGTTCCATTATCTGCTAGCTTGCCTGAGACCATTGTTGTACCCTAATTTTGTCCAAGTCTCTTCCTAAAAAAAAAAAAGAAAGTCATCATAAAAAAATCAATTTTCATAATAAAAAAAGTTTTATTATTATTTATTTATCTTTCTTTTTATTATTATTATTATTATTATTATTATTATTATTATTATTATTATTATGTTGTTTTGTTTTTCTAAAAAAAAAAAAGGAAACATATACAAAGAAAGAAACAAATTGTCAAAATAAGCTGCAAGTTGCTGCCCCTGTTTTCCAGCACCCCCTCCTTGCCGTTTTCTCCCATTTTCTGTCAAAACAAGTCAAAGAAGGCTGCAAGCTGCTGCCCCTATGTCCAGCTCCCTTCCTTTCCTGTTTTTCTTCCCCAAATCTTCAAGAATCAACCCCAAAAGCACCACAAGTTGCAGGCAGCACCCTGCTTTTCCATTTTTTCCATTACCCTATGTCAGAATTCAGCCCCTACTTGTCCAGAACTAGCCACAAGTCTTCACCAAAATCACAAGGCAAGGTCACTTCCTTCCCTTTTCAATAAATGTTAACCAAAGTCTTTGCCATAGCACACAAAAAAGTCCAACTTTCAAGGGATTTTCATGATTACAAATGATCACAAAATTGCCTATATAACAGGGACGAAAATGAATGAAAAAGGAGGATTTTTTAGAGGGAGAATCAGAAAACCAAACAACAGCAAAAATCATAACAAAACCTCCCAAAAGAAAGAATTTCTGTTTTTCTGTTTTTTCTTTACAAACCACCACAACAAATCAAACAGAATCAAAACAGCAACTAAACCACAAAGAAACATCACACAAAGAGAGGAGAATAGTAACAAAACACCATTATGTTACTGTTCATCTTCTCCATCACTTTCATCTTTAAAAGACCACAACAACCCAAAAGCCCCTTTCATTCTTTTGTGCATTTGAAGCTTTGGCTAGGAGTTTGTAAGTATCTTGAACCTTTCTACCTCCTTTTTCGCATTCTGTTTAAGTGTTTGTAGCTTTTCTTAAAAAATAATGCATTTTTCATCATAAGTTCATGAGCATGACTTGAGGCCAGAATATATTAGGTTCTAGGACATCCTTTGGTAGATCTAAAACCACTAAGATGTAGTATTCATGGCAAACTTTACAATGGTATTTTTATTTTTGTATTTGGTTCAGTATTGAGTGAGAAATTTAACTCAGAAGTTGAGAAAAAATCACAGAACTTTGTTCTGCTGTCTTGCTGTTCCTGCATTATTTTTCTGCATTTTTAGTCATTTTAACTCTTTTTTTCCCCTAAAACATCATTCAAAAACCCAAAATTCATTTTTCCTTTTCAACAATCACCAAAACAAAATGTTTTTCCTACTATTTTCAAACATTTTTACCCCTGAGGTTCTGAAATCATAGTCTGAAGTGCTTCTGAACAGTGCTTCAGAAGTAGCTTCTGAACAGTGCTTCAGAAGCAGCTTCTGAACAGTGCTTCTGAAGCAGCTTTTGAACAGTGCTTCTGAAGGCAGCTTCTGAACAGTACTTCTGAAGGCAGCTTCTGAAGCAGCTTCTGAAGGCAGCTTCTGAACAGTGCTTCTGAAGGCAGCTTCTGAAGCAGCTTCTAAACAGTGCTTCTGAACAGTGCTTCTGAAGGCAGCTTCTGAACAGTGCTTCTGAAGGCAGCTTCTGAACAGTGCTTCTGAAAGGCAACTTCTGAAGGTGATTCTGAAGCCGTACATTTTGCATTCTGAAGTCAGATCCTGCTTCTGAAGTTTCAGAATCTGGGCTGAAACTCCTCTTTTATGGCTGAAACTCATTTTTATTCAAAGAGAAAAATATAACAAGTGTTTTCAATTATAGTTTATGCATCATTTTCAATAATAAACTTGAATGAAAAAGGAGTGGTTTGACGTATGTCTTTCCATTTTCCGGTTGCACGAGCACTTGACGTATGTCTCGTTGTTCGGACAATCGTCATTCTATTTTCAAAATACAAAAAACATAAAACAAATCCAACACACCAAACTAATTCTTGGCCCCCCGTGGTCAATTAAAATTCAAATCTCTTTTCACAAAAGCACGATGTTTTATCAATTCTAATGCGATACAAACAAACGCTTAAGCCTCCCACGCGCGAGCATACAAGCTACGTTTAACCGCTAGAATACGATCAAAAACATTGCTCTTTAAAATCAACCAACAAACAAACATTTTCTACCAAAGAACTACGTAGCTTTGAATTCTCCATCGCACCAGAAGATACATAGGAGCAAGATCCCACTCTTGTCAAGCACGCTAATAAAAAATACCTTTTTTTTCCCGCTTTCTTTTTTCCTTTTGAAATATTAAAATGTAGCAAGCAAACCTTTAAAACACTTTTTAACCCTAAACTAACTAGGAGGTTCCCGTTGAGTACAACGAATGTGAGGGGTGCTAATACCTTCCCCTTGCATAATCGACTCCCGAACCCGTTAATGGTTGCGATGACCATCCTTTCCACATTATCAAGGGTTTTATCAATGTTTCCCTTTAAAATTAAAACTTTGGTGGCGACTCCATAGTCATTCCGAGCGTTAGTACGCTCGAGCGTTTTTTTAGCGACGCGACAACCATATAATGATCTTTGAAGCTTGCATACTAAGTCAGGTTGAGGTAAAGACAAACCATAAGGAGGCTGCATGTATACTTCTTCATTCAGGTCACCATGGAGAAAGACAATGTTGACAAGAAGTTGAAATAAAGGCCAGTTTTGAGAAGCTATAAAAGCTATGAGAGTTCTGACAGTTGTCATTTTTACTACAAGACTGAAACTATCGATGTAATCAATGCTTTATGTTTGTGTAAAACCCTTTTCAACTGACCTTGCCATATATCTTTCCACAAAGCCATTAGCATGTAATTTAAATTTGAAAACCCACTTGCATCTAATAGCTTTCATTTGTGCATGCAGTTTCACAATGTTCCAGGTATTGTTTTTAACTCAAGCAAACAACTCAACTTGCATAGCTAATCCTAATGTTCATCACACATTACTTCCTCGTATAATGAAGGTTCATGGATAGTGGAGAGATTGTGAGTATAGTGTTTGTGTGTAGCAGAAAAATTATTGTATGATAAATAAGAAGATTTAGGATACTTACAGAGGAAAATATAATTGATATGTATAATGTGATAATTTACAATGGATGAATACATGAGTATTTATACAGCAAGGCCTAGTAATTGCGATCCTATAATCATGCTAGAATTCATGACAATGATTCTATAATTACAATGACTGATGCTAGTCATCATGACAGTGATCCTATAGTAATAACAGTTGACTAATGCTATTGATTACAATGATTCTTTAATCATAGACTAGCATATGTTTAGGGATTTCATTCTCTAACTCCCCATCTCAAACTGATGGGTGAAGGGGTCACCCCAAGTTTGTCTCTAAGTTGATTGAACCGTGTATGAGTTAAGGCCTTGGTTAGGCAGTCGGCAATTTGATCACCTGATGGAACATAAGCTATAATGACCTTATCTTGTAGTACTTGATCTCTGATGTAGTGTACATCAACTTCAATATGCTTTGATCGAGCATGCATGACTGGATTTGAAGCTAATGCCTTGGCACTCAAATTATCACACCACAGTGTTGGTTTCCTTGGTAGAGGGAGTTTTAATTCATCAAGGAGTGATCGAGTCCATGCTATTTCAGCAGCTAAGTCAGCCAAGGCCCTATATTCAGACTCTGTACTGGACCTTGAGACTACTTTCTGCTTTCTTGAGGACCAAGAAACAAGTGTCTCACCAAGAAAAACACATTGACCTGCCATAGATTTTCGATCATTCACACTAGTGGCCCAATCTGCATCAGAAAATCCTGCTAAGTCTAGATCAGTGGAGGGTTTGATGTGTAGGCAGTGGTGAATGGTGCCTTGGAGATACCTCAAAATTCTCTTTATCCCTTGCCAATGATCTAGAGTGGGAGAGCTCATGAATTGACTAAGTTTGTTGACAGAAAAGGCAATGTCAGGTCTTGTGTTTGTCAAGTACTGTAATGCTCCTATGGCCTGTCTAAACATAGATGGATCTTTTAGTTTCTCCCCTTCAGTTGTGAATTGTCTGCCAGTTATCATAGGAGTTGGACAGGATGATGCACTTTCCATCTTGAATTTTCTAAGCAGATCCTTTATGTACTTTGACTGCTTTAAGTACATACCACTTGCATCTCTTTGAACCTCTATGCCCAAGAAATAATGTAAGTGACCAAGATCCTTTAGGGAAAACACAATGTTGAGTTGTTTGATAAAAGTTTCTAAGAACTTGGTATTGTTCCCCGTCACAATTATATCATCTACATATATTAAAAGGAAAGTGATATGATCTGGACCTCTTAGAGTGAAGAGTGAGGAATCACTTTTTGTGTTTTGAAACCCCCAACTTAGTAATGCATTTTTGAGACTGTCAAACCAGGCTCTTGGTGCCTGTTTCAGTCCATAAATTGCCTTAGATAATTTACAGACATGATTAGGTTTGGTTGGATCTATAAAGCCTTCTGGTTGATTCATAAACACAGTTTCCTTGAGATTACCATTGAGGAAAGCATTATTTATGTCAAGCTGCTTGACTTCCCAATCAAGGTGTACCGCAATTGAAAGTATAATTCTGATTGTGCTGGCCTTGACAACGGGACTGAAGGTTTCTTCATAGTCTAACCCAGCTGTTTGTTGAAACCCTTTTGCAACTAGTCTTGCTTTTCTTCTTTCAATTGTGCCATCTGCTTTGTACTTGATCTTGAAAACCCACTTGGAGTCAATGATGCTGTCTTGGTCTTGATATGGTACTAACGTCCATGTTTGATTGGTCATAAGTGCCTGAAACTCCTTGTGCATGGCTTCTTTCCATTGTGGTCTTGTGAGAGCTTCTTGTGCATTTTCAGGTTCCTTCTCTTCAATGCAATTTTCAGCTAATCCAATGTATGGTAACTTCGGTTTGCGAATTCCATCTTTGCTCCTGGTACGCATCCAGTGGGTGTTGTTGCTTATGTCTACCTCGGTAGAGCCTGTTTTTGTATCTGGTGCAGCAGAGTCAGTGTTATCATCCTGAATTGCTTCATTGGCAGCCTGTTCTGTGTTAATGTTGTCTTCAGAGCTCTCAGTTGAACCACTAGCTGGTTCTCGATCAACATTTGAAGTGTTGTCAGCTGGAATAACTTCTTCTCTAAGTGGAGTACCTGCAACATGCAAAGGAAAATGGCAAGATGGAGTTTCAGTTAGTGCTTTTAGAGGGATTCTTGTATTAAGGAAGCCATCGTGAAAAGGGAAATGATCTTCATTGAAGACTACATGTCTTGAGATGAAGACTCTTCCATGAGAATTGACACACTTGTACCCTTTGTGAGAGTTGCTATAGCCCAAGAACACACATCTAGTTGTGTGGAACTGTAACTTGTGTTGATTGTAGGGCTTAAGGCAAGGGTAGCAGGCACATCCAAAGGGTTTCAAGAAGCTGTAGTCAGGTTCCTTTTTATGTAGCAAAAAGTAAGGACTTTCATTACGGATAACTAGTGAGGGTAACCTGTTTATGAGGTAAACTGCAGTGGAGAATGCTTCCCACCAATAATTTAGGGGCATTTTGGCCTGAGCCAATAGTGTCAATCCAAATTCAGCAATGTGCCTGTGTTTCCTTTCAGCTCTACCATTTTGTTGTGATGTATAGGGACATGACATTCTGAATTGTATTCCTGCTTCTATGGCATGTTTCTGAACAGTTTTATATTCACCACCACCATCACATTGAATTGTTTTAATCCTTTTATTGAGCTGATTTTCTACCATGTTTTTGAACTGAATAAAGGCATGTGCAGTATCAGATTTTTGTTTTAAGGGGTATATCCATGTAAATCTAGTGAAATCATCAATGAAATGAACATAATATTTAAAACCAGACGATGATATTATTGGTGCAGGACCCCATACATCAGTGTGAATTAACTCAAGGATTTCCTGAGCATGAGAGAAAGAGGTTTTAAAAGGTAAATAATGCATTTTGCCATATTGGCATGCCTCACAAAAACTAAAGTGATCACTAGGTGACAGTTTCACATTACAACTTTTTAAGACTGTGTCTAGGACTTTATTGTTTGGGTGACCAAGTTTCCTATGCCAGCTCTCCTTGACAGAAACATAAGCACTTGAATCCTTTTCAATCCCTGAGAGCTGGTACAAGCCATCTTTAAGTGTCCCTCTTAGTATTATCTTCCCTGTCAACTTGTCCTTCACAAAGCAACAATTTTTATCAAACTCAACAAGAATGTTATTGTCAGCAGCAAGTTTAGACACACTTAATAGATTTTTGGTAATGTTAGGCACATATAGGACATCATGTAAATTGAGTGACTTAAGTTTTGAAGAACCTGTGGCCACAATTTCCAATTTCTCACCATTACCAACAAGTAGAGAATTCTTACCATGATGCTCAGTCAAGTCTTGAAACTTGTCAGTTTGATGTGTCACATGATTGCTTGCACCGCTATCAAAGTACCAGTCATAGTCTTGGACTGAGTTCTGGGATGCTAGAAAGGCATTGTGAGATCCTTGCTTGTCACTGTTTGTTGAATGGTTAGATCTTGAGTAGGTTTTGTCAAACCTGTAAAAACAGTTTATTGCAATGTGATTATCTTTGCCGCAAACTTGGCATGGTGTCTTGGATGATCTACTTCTTCCTCTGCCTCCTCTCCAACCTCTGAAGTTGGAACCTCTGAACCTGTTGCCTCTGTGGTCAGATCTGTTTGCAATATTTGCTGTTGCATTGAGGGTTAGGTTGGTGAGGCTATTCAGTTGCTCAATTCGACTTTCAAATGTTAGCAATTGAGCTTGAAAATCAACCCAGCTGAGTGTAGTTTGATCAGATAGTTTGACAACTATAGGATTATATTCAGAATCCAAACCATTTAGAGTTTGAATAATAAGATCAGAAGTTGAAATTGGATTGCCTGCAAGTTTGAGTTTGTCCGCCAAGTTCTTCATCTTGATTAGGTATTCTTCCATTTTCATCTCTCCTTTTTTGGTGCTATGGAACTCAGATTTGAGATAAGTAATTTGTGACCTTGTGTGAGCACCAGCCAGACTTTGAGCCTCCTCCCAAAGTTGCATTGAGGTTTCACAGTGCAATAATTGTGTTGCTATGCCAACAGTCATTGAGTTCCTCAACCATCCGAGGAGTTGTTGATCATATGCTTGCCAATCTTCAAACTCAGGATTGTATTTTCTGCTTGAATCTGCAGCAGTGATGAATTCTTCAGGGCACTCCTTCTTCCCTAACATGTAACCATCGAGCCTGGCACCTCTGATTATAGGCAACACCATTGATTTCCATAGTGGATAGTTGTCTCTGTCCAGCTTGACAGAAACAGTGGATGGGAGTTCATTTCTGTGGTTTGAATTTGCAGCGGATGACATGGTTTGTATTGGATCTAGAGCCTTCAAGACTTAAGTGCTCTGATGCCAAGAGGAAAATATAATTGATATGTATAATGTGATAATTTACAATGGATGAATACATGAGTATTTATACAGCAAGGCCTAGTAATTGCGATCCTATAATCATGCTAGAATTCATGACAATGATTCTATAATTACAATGACTGATGCTAGTCATCATGACAGTGATCCTATAGTAATAACAGTTGACTAATGCTATTGATTACAATGATTCTTTAATCATAGACTAGCATATGTTTAGGGATTTCATTCTCTAACTCTTACTGTGTGAAGATGATGATTGAGAATCAAGATGATGTGGAGTATGGATTGTATTAATAAGAGAATCACAATGGTAATCACATAGGCACTACAACATTTTGACTCTAAGACAACGCCTAAATTTTGGAAGGTAAAAAAACCGTTATGGTAGAGTCGCATATGCAACACTTATCTAATTTTGTAGTGGTAGGTTTCGAGAACCGTTCTTAAAAGGAATCTAATACTACGAATTTCTGAACCATGTTCCTGTTTGTGATCAAAACTGTTGTGTATTGTTAAGACAATGTCTCGGTTTGCCACGACAAGAAACCGTTCTAGTATCCAATCGAAACGGTTTTTTCGGTTTTTGCAACAGTTTTTGGCATTGTCGTAGGATGAAAATGTTGTAGTGAGGTATGTTGGTGATTGAACAATTCTAGCGGATTTCCTAATAGGAACATGGCTAGATGCATTATTATGAGATGGCATATAGGATGCAAAATTTGATGTAGATTGAGGAGATATATTTAATGATTGATTGTCACTATCAATGTAAGATGAATGGGGTAATAGAAGTATAGGTGATGCATTTTAGGAATGAGATGATGTATTTTGTGAAGAATTTGTATCAGTAGTAGTGGACACAGGAGTATATGTGGATTATGATTTTGGACATTATTAAAAATATCATCAAAAATAGGAGAAGTACCCTGAGCATATGCAGTTGTGGAATTTACACTATCATTAGACATTTTAGAATGATAAGGGAAAATATGTTCAAAAAAATACAACATCTTTAGAAAGAAAAAGCTCTTTTGAATGTAAATCAAATAATACGTGACCCTTAAATTCATTTTAAAAAAGCTTACATGTTTCATTTTTATTGAAATTCGATTTTCGGATAATGTTGACTTAGGCAAATATATTAATGTTATGTGTTAAGATTGAAAGTTTTGGCAAGAAAAACTTTAGGTGCATATATATTAAGGTTATATGTTTAATTTGAATGATAAAAACATGTTTCATATAATATCATCCGAATAGCACCAATATTTATACAAATGTGCACTACTTTCTCATTTCTAAACTTTAACATCGTTGTTTGATTGAGTTCTTTCTGGATTACTGATTCAATTAAAAAAATAGAATCTGAAATAGATTCTTCATATTTCGGTAAATAGAATATGAATTGAGGTCACATGCTAATATTTGTCTCCTTTTGTCATTTATTTAGCATGTTTACCTTTAGGTTATATGATAGCACCGAGAATCACTCCCTCATGAAGAAGAGATTGAAGCATGGTGATCATCATCCCCCTCCCTTTTATGAAAAAGAATTCCATATAACAAGAAAGGATGATGCCCTGAGGG
The DNA here is from genome assembly GCA_018208015.1 of Medicago ruthenica. Classification (NCBI taxonomy): domain Eukaryota; kingdom Viridiplantae; phylum Streptophyta; class Magnoliopsida; order Fabales; family Fabaceae; genus Medicago; species Medicago ruthenica. The sequence goes on along the minus strand of CM031374.1, from coordinate 12,411,140 downwards.
ATCTTGCTTGATCGCCCCTTCTGACAAAGGTGATTTTCCTTGTGGGACCACCCCATACGGTGGTTGTGCTTCCTATGTCGGCTCTCATGTGGGACCACCCCTACCATGATCATTCTTCCTTTGGCGGTTCTTTCATCACCAGGCCCACATGAAGACGAGGATGCAACGCTGCTATGAGACATACCTTTGAGTGAGTTTATTTTACTTTATTTTTATTACAACCTCTAAGTGAGTTAAGGCATTAGAAATTTATTTCTCTTTTTAGTTTAGCTAAGTTGATCAGCTAGCCAGTCTTATGGCTATCATTTTGCTTATCTTGAATCAATGAATCTTATTTGACTGCGGTTGTATTACATTTATATGACATTATGTATAAACGGTTATTTATGTCGTTTTGGACAATATTTTGTGTTATATGGTGTTTTATATCGTGTTTTGTTTTGTTTTCGACAATATTATGTTTTATATGTTGCAAAATGTTGTGAATCTTTGGTTCGGATTATACAATCTGAAACAACATTTTAACCACTCCAAAAATATAATCTGAAACCTGTCAATATATGATGCCTAAACTATTTAAAAACTTGTGCATTGTGGGTTTTGGTACGTTTCAAATTATGTAATATGAATCAGGTAAATGCATGATTTTTCTGTGGTCCACATCGTACATACACTTCTATAAATTAGGGTGCGTTTGTTCTGCTAAAAAATAAATTACAGGACAACTTCAGTTGTATAGTGTTTGATTTGTCAAATTGTTTCAATGACGTGACAAACTGGAGGCAAGGGATATGACAAAAATTGAAATTTTGTCTTTCACTAAACCACAATACAAATTTTTTGGCCCAAGTACAAGTTTTCTAAAATACCACAATAGCTTTATGTCCCCCAAAAATCGTATAAGACCAAAAATTGTTCAATACCATAAAAATTTATCATGTGTTGTTCTACCTTGTATTGGGTTGTTTTGTCTAGTGGTGTTATGTCTAGTACTCACCATTTAGCAAATGAAATGCGTGTTTGGTTCATTAATCCACCTCTCTTAACCACAAACACTTATCGAATAGAAATAAACACTAACCTAACACTACAAGAAATAAGCCAATTTTCCTACCAAATTTTCCTAGGAATTTGAATTCCTCGGAAATCTATTTCAGACAAAATGGGTCCCTTTTGTACAGAAAAGTACGCGTGGCAGCATTTAAATGGAGGTGTTTACCGGCGAAAAATTTCGTCGGAAAGCCCTGACCCCACACGCACTGAAAACGGTCAAAAAACATGGCGTGACATGATTTAACTGGTGGTGTTTATCGACGAAATTTTTCATCGGAAAGCTTGGTCCCACTAGCCGTTTGCAGAGAACGTTGGAGAGGGTGTGGCACGTTGTGGTTGGTTGGTGTTACCGACGAATTAATTCGTCAGAAAGCATCATGAACTAGCCGTTATTCAGCCCGTTGCAAGTGACCGTTGCAGCCATATATATTCTCATACTTCTTCCTTTTTATATACTTCATTCTTACTATCTTTCACTCTAAATCACTCAAATTTTCTTCCCTATATTCTCTCAAATTCTCTCAAACTTTCATCCCTATATTCTCTCAAACTTTCATCCCTATATTCTTCAATATCAACACTATTCTCCATCATTTTATCCTCAATCTCTAACTAAATTTTCTCACTTTAATTTCTTTAATATCAAAATTCTATAAAAAAAATTTCTCAATCATTCTCACTCAATTTTCTCACTCTAATTTCTCTACCATCAAAATTCTTTAATTTTTTTTCTCAATTATTCTCACTCAAATTCTCTACCATCAAATTCAATATCATTCTCACTCAATTTATTCAAGGTAAATTATTTTGGTTATTAAAAATGTTTTATTTTTTAAAAAAGTATTGATATTGATTTTATTAACTATGTTGTATTATTTTTTGTAGTTTCTTTCTTCGGATCCATTTTAAGGTTGGTGTTGTTGTTGCAGCTGCTGCTTGGTTTTTTTTCATCCATTTTGTTCATCCTCTAATTATTTGAGGTTGGTATATATCTTCTATTTATTTTAAATTGCTACAATGGTTTGACTAGGAATAAAAAAAAATATGTATAAAATTAAGTTTGTTAAAAAAAGAAATATGTATAAAAAAATTTGTTAGAAAAAGAATGTAAATTAGTAAAGAATGTGTGAATTAGTGAATTAGTTGTTGTAATGAAATATGTTAAAAAAAATTATTACGAAGTTAATTGATATGAAATATGTGAATTAGTTGTTGTAATTAATTTTGCCGGTGGCTGATGTGTCTTCTTTCACAATTCATATTCCTATTTACACGTGAGTATATTAGGATCGTCTCCACAGGGATTGACGCGATACCTTAAACCATTCAACATCGATTATCATTTTAAGTTAGGGTTTAATCTTTTGTTCACTAAAAACTATTCGACTTTAGAATGTAATAAATACGACGAGTAATAGGGCATAAAAGCGTCGGAATCAAAGTTCAAAAATCAAGCATCGACAATATTCTAATGATCATATATATATATATGGATTCTAGTTTTATTTCCTTTTTTACGATATTATCACGCATCACTCGACAACGTCATTTATGGCTACTGCTGCTACTGCTACTACTACTGCTGCTACTGCTGCTGCTACTACTGCTTACTGCTACTGCTACTCCTACTGCTTACTGCTACTCCTACTCCTACTCCTACTCCTTACTGCTACTGCTACTGCTACCAAAATCTCAGAAAAGGCCATATACTGATGCAAACTAAAACCACGCCAAATCCTACATTTTACATACAAAATTAGTCTACGATGTCCTACACCATTCACTCAATATTGATTCTAACCACTTTCTTTGTTGTTCGTCCAGGATTGCTCACCGTCCCATAATTTGATGCAAATCCTCTTTCTCTTCTATCTTGCTCCAAAGATGAAAGCGACCAAACCTTGTTTTTGTTTAGCTCACCAACTCTAGAATCTACTACCATGTTCAGTTAAATTAAATGTGAAAAATCAGCATGAAAAACAATGATTATAAATATGTTTCAAAATTAATACCGCCATATAAGAATTCTTTTGCACAATTAATCCTAACAGACAAAGATTAAACCATATTAATTTTCCTTGTGCTACCTTCGTCTTTTCTTATGTGTTGATTATAAGATAAATACAACATCCCATTTTCAAATTAAGAAACTAAACATCCATTGTAAAAATAAATGTTTTTAAAAAACTATAAATAGAATGTTAATAGAAATTTCAAGGAGAACCATTCTAAAATGCTATTCAGTTTGCCTTGTGCAAAAAAACCATCCAAGGCATTAAAAAAATGTTGAAGCTCAGAAAACAAATATTTTTTTTAATAAGAAAACAAATATATTATCTACACACAGTGGTAAATTAGAGATTAAGTTTAGGTAATTATGGAGCATGATTCTAGCAACATATTAAACCATATATCAATATTAACCACAGATGTCTCTTAATATAAGAAAATAAGATGTTGTGAAAAACTAATTTATGCCCATCAATGGTTGGCTGCCACATCTCACATTTGAGTAAATTATGTCTTAAAATTACTTTTTGTGACTAAATGAGGTCAATTAACTGATATGAGGTCATGTAACTACTAATAGCCTATATGCTTGTTAGTTTGCTTAATAAAAAACATAGTAACATTATATTCCAACTAGAGATGGCTGAGTACGTTTGAGAGAGAAAGAAGATAGTTTGCTTTTGTTATAAAGTATTAGAAATTAAAAATATTTGGAGAGTAAAAAGAAATTGAGAACGAGAGATGGAGAAAAGTGTGGCAACCGTCTTGTATATGCTTAGTTTTTTTTTTTTTAATGCGTGGTAGAAGAATATGCTTAATTTTTAATTTTTTAATGGAAAAAATTAAAAATATGCTTAATTTGTTTGTAGGTTTTTTAGAAGAGATACAAAAAAATAAGAGATACAATAACTAGTGGTAAAAAAAACAAGAAGAGATGTAAAATGAAGCAAATAAAAATTAGTAATACCATTGAGATGTTTGATTTAAATCAGTTTATGTCATACAATAGTCGTGCAATCAACAATCTACTCATCCTTTCAAAAACAAACTACTCATATCATGCTTTCTTTTTAGAACAACTCATGTCATGCATTAGATATACAATTCTACACATTCTAATTTCATTTTTCTTGGGGGTTCTAAAACTCATCTTAACACTTCATGATATTTAAAAAAAAAATTTCCTACAATATTGATATTCATCTAATCAAGAATTAAGTAAATATTTCCTCTCGAAAAAAAAAAGTAAATATTTGTTTAGGAACATGTAGTGTAAACAAAGTTATGTAAGAGCATTAAGTGTAGTACAATTAAAGCTACATTTAAACAATTTTTCGTCAGACTATACTTCTTACCTTTTGGTCAAACTTCAAATTATGAAGGGTCTCATTCCCTGCGAACTAGAGGGTTAATACAAAAAAAAATCCTATTTAAAGGAAAACCTCAACTCGATTTGATTGGATTTTAATTCTAATATGAATTTCAAATCAAGGGTTAGAAAGATAAAAAAAAACTACAATATAGTCACGATTTAAATTTGTAATTACATTTTAACCAAGAAAACAAACATATATTAGTTCTACAACATGATCTTGTAGCTTTTCTGAAATAAACCACACCACAATACACCTCATTCTACATTTTACATACTAAATTACAGGAAATGTCTACCATATCCTATACCATTCACTCAATATTAATCCTAACAACTTTCTTTGTTCTTCCTCCAGATTTGTTTCCAGTTTCATAATTTGATGAAAATCCTCTCTCTCTTCTATCTTGCTCCAAAGATGGAAGTGACCAAACCTTGTTTTTGTTTAGCTCACCAACTCTAGAATCTGCAATATTTATGTTAAATTAAATGTGAAAAATCAGCACCGAAGAACAATGATTTTACATTAAACAAACATGGAAACAGATTTGAGTTTTTTTTACCAATGAAGTTGCACACAAGAAATGAAGATACAGCGTAGAGAATTTTACTTTGCTAGTCTTTAGAGACAAAGATAAACCATATTCATTGTCCTGATGCAACTTTTGTTTTCTTATGTGTGGTGTATATCATAAATACAACTAATTCCATTTTTAAAATATGAATTAAATAGAAAAATTACAACAGAAATCTAATGAAGAAGCTCACAAAACCAATAAATTATCAACATAGAGGGACACTTTGAGATCTAGACTAGGTTCAGATAATTATGAAGTATGACAATAGGCACATACTAAACAATATATCAATACTTTCCAGGTATAAGCATGTAACAATACAAGAAGCATAATATTTCATGCTAGCAAACCAACTATTTCTCATAAATCACCAAAGAGCACCAACACATTCAAACAACAGCAGGAGCTAAGAAACTTAATTGACGAAGGTCGTACATGATACAATATTGAAGGTCGTACATGATACAATATTGACTCAAAAGGGAACAAAAAAAGGCTTACCTTTCTTCCTATGTACATCATAATCAGGTAACGGCCCTAGATTATTGCCTTTCCAAGCTTCCTCAAAGCGTGCAAGGTTATCTGACGAATTAAAAAACAAATATATCCATCATTATCAATAGAATTTCTTTTTACCACTTGAGATGTTGTTAAACAAACAGTCAATGAACACAATAGCAACAAACCTTCATTAAGATTGTGCAGCGTTTGTGTTGTACCAACCTTGCCGTCTGAGTCAAGCTTCCTCAAAACTGAATGACCCTACATACAAAATATAGAAATTGATAGAAATTGGTTCCTTATTACACAATAACAGAGAATCTGCTGATAACAATGTCTTATTTAGAGGAAACATGCTTTATTTCTCATAACTAACTACCTAATTAACAACCTGGTTGAATTAGCTTATTTGAACTTGCCTACTGACATAACCACTAGTGAGACTATTTCGGAGACCATATGAAAACGACTTATAACATGTCCATAAACTCTCTATGATAGCTTATGAAAACAGCATATAATTTATATGAAATCATCTACATTTAACAATATGACTTTTACTACTGCAGAAATGCATTCCTAGACCTAACATATATCGCTACAAACCTTATCATGGATTCCTCTAGTGATTCTATGTGCTGCCTCGCCTGTTGACGTGTCAGCTTCTTTGCTTTCCTCAATCACCACCTGATTCAATTATATCATATAGATGATATTAGAGAAAAAATAAACTTTGAGACAATTAACACTAAGAGAAGGTCGCAACACATACCCCGTCAGTCCCCATCCTTCTGGTTCTGGTAGAAGTATAGTAAGCACCATCTATACCACCATATGTTACTTTGCTAGTCTGAAAAGACAAATTCCGATTACGGTCCTTCGAGGGTTCTTCTGATTTGTGAAGATCATTCTTGTGAGTCACGCCACTGCTTTTCCTCTCTGCTAGTACTCACACAAATAAGTACATCCATATATGAACCAAACTAAATAAGTTCAAAAGACCATGCATTGACAGTGTAAAACTTTGAATACAATCATCCAATCAGAACTAGTCGTGCAAATCTTTGTTGAGATATTTAAAAAAAAGTTATTGCAAAATAGTATAATGATAAGATCTGATTGAATAAACATGGACAAAAACTTCTACACAGTAAGCATTGGACTTTGTTAGATCAGCAACCCTAGTTCAAAAGAATGAAGATACGAAAAACACGAGCAATGAACGCACGAGGTTTGATAACAAAGTCCAGCCGATTCAACCGATATCTCTAACAGCGGATTGGCATCAATTCCTTTGTATTATTTAAAACTTGAACTTACAGTGTACAAGCTATCAGCAAGTATGAGCTGTACTCAACAGTCTCTACATTCGTTAAAAAAGCAAAGACATTATAAATACTAGATCAAAAAGATTACCATTAACATCATCATCGTCTGGATGCTCAACAGATGGCTCCATTGATGACCTCAAAATTTTCTCATCGAAACTACCCATGTCCTCGTCATCAGAGTCTAATTCTTTTATAACAACTCCTTTTTCCCTGCTTGTCTTCTCGCTCTTCTGCATTGATCTAGATGAAGCAGAACTTGCATTCCACATGCTGTCAAATGGGTGAGTGAAAAAAGGATCATCAAATGGATCCCTTCCTCCAAAAAGACTAGGCATCGTCATGCTTTTATGGAAACCGAATCCACCAGCATCCCCAAACCCTCTTGATTTGAAAACATTGTCTTGAACTTCTCTACCCTTCTGCATATTCTTTATCTAATCTTCATAAAACATAACAAAAATTCCAAATAAAACACAACAAATCATCACATCAAAAAATTTTGAAAAAGATTCACCCTTTTGCTATTCAGCCTATGAGCCTATAAAGTATTTAAACACCATAACTATTGAGTATTAAGCAAACTTAGTCACAAGATTTTACACAAAATTCCACAGTATCTTTTTTATAAAAAAATTTAAGGTTTTGATGTTATTGAGTATTAAGTAAACTTAATCACAAGATTCTTTTGTAAGACCACATCATCCAAAGTTTTATTATATGAAGGTCTGCAACTGTGATCTGAGCTACGACATAACGATTGTTTATATTACCGAATTAAAAGTGCAACTGATGTCGCATCTAAGCACATATTTTGACAATTTTAAGGATCGTGATCCTGTTGGGCCATAAGGAGGAGCCTCACGGGATTGGATCATCACATCGAACTAAGAGCAACCACACTAACGAGTTAGACCACATCTTCACCAAAACCTCAAGGCATTAGGTTTATGGGTGGGTCCAATCATTTTTATATTGCTCAACATCGACTTTTTCATCCAATGTGATACTTTTACCTCATACTTGCTACACAACCGTTACGACAACCCTATGAAGCGCAAACACAGATGAACACCCGTCACGACACTCACACATAATATTTTAAGAAAATATACCAATTAAATATAACAACATGTGTCGAGTGTCGAACACTCCACATTCGATACGCCTTCAATATGAAATATTGGTGCTACCTAGCTATGGACACAACCATTATTGCAATATTTACTAAACGAATCACAACACAACCACAACCATTATATACTGCGACCTCTATTTAAAATCTTGCAAACATGAAACTTTTTTATGTTTGCTTCATCACTATGTGAAGATTATTATCTGTAATATTAGGGATCACAACCGGTATTCAATAATTCATATTCAATAAATTGTTTTTTACGTATAGACATATGGAAAAACCAATTGCAAAATTTCAAGTCCAATTAAAAGAAAATAAGAATTTGATATCATATATTTTGAATGAATGAAATAATTAAAATTAAAATTATGTATGAAGATGATGAAATGGATGAAATTACCTGAGATGATGATGAAGAGAAGAAGAACAATGCAGCCGTTAATTAAGGATTTTGTTTATTTAGAAAGAGAAAAAAAACAGAGGAACGTATTTATGTTTGACACATGATACAGAGAGAACGACACGTGGATTTTATTTGTCTTTGTTTTACGGGATGATACTGGAACCTTCACTTGAGCCTCTCGCGCTCTCTCTTTCTTGTGCTATTGGAATTTTTTGACCATTTTATTTTTTAATAAGAAAAACTATATGCACCAATTAAAGAGTTCCAATTACATAGTCACGATGAGCTTAACTCATTTGGTAAGAGATAAGGTATAATATATGAAGGGGTTAGAGTTCGAACCTCTGACAAAGATATTGTATAATATATACCTATGAAACATGGATACGGATACGGGTACGATACAATACGGGTATGCGGATACACAAATTTTTTAAATTTAGGATACGATACGGCTAAGATACGTTAACAAAATTTTTATATTAAAACTTATATGTGTATAAAATACTTGAAGAAAGGTAAAGTTTTCTTATAAACCATATTATATATAATTTTAAGTGGTTCATCGAGAAACAATTTTACTGATGCATATCTAAAATTGAATCATATACATCTCTATTGAATTTTTACAACATTGTCTCACTTTTTTATTCTTCATCTTTTCTATGATACGTACGTGTGAAGTATCTTATAAGTATCATTGTGTATCTATGGAGTATCATATAAGTATCAGATAAAATATTTTTTAAAAGTTAAAATAATTAATTCTGTACTTTGTGGGTACGTATCCGCGAGTATATGTGGAGTATCGGTATTTGATATGTATACGATACGGGTACGTCTCCGTTTTGGAGTATCCGGGCTTCATAGATATATACATAATGTGAATGTGAACATGAGATGCTCTTCATTTATTCATCTTAAAAAGGTAAAATTATAGTCATTAGACTATTTAAACAAAAACTGATATTTTTGTTCCTAAACAAAACTCATATCATTTTGGATTTACCATTTTTTAATTATAATAATAATTAAATCTAATATTCGATTAAATTGATGGGTTTCAATTTCAAGAGTGTTCACGTTCAAACTAATCGGAGTTGTGTCATTTTTGGCTCCAAGATTCCAAAAATGATATTCATTCGTTTTCCTTTCAAGCTTCTTCCTCGTCTTGTTCCTATATCCCATAAGTCTTTGTTTTCCTTCTTATGACTTACAAATTTTAAGTCATAAGTTTGTTGTTTCTTTGATTTAGTATCTCTTATGTTATTTTCTTTCATTTTTTTTTTTTGGTTTTATTATGTGTTTATATTCCAGACTCTTTCTTTCATCGTTTCTTTTCCATGCTTGTTTTCCCTTGTGCTTCCTTTCCTCTCTTTCATCATGCCTCGCCCCATGGTAAGGACATTATGCCTATTCATAACCAGGTGAATCAGGTCCTGTATTTCCCAAACTTGAAGCGTCCCTGCAAGATTCCTAATCTCATTATCCCTTATCTTAACTACAATGTAACCTGCAAATGGAACAAAACCAACATCATCACTGTGGAGAAAAGGGTTCATCCAGAGGGACGAACAATGTCATGTTGAACCAAAATGGGTTTTGTACAATGTCTCTTATGTTTTGATGATAACAAGGTATTAAAAGAACAATTGAATATGTTAATGTATGTTCAAGTGTGCATGACAATAGACTAAAAATCAATGTATTAAATCAAGTTTTGGTTCTGGAGGAACATATACAAGAGCAATTGGAATTTGAAAAGAAGGTGAAGTTCTAGACTAGAATCTTAAGGACACCAGACTCCAAAGAATCAGACTCTGAAGAACTGGACTCTGGTGAAGTGTAGCTTCTAAAGAACCAGGCTGTGAAGAAGTACCTTTTGAAGGACATCAAATCCTAAAGGTCAGAAGACTCTGAAGGACACGTCAGACTTGTCGTCTTCTGAAGATGGCGCTATCATACTCGGATAGTACAGTTTGTCTACTTCTGACCACGTGCAGAAACAGACAAAGAACTTCAAAGACAATTGGAATGGAACAGATAATTCCTTTGAAGCAAAGGAATTTTAAATGTCTTTTCAACGACATTAACCAAATCAAGAAAACATTCCAACGTCTATGATCAAGCTTCTCAAAGACCCTAAATTATGTGTTGGCACCTTTCCAATGTCTCTCATATCCTTCTCTATATAAGGAGCTGAAGACTTGAAGAAAGTAACAAGACTGTACATTTTGAAAGTATCATTACTCTTCCAAAATCAAATCACAATTGAAGTTAGAATTTCTTACAAACTTATTATCTTAGAAATTCTTAAGTATTAGAGTCTACTCTGTTTTGTATATGTTTACACCTCTGATTGTATATCAAGTGTAAGACCAAACAATCTTTATTTGATTAAGTTAGATTGTGAGAAATCTCTTTCAGTTGTGATTGAGCATTAGAAGTTTATTTATTGTGTGTTTGAACATTAGAAGTCTCTTGCTTGTGTGTTTGAGCAGTTGTAATCTTTAGTGATTATAGTGAAATCCCTTGGAAGTGCAAGGGGACTAGACTATCCTCGGTTTGTGGGAGGAACTAGTATATATTGTTCTCTCTGTGTGTGTGTGTGTTTTGATCTTAATTGTTGCATTCAAAACTCTGCATCAAACTCTAAACATTATCTTCAAACTCTGATCAGTGAAACACTTGGAAAAAGTTTGAAAAATCCAACACAATTCACCCCCCCCCCCCCCCCCCCTCTTGTGTTTTTCTCACCTTCATGTTCTTCAACACCATGTCATGTTCTTCAACACCATGTCAAGTTCATATCAAAATAAATGGAATCAAGAAGTTCACAATTTCCACACTAAATAGGGAATCAACAATGCTACATATGCTAATCAAGGAGAATTTGGTGAGAAAGCAACACATGATTTCTTAAGTATTCACAAGGCAACTCCCCATAATCAACATCAAGATTCATAACACCCAATCTTGGAACCCTAAAGGCAGGTCCTTTCTTCTACTATTATACAAGTCATGTTCAAGATTCGGTTCAGGTGTGCCAAAATAGTATTATTGGGAAATTCTTAAATGAGAAATATATTACAATAATCCCTGTGCAAAACTCTTTAGATGGAATTTGGGGTAATCCTAAGGGATTCAAAATTTCATAAATTGTAGGCAACAAATATCAAATTCAAATGGATAATTAAATGAATATCAAAAGAACCCTTGAAGGTAATCCATGGACTATTCGCATCCATTGGTTTGTTGTTCAAGCTTGGGATATGATACTTAATGTGGAGAATCTATCTTTGAAACATGCCCCTATTTGGATCCAAATATGGGGCCTTCCCACGCACTGCCTATCTGTCACTATGGGAAAGCAGTTGGGAGCTCAAATTGGTGATGTTATGGATGAAGTTGTGTATTTTCAGACAAGGCTAACCTGGGAAATAAAAAATTATGTTTGATATCTCTCAACCTATCATTGCTTAAATATATATTGGAAATGAGATAGGTGGCATAACTTAGCTAGATTTGAGGTATGAAAATCTCCCACTTTGTGTTTTAATTGTGACTTAATTGGCCACATTGAAGATATGTGTATTCAACATGGGTTCAATGATCAGAATGAGCAAGGGGATCAACTAAATTCTTGAGCACCCTAGCTCAAGTCAAAAATCTATAGTAAAAGGATAACAAAATAAGAGGCTATAATTTCAGCAGTAACCCTAGAATATCTATGAGTGGTGGGAAATTCAGTCTAATTCCTAAGGAAATATTGGAAATGATGGCGAACATTTCTTAGAACAAGGAGCAGAACAATAAAAATCAGGGTAAGAATTAGGACTCAAATAAAGGCATAATGGAAATGGGAAATACTGTTAACAATCAAATACCTGAAGTTGCTTAGGTTTTAATTTATAGTGTTTTGAATAATGTATTTTAGTTTTTGTAAAGAATCCTTTCACTCTAGGTCATATGACTTATGATGATTTTGCAAATAATACTTTGCATATAAACTTAGTTGAAAAGTATATGGAAACAAGTTGGTGTCGAAATGCTCCTTAAAACAGATTTACCTTGTAAATTGTGATTCAAATCATTTTTCTTCCTTTAATCTCTATTTTGCACGATTCAAACCATTTTGTGTAAAGAGCAAAATTAATCGAATCAAAGTAATTTGAATCAATCGTTACAAAAGAGTAGAGTGTTTCAAATAAATTTGATTAAAAAACTCTTTATAATTGAGCGATTCGAATCAAAATTATGGTGATTCAAATAGATCTTCATATGGAGATTGATTATTCAAATCATTGTTTATGTGCATCAAATCAATCTTCATCGTAACCCAGAATTCAAATTTGCACTAATGATTTGAATCATTGAAATCATGAATCGAATCAAATGTGTGTTCTCTGTTTATTTTTGGCTCAAACTTGTTAATATCTCTCTCAACTATATACTTGCCTCTACTCACTTTTTCATTTACCAAAATAATTTTACAAACACTCTCTCAAATTTTTTTGCTCTCTCTCTACAAACTCTTGATTAAACACTTTTTTAAGGATCATACTAGGGATTGAGACCTAGTTTGGTAGGGTGTTATATGTTTTTATAACAATTGGTTTCTCTCAAGGATCTTGATAGGAAATCATGGATCTAAAGTAAAAGTAGGGTTTCTTTTCACCTCCAAATGGAATTGTTGGGGTTGTTTCTCAAGGCATCAAAGTTGAAGGGAAATGAAGCAAGGTTCATAACATTGAAGATTTCTTGGTCAAGAACATTCAAGGAGGGCATGGAGTCTTGAGATTCGACGACTTAGAAAGATCCAATTTCAAGAATATTTGAAGTTTGGACGGTTTAGAGTAGTTACCTTTCATAGAAGGTTTTGGATGGGTCTGATCCATAAATTGAAGGAATCTTTGTAATTAACATTGTATTTCAACAACATAATAGTGGAAAAACATAGAATTTTTCTATGAAAAGTGGATATACCCTATAGTAAGGACGATTCGAGGAACCACTATAAAAACATGTGTTCTCTCTTCCTTTCTATTTTAAATTCAACATTTTATGATTTGGTATATGATAGATTTTGATTAGATTAATTGCAATATGTTTTAAGTGATTGAATGTATTAAACCTTGTTTTCTTTGAATGGTTTTGTGAATTCACTTAATATTCAATCACTGATCATAATTGAAATTAACTTATTATAAATTTCATCATAGATCAAATCATTATGATTTTCATCGTTAGTATTTTCATTGCTAAGGTGTATGTTTTATTTGAGATTCAATTGGCTTTGTAATTGTTAAATATGCGAAGTTTCATTTTTATACATTAATTCAATAGTGAATCTCTTGTTCAACATTAAATTTGCGTGTTTTACATTGTTAAATTAGTATATCTTCGTTGGGATTGTATTGATTCCAATAGTCAACCAATTTTGTAAAATGATTTTAAAAACCAATGTTTCCGCTATAAAGATTTTTGAGGGAATCTATTCACCCCCTCTCTAGATTCGTTACGTTACCGTCATAAAGACCAACAATACAAAATCACAACAAAGTGTGGCTTACTAGATGGAGTTCAGACAACTCAACACAATATGAAGAGAAAGAATATGTCATATCTTATGGAAGATGTTGTAGATATGGCTTAGATAGAAGGTTCTATTGGAATGACATGCCTTGACAGCAAGGCAAGCCAGAGGCAATGAAGGTTTTATCTTGGAATTGCAGAGGTTTGAGGAAACCCTCTACAATTAGATCTTTAATAAGTGTCAAATTAATGTTATTTTTTGAACAAGTTGTTTATAAAAGTGTTTGAGTGGTTTGAATCAAAGTAAACTGAATCAATATAGATAAAGTTATGTTGGGATTGAATTTCAATAACTATTGTTCATATGCTTCCTTTTAATTGATTGTATACTTTTTATACCTCGGATATAACTTCATCCTTTCCTCAGTGTACGTCTTTGGCTAAGGTTAACGACACAAGATAACACGGAAACAACTAACTTCCGATGTACAGCGGCAAAATATTCGATCATTTCTATGACATATGACAAAAAAGTTATACATGAATATAGACCTACCCGCAATCTCTCGGGCGATAACATCTATACATAATTTAAACCATCGTCCTTAGATAGCCAGCCTTACTAGGTCTCACTAAAACAAAAGATCAATTATGGAACACTACATCGTCGGCAAAGCATTAAGAACATATTTAGACTAAAATTATATTAAAAACGTAAATCATATTCAACCAGACAGATTAAAAGTACTGCATAGATTCCTAGCTATTTACATCCAATCCGAACATAAAAGAGAGTTTAGTTACCCATGGTGTGCATGACTAACAAAGGAGAGTTGTTGAATGTTGGATACAAACTTAAATTAACTAAACACGGTCTATATGAATACGATATTTTATTTGTTTGATAAAATCGGCATACTTACCACTATATTGGAGAAACAACCCGATTTCCTTCTTTATCAATCCCTCAAGAGGCTCATTAGGAATAAGTGTCCTGATATTTTGTTCTTATTGGAAACAAAACTTAAAGAGTATGATCCCAACATAGCCTCTAACCTAGTGTGTGGCCCTTTGTCTAATTACCACTTAGTAAACTGCAATACATACAATGGGGGGTAGAGCAGGAGGTCTATTGCTCCTTTGGGATTGTGATGTTAATATTGACATTTTGAAATATATGAAAGATACATTAATTATTATGTTTCTGATTGTGCTAATTCTATTATTAGGTATGCTACTGGTTTATATGGATACTCAAATGAGAATAATAAGGATCTCACCTATAATCACATCAAACATATTTATAGATCAACAAAGAATGACAAAATGGCTTCTCTTTGGTGATTTTAATATTATTTTGAATAATGCCTGGAAACAGAGTGGTAATGCTTATGATCAACATAGTCTTAGCAATTTACAAAGTACTTTATTTTATTGCAGTCTTGATTATAAAGACAACAAATGTACCTTATTAAAGAAAGATTGAACATATTTTGTGCTACCCCTAATTGGATACCTTATTTCCCCATCAATACTAGTCATTGTCTCATTAGGTATACTTCTGCCTTAATCTTATCCTATTATGTTGAGAGTTTATGATGACTAACACTTGCTGGTATTAAAGAAGAGATAAAACTATGAAGATATTTGAGCATATTAGATCAACTAAACTTAAGGTTGTGCTAGATAACCTCCACTATTGGGGTTATAGCAAGTTTGGCAAAATACCAATGGAGATGAACAACATCCGTGAGCTTACTTTACCTTATGATTTTAGTCCCACAAGCCTTTGTGATGTTATTTTAAAAATCATAACAAAAAATATAGCTCATGGAGTAAAATCTATCCACCCTTATATTAGTAGTGATCATCAAAGTAGTTTTTATCCTGGGAGGCTTATCAGTTATCACTGATGATACTTCATTAGCTTATGAGTCTTTTCATACATTAAAACTCTATTAGCTTATGATTTTTTTTCTCTTCCATGTTTCGATTCTGCATATTGGCCTCACAAAATCCACTTGCATCCCTTCAAAAAAAAAATTTACACTGGTAACTTAATTTCAAATAACTATTTGGTCATTTATCTTTTTTCTCATTGCAATTTTTCCCTTTTGGTCCATTTGTATATGAATTTGCAAGCTTCAAATTTAAGATTCATATGCAAACATAGATGAAGGACGGTAGATTTGAAGATTGTGAGGCCATAAGAAAAGAAAAGCATAAATTTAAAACATGAAAATTCATATGCAAATGAACCAAAAGGACTAAAATGCAATTTAAAAGATATAAATGACCAAAACGATACCTGAAATTATGTTAAAGATCACATGTGTAATTTTGCCAAAAAAGAAAGAAAAGTTCACTTGCATAATCCACTATTTTTCTGTAAGATTTTTGTTTTATTTTTAAATTCTATCATTTGGGTACCCAAATCTGTTTCTTTTTCTATGAAGTATTTCATTCCTTTTTACAATGTCATTTTTATTGATCATGTAGCTCAATGTAGGATATTGATCACCAAGTGTGGAAAAAGTGATAAAAAATAAAAAATATTTCAAGACAAAATTCGATTTCTAGGTTGATATTTTGATGTTTTGGTACATATAGAGGATCTGCAAAGTTCTGTTTCATTCCGAATAAGGCTCGATTTATTTTGATTTTTCGACCGAAACGCTCAAAATCGCAATTGATGCTCTGCCAGGAACTGCACTTAGTGCAGCTGAGCCAACTGTAGTTGGAGACAAAATGGTATTTTCTATATGTGAGAAAAGCAATTCTCAAAATCTTTTTGAAACACATCACACGCACATAATTGGATTAACAAAATGTGTTTTCTGTGTTGTTCCCTTCAAACGTTCAACAACTTTACCTTCAAATGTTGCCTTTAAATTCAATCCACAATTGGCTTTTACTTTTCCCACCTTATGCTATACTCGCGTGCCCTATAAATTTTTCAAAAATACCCTTGGTTCAGATTATATCATCTGAACCTTTACGAACTGCATTTTTTGTGTTGTATTTGATGACAAAGGTCTATGCTCACCGTCGTAGAATCCCCACATAAACTGCAAAGCAATTGCAGGGATTCTATGAATGGTCAGCAATGACCATGACACCATAAACACTCCTAAAACACCACCTAGTCTGAGAGTTTTCGGATTATACAATCCGAATCTATCTAAATATTTGCAGATTGTATAATTCAAATATCACCATACTGTGTTTAAGTTTCATTTTTGGTAGGTTTTCATGGCGAATGACATAGGGAAAAATTTAAAAAAGGTACAAAAATAATTAAACAGCTTAAAACAACACAATAACATAAGTGATGGATCTTCTGGGAAGGTGTTCGAAGATGTGCTTTTGTACTTGATCCAGCTGGCCTGCCAACTGACATATTTCGATCGGCAAGTCAACTAGATCAATTTCATAAGAACCTCTTTGGAATCAGATCTGCAACATAATGATGAAAGAGAAGGTGTTTCAAGAGGATTGCTTTAAGTTAGATCATGCTGCCTTGCCAACTGACATATGTATATTTCTAAGGCAGCAAGATCTAGCTCATAGCAACCTCTTGGTGTTCATATCTTTCGGAAGATTTTTCAGAGTTTTTTGTTGTGTTTTTACAGCAAATGAACCAAGCACACTTATTTATAGAAGTTTCTGTGCGTCGTGGACCACACAAAAAACCTGTGTTGAAATAGTTTGGATTATATAATCCGAACCTGACTTGCACCCTATATATCTTGGTATATTTGACAGCATGATGAGGATCTATATTTTCTATATATCTATGTGTTTAAATGAACATTTTTAACGTAAAGTTCAACGAAGAGATATTTGACAGCATGATGAATATCTTCAGAATCTATCTATCTATCTTTTTAAATGAACATCTTTAACATAAAGTTCAGCGGAGAGATATTTGACAGCATGATGAAGATCTTCAGAATCTATCTATCTATCTTTTGAAATGAACATCTTTAGTGTAAGGTTCAGCGGAGAGATATTTGACAGCATGATGAAGATTTTCAGAATTTATCTATCTATCTTTTTAAATGAATATCTTTAACGTAAAGTTCAGCGAAGTGATATTTGACAGCATGATGAAGATCTTCATAAAACATTTATCTTCGTATTTCTTCAATGTGTTCCTTCGGTGCAGACAAAAATAAATTTGTGTGAAGAAGAGAAAAAAACACAATATAATTCAACAACATAAAACTGACCATAGATATATTTATTTTAACAACATAATGCAACAACATAAAACACGTAATAAAATAAAATATAACAGATCACAGATCATCTAAACTAATGTCTTTGTCTGGTCACTCCAGCACAGCCCTGATCTCTTCGTAGTTCATGGGCCAGATCAAACTTTTCTAAATTTGTTCAACAGATCTGACCAACGAAGCGTCTAACTCGATCGGTTCTTTAATATTGTGCTGACCAACAATCGAGAACATGTTTCTTACGTCGTCGTCATTCATGAGCTTCATCCGGCTGAACCGCACACTCTCGACTGAGTCGGCCGATGGACGTCGATACTCAACATTGTCCACCCTCCTTGTGTCTTTGTGGTTGAGTTGACGGTTGATTTGATCCAGCTGATCCTTCAACCCGGAGAGATTGACATCAATGCAAATCTTGAACATATGGGGTTTTTTTTTCTCCCATTGTAGTAAACTACAGCTAGCTTGGTGTTCGGATCAATGACAAAAATTTCTATGGTTTTTTTTTCTGTGTGGTTTAATGCTAATGAAACTGGCACACTTATTTATAGAGGTTTCTGGGCGTCGTGCACCACAGAAATTGTCAGTGCAATGTGAACCACAAAAAAAAATCATGTACATAATATTTTTGGATTGTATAATCCGAAATATCCCTCACCCTACAAAGTACGAAGTTTGACTCATTTTCACCCATTATTGAAGCATTTCAGATTATATAATCCGAAATAAGTCAGAGTTTTGGACGGCAGGAATGGCACATGAAACACGTTTTTCTGAGGGTTTAACCAGCTTTGATGGCTCATGAACATTCTATGCAACACAATCTTCACAAATTTCCCTTATAAATACCCTTCAAACCTTCATCATTTCTCACACCATCATCTCACAATCTCACTACTAAGAAAAGCAAAATTAGTGACGGAAAAAATAAAATCCCTCACAAATTCCTTGGTCACAAAATTTAGTGACATAATTAGAAAGGGATTTCATGTTTTCCCTCAATAAATTTCCCTCACTGATTTTTGTTTTTTTAGTAGTGTCTCTCCTCCTCTTCCTTCTACAACAATGTGTTTCCATCGTTGGTCTTTCATAAAAAGAGGCTACTTTGAAAATTCAAGGATTGTATGAAAGGTCAATGTGTATGGTGACGCGCTGCAAAGAAGCACGGTTTGTCTGGGTGTCATGTTCATTTGTTTGGGTGCAAGGTTGACCATCAAGGTCTCTTTCGCCCTAGAGAGGAAACAAATTCTTGCACTACATGTTTGGCCTTAGGATTTTAATAGTTTAGCATTAAGTTTGAATATTTTATGTAATAAGCTTTAAGCTTAAGTTTTATTTTATTGTAAATGTATTGATATATTAATAAAATTAGATTTTATTTATATCATTTTGTCCTTTTAATTTTGTTTATATTTGCATTTATTTTATATTTTTGTCATTTATATTTATGTCATTGAAATAATATAAACCACAGTCTTTATAAATCTGGACAAAGCATATTTCACATTATTTCATCCGAACAACCTAACAATCTGGTTCGGATTATATAATCCGAACCAAGGGTATTTTTGAAAAGAAAAATTGGGCGCGTGAGAAACGCATAGGGTGGGAAAAATAATAGCCTTCACAATTACATTGTTGCTTTCAATTACAATTGCATTTGACTCTGTACATTGTTTCAGATTCTGATCCATCAAAAGCTGAACTTTGAACATTGTTTTTAAAAAGAAAAAAACTAACACAATTCAACCCTCTTCTTCTGTTTTTCTCGCCTTCAAACTAATCTTACAATTGACTTTCGTGACTACAAATAGCCAAATAAAAAATATTGAGATCTTCACCGTATTCACAATCAAACGAGCTTCTAAAATTAAATCTTAAAATCTTAAATCATCCTCCTATCCAAAACACAAAATAAGATCTGAAATATGATTTTTATTATTATTATTTGGGTTTCTTAATAAATCTTTTCCACTTGAATTTGTTTCTATATTTCCAACATCTCAACCTTAATTTGTATGTAGTTTTTGCTCCTAAAATTGAAATTTACTTACTTACGTACTATGATTACTATCATCAAATTTATATCACGTTTTCTATGATTTCTATGATAGGCAGCCCATTACTTTTGTAACGAAGCTGCTCTCACGTTTTCTATGATTTGTATCATTAAATTTATATATTCATCTTCCTCATCTCCGTCACGGCAACGGCAACCACTAAAAACAATTGAAAAAATTGACGTGTAGATTGAGGGACAGATTGAGAGAGAAGAAACAATCAGAGGTTATATGTGTTCATCTTATAATCACTACTAAAAAAACAAAAATCAGTGAGGGAAAACATGAAATCTCTCTCTAATTTCGTCACTAAATTTTGGGACCAAAGAATTTGTGAGGGATTTTATTTTTTCCGTCACTAATTTCCGTCCCTAATTTTGCTTTTCCTAATAGTGAATTTTGGAATTTAATTATTATCCACAAAGAACAAAATTGGGTTTTTGGGATAAAAATCTAGATTTATGGGATTTGTATGAAGATATGAGTTTTGTTTTATGAAGATTAAAGTTTTCTGATATTTTTTATGTTTTTTTTTTGGGTTGAGTTTATTAGGTTAAAAACAATACTATTACCAACATTTAAAAACATAAAGGATTAAAATTAAAAAGAAAAAAAAAGACGCAAACGTTATCTGAAATTAAGTTGCAAGACAAATTTGTAATTTTGCCTTTTGTAAAACTATTATGATGTATTAAGGCGTAGTATGTTAAATGAAATAAATTTTTTTTTCCTTTTCTTAAAATATTTTCAAATTAAAAAATAGTTATGTAAATAGGCCACCCACTACTACAGAAATGACTTTTTACATCAGTCCAAAATGACTTTTTACATCAGTTGCCAACTGATGTAAGGTGGCTTGATGTAGTATGTGCACTACTTTTTACATCGGGTACGGACTGATGTAAAAAACCTATTTTCTACATCAGTTCTATTTTCGACTGTTGTAATAGATGCACTTTAAAATTTCACAACGGGGTTTTCACATCAGGTATAAGTTAAGGGCTGATGTAAAATATGTGTTTTTCACATCAGGTATAAGTTAAGGACTGATGCGAAATCTATATTTTTTTTTTTTTTAAATTGCTTAATAAATAAGCTTAACACTTGCTCTTTTCTTTTATATTAAAAATATAAAAACAAATATGGATAATTTTAATGCCAAAAAGGAAGTTATATTATCTAATTTGATATTCACATCAATATTCCAAAATATTAAAAAAAATACATATCAATACAATATATTAAAGAAAATACATATCGTCAATACAAAATATATTAAAAAAAATACATATCAATACAATATTCCAACTCCTGACATACATCCAATAAAAGAGCATCCAATTTCTGCAAAGTTCTTCCCAGCCAAACCTACATTGATAATATGATGAATTAAATTAAAACAACAAAATACACAATTCATCATGAATATGTACATTGTGCAATTTCACTATCAAAGTCCTAAAGGAATGTAGTGCGTGACAACAACTAAACTTCATGCCAATTGGATGAATCCTACTAGTTGAATTCATTCTAAAATGGATATGACCAACATCAAACACATGTGTGACATACTTCGTTTAGACAGAAAATCTTCTTAACAACATGACATAACAGATTCTTAAATGCATGTACAAAATTTACGCAAATGTTCCGCAACCAGAAAAGAATATCAAACATCAACGGCTTGTCATACCCTAGACAATAATCCTAAAGTGATGCAGCTATAGGTCCTATACCAACCAGCTATACCAGAGTTGCATACATTGGAAGAAAGGACATAACCACCACAAACAAAGAGCAACAATTCAAAATGTTTTTGGAATTGTTTCAAAGTTTTCAAATAGTACTCTAGTTTTCACAAAAGAAGATAAACAAACTACATATAAATCAAATCCTGAGCTTTGAAACATACCATATAATCCTAAGCTTTAAACAAGTTTGGATTTGGAAGAAGACCGGAAAGGAGAACCATTAATTCAAATGACCACATTTCCAAGCTGCTCACCAAGTTGTTGGAAATAAAAATGGAAACAACATCAGAATCTCTCTAAAGAGAAATGAAACTATAATAGTGTTTAGAAAAGTAACTAAATAGTAAATAAAATTATATTATAATATGTTGAGTTATGTAGTCCTTAAGTACTAAAGAAGGTGATTACCAAACCATTACAGCTGAAGGAATGGCAAGCTTCAGGAAAATTGGGATATTGTTCAGTGCAAATGCTTCTTTTGAAAAACCATTCCATTGTTCAGTGCGAGTATGGTAATGTTGATCCAATAGGTTTAGTCTTAGGAATCAGAGGTAATAGGAAAAGGGAACAAAAGAAGTTTTGAGAGCCTGAGATAGAGTAGAAAATTCGAGTTTCGTCAAGCTGAATAATTAATGAGATACATGGATTATTCTACTAACTATGAAATGAAGTTACAAACTAAATAAGGAACCAATTAACAGAAAACTAAACAACTCTAAGTGGATATAATCTTGTATTAATAATTAAGGATCATGAAATTCCAAAGACACTAACCAACTCTAATTGGATCAAGGAATAATATGAACCTTGGAAAAAATAAATAAATCCTCATGCAGTGCTTATGCTATGAAAATCATGACAACTTTGTATTGTAATTTTTCCTATTTTAGTTTTTTATAGAAAGGTAAGCGAACATTTTTGAAGGGGAGACGGCTTATTCAAATAGAGTATTGAAAACATGGTTTAAGAATGTAGTTTGCAATCATAATTGCAGTCTCAATATAATTGTTTTTAAAGCATTACAACTGCGGCTGCATCAAACAGATTTATGGGTGATTTTCTGCTGGAAAAAAATTGTGATGTAACCATAATCACGAAGACAACATGACAGTGACAACAGTTGAAAAACCTGGTTGAAAAATTAGTCCATTGTCTTAAATATATACTTTATGGTCTCAGATAATACACACAAGGTTCCTATAAAATTGGATGCTCCAAAACATGATATCCATTTTTCAAAGAAGTCTTTATGTTCATGATACATGATAGAAAAACTCATTTAATGGTCTAAAATATAACCAGTCAGTGCTAGACTTACGTTATCAGCATCAACTTCTGAAATGATTTCTTTTATGTCCCTGCCGTCATGCATGTTATATTCATGGAGAGCTTGCTCTAGTTCTTCAATGGTAATGTACCTAATTATGGAAAAGCAGTGCGATCAGAAGATTTGACACAATTAGTATCCAAAGGAGGGGCAAAAATATATCCAACCATGTTAGTTTTACGGATTTATTTAATTTTCTTTACCCGCTGTTATCTTTATCAAAGTATTGGAAGGCAGTATAAACATGTTCTTCTCTGTTCAATCGGTTCATGTGCATAGTTGCTGTGATGAACTCGTCGTAGTCAATGATTCCATTACCATCAGCGTCTGCCTGTAATTTGCACATACACAAAAATCTTCTAAGTAATCATGGTGGAGAAGCTGCTTTTTGGCCGAAGTTATTTTGCGATGCAGTAACCGAAAAAATTGAAGGAGGGAGATAACTTACAGCTTCCATTAATTGCTTAACTTCTTGTTCACGCAGTCTAGTTCCTTGTTTTGCAAGCCCTTGCTTGAGCTCTTCAATTGTAATGGTTCCACTGTTGTCGGTGTCCATACCCTTAAACATCTGCTTCAATCCCATGATTTCTTCCTCTGATAAGCAGCTAGCAATAACCTATCCATATGTAAATTTTATCAGTATACTGTTAAGTTCAATGCAATCTTAGTGGGGAAATAGTAAAATGAATTACACCTAAGAGTTGATAATAAGCAAAATAGCACCACCTACCTTTAGAGC
Organism: Medicago ruthenica; assembly: GCA_018208015.1. Lineage (NCBI taxonomy): Eukaryota > Viridiplantae > Streptophyta > Magnoliopsida > Fabales > Fabaceae > Medicago > Medicago ruthenica. The sequence continues at coordinate 12,387,107 of CM031374.1, read as the reverse complement.
AACTTTCTTGAATTGGTTCATTGCTCTGAACTGTTTGAGCCTATTGAGCACTGCATTGTCAAGAGGTGTATCTGGTGCTTCTCCGTCTTCCTTGATCCACGGATGATCTATTTTTCACATAAGAAGTACTTTCTTAGAATTTCGATTAAACGAATTGAGGGGGGTGAAGTCAAATTAATTTGTGAACCATGTAAACATAATAATTGAATTCAAGCAGTGCATATACTTACTCAAAACTTCATATGCTGAAATCCTGTTCTTGGGATCTGAGTTCAACATTTTCCTTACAAGATCCTTTGCTGCAGGTGAAATGGAGGGCCATGGATCACTAGAAAAGTCAACATGGCCTCTTAGGATGGCATTGAATATCCCATTTTCAGATTCTGTCAAAACCAAATCTTAGTTTCAGTTTCATATTAAGGAGACATAAAATCAATTCAAGAGGAAAGCTGGTAGATTAAAAATCAATTAAGTGAATATAAACCTGCCCAAAATGGTGGAACACCGCATAGAAGAATATATAACATGACACCAACACTCCAAATGTCTACTTCTGGTCCATATTTCCTCTTCAACACATCAGGTGCAATGTAATATGCACTACCAACAATATCTTTAAACTGGTCACCTGTCAAAAAAGATCTTTTCCATGTTATAATATGCATGAATTTGAATTTGTAAATTATGTCATATCTTAAACTTACTATGAGAAAACATATTGATAGTTTTGTTAACATAGAATACCTTTGGTATATATTTCACCAATAAATTAGCATACGAAAATACATTTAATTAACCCAAAAGATAATGACACATGTGAACCACAAATATGTTGGTTCAGGGACACAAAGACAATTATTGATTAGTTTGACAATGACCAAAATGGCAACGAGAGTTGGCAATCAGATCCATTGATAATTGTATATAATAAGGAAAGAAAAGGGATTAGGGTACCTGTTAATTGGAAGAAGAAGCTTGATCGACGAGCTTCTTGTCCCTACGTTCCATGGCCACGTCCCACAAATCATTGCCGATGTGCTTAGGCTGACCGCAAAAACAGATCCAATTCAATTCAATTTTAATTTTAATAACAACAAACAAACACAGAAACAGAGAAATTAAATTGAATTGAATTGAATAGAATGAAGAATACATACTCGTCCGTGAGCAGCTCTATGGATGTAATACTGAGCGTTACCCATAACACAAAGCATTCCAGCAATTATTCCCAAAGGTAACACAGCTTCCAACCAATGCAACGCCATCTCTCTCTTCCTTCCTTCCTTCCTAAAACCAACCAATGGAACCATCCCAAAGAAGAATCAAGCAAACCATTATGAGAAAAACCAAACCAAACCAAACCAAACTAAAACCAACTGAATTAACCAGACCAAGCCAGCAGAAAGAAGAGCTTAACCAACATGATATCCGCCAATAGAAATCTCATCAAATCAATCAAACAATTGTCTAACAATAGAACTCAAAATCGGCACTGAAGCACAACAGATTTACGCCAAATTTTATCCAAATCAACTAAAATAAAAAACAACTAGATTGAAAACCACTCAGGAACTAAACAAAAACACGAACAGGTCATACGAGCCAAAAATTGAAAAACGAGAACAAAGCCATCACCAGAAAAATCAAAATCGAAACACCAATTGGAAAATATTTGAATCTAAAACTCTAATAAGATTTTTTTTTGTTGCAGAAATCAAAATCAATACGATGGCCCTTTGTTTTGGAACCAGGAATAATGACATCCTGAAGCACTATTGTGTATTTTAATTAAATATCAAATATCAAAAACAGAATCAGAATAATTCCCAAATCAAAATCAACAAAAACAACATCAAATCAAAATCAACAAAATCAACAAAACAAAATCAGAACCAGAATATCTCATCTCACAATAACCCAAATCAAAATAAAAATATTGTAAACCTATATTCCCAAAATTAGATTCAAATTATAGTGAACAGTGCCGCGAAGAGTAAATTAAAGAGGAAAACAGACCTGAACAGTGCGTGAACCCGTGAACAGTCCGCGTTTGAGTGAACGGAAAAGGGTGAATGGAGAACGGAAGGGAAAAGGGTAGTAACGCGTGAACAGTGCGTGCCGGAGGTAGTAACTCGTTTGAGTGAACGGTTGAAGAACGGAAAAGGGTAAATGGAAGAACGGAAGTAGAAGCTGCGTTTGAGTAGAATGGAAGAATGGAAGAACGGAATGGAAGAACAGAACGGAAAAGGGTTGGAGAACTGGAAGAACAGAAGCTGCGCGCGATTGTGTGAGAGAGGGTTTCACGGGAAAAGGGTAAAATGTTATATTGAAAGCCCTTTTCCCTACGGGTATGTATGGGCTGATGTGAAAGATAATTCACCAAAATAACGAAATTGCCACCGTGTTTTGTTTTCTCTACAGGTATTATATGGCCTGATGTGAAAACGTTTTAACATTAACTTTTCCCCTCAGTTATTCCTCTGGACTGATGTAAAAACTTTGTTGGTAATTTCGAAAATGCCACCGCGTTCACTATCACATCAGGTATGTATTCGACTGTTGTGAAAACTTTTTTAACCATGTTGTAAAATGTATATTTTCCACTAGTGCCATTCTCTCCCCAATTGCATAGGGCCCATAAAATGGCATGAAGGAGGTTGCTACTTTTAGTGTTTTCTATAAGTTTAATGTTGATGCAACATGTGATAGAGGGGGGTTGAGTGGGGTATTGGTGTTGCGGTGAGAGGTTATGAAGGCGTTGTCATTGCTGCTAGTTGCTCGCAAGTCTATTACAAGATTTATGATGTTGTAGAAGCTTTAGCTATACAGAAGGGTTTAGAATTTAAGAAAGACATGTCTTTTTTAAATGTTATTGCATAATCAGATGTTTCTAATGTGATCCTGATGACCTAGCGTTGAATACACATCAATAATCTCCCACTTATGTTGCCTTTATTATTAGGACTGTATTAATTTTTTTTGCATGTTAGCCGTGAGATCAAACAAGCTTCCAAATATTTAGCTAAATAAATATGCTCTTCAATTCAAGAACCCTTTTTAGTTTTTACAATACTGTTATGTATGCTATTTTTGTGTATTCCATGCTTTTATTTTCTCTTACAAGCACGTCAATCTTCTTTTATACTATTAACTTTTGTCTGAAAAATTAATATACTTTTTATTTTGTTCGTATGCTTTTTTCTTGTTTGTTCAATATTTTTATTTTATTTTTAACATCGTACAATAGGTTGTTGGCTTTCAATTAATATAATAATGGTTTTGTTGAAGAAACAAATAGGTGCAGTGGTCAATAATGGATGCTGATAATGATCGAACAGGTGGAGCAGGTGCCTTGCTAGTAGATTTGAAAACATCTCATGAAAATGTTTAATGAGTTCTCCAATTGTTGGTGAAGAATTAAATAATGAAGAAATACTTATATAATCACAACTCCAAATTAAAATTATTTAAACACATATTCATAAAATATATATTATTTGATTATTTTTAAAAATATATATTATGTAATTTGTTTTTGAATTTCATATTTTTAAGTGAAAAAAAACATAAAAATTCATATTTAAATCATGTTTTGTTTAATAGTTCTAATTTTTGTTTGGAGAGCTTCTTATAATTTTCTAAACTGCAAGAAAAAAGCATACGAACAAAGAAATGATACTTATGAGTTGATTTAAAGTATGGACCAAACGTGATGATTAAAAACTTTTAAGGACTAAAAGCCAAAGAAATTTTGTAGGAGATTTAAAGCAAAAAGTTGAAATATTTATAGGGACCAAAAGTATTTTAACCTTTTTTTAAAATATTACTCCCTCCATCCCAAATTATAAGTCGTTTTGACAATTTTATACTTATTAAGAAATGTAATTAATTTTGTATATGGGAAAGATGTATTATGAGTTATTTTACAAAACTGCCCTTAATAAATGTTATAGGAAAGATAAATTACATAATTGAAATAAGAGAAAGTAATAAATAATCAATGGTATAATAGAAAAATTATCATTAATGCTTCATTGGTATTGTAAAACGATATATAATTTGAGATAGAGAGAGTATTTTGTATATATATGTTTCTTTAGTAGTTTTAATATTGATTATACTTAAAAAAAAAAAAATGAAACCTACTCCATTCATTGGTATATAAATATGTGTTACAACTTTAAATGAAACCTACATCATATCATTAATCCTTCCAACAACAGAAGCATGGCATCCCAAGATCCAAAGCTACACTTTGTGTTGTTTCCAATGATGGCACAAGGCCACATGATCCCCATGATGGACACTGCAAAACTATTGGCACATCATGAAAATGTTATGGTTACAATAGTATCAACCCCAAAAAATGCATCTCGGTTCACATCATTTGTAGCACGTTATGTTGAATCTGGTCTTCTCATTCAATTAATCAAACTCGAATTTCCATGTAAAGAGTTTGGATTACCAGAAGGGTGTGAGAATCTTGACATGCTGCCTGCACTTGCCCTAGCCTCAAACTTCTTCAATGTATCAAAACTTCTCCAACAGGAAGTTGAAAAGATATTTGAAGAGTTAACACCACCAGCAACTTGTATTATCTCTGATATGTTTTTGCCATATACAATCCACATAGCTAGAAAGTTCAATATTCCAAGAATTTCTTTTGCTGCTGTAAGTTGCTTCTGGCTCTACAATATGCATAATTTACTTGTCAGTAATATTATGGAAATCATGGCTGATAAAGAATATGAATACTTTGATTTGCCTTGTATCCCTGACAAAATTGAAATGACCATAGCACAAACAGGACTAGGGTCAACAAAGGTTACTGAAGCCTTGAAACAATTTAATGAGGATATGCTTGAAGCTGAAATGGGTAGTTATGGGATAATCATGAATTCTTTTGAGGAGTTAGAGCCAACATATGCAAGGGACTATAAAAAGATAAGAAATGAAAAAGTTTGGTGTATTGGACCTGTATCACTTAGTAACATTGATTACTTGGATAAGATTCAAAGAGGTAATAGTAACAAAGTTTTAGTTGACGAATGGAAGCACTTGAAGTGGCTTGATTCTCATAAGGATGAGAGTGTTATATATGCATGCCTTGGAAGTTTATGTAATTTAACACCACCACAGTTGATAGAGCTAGGTTTAGCATTAGAAGCAACAAAAAAACCTTTTATTTGGGTTATTAGAGAGGGAAATCAACTAGAAGAGTTGAAAAAATGGATTGAGGAGAGTGGATTTGAGGGAAGAATCAATGGTAGAGGCTTAGTAATTAAGGGTTGGGCCCCTCAGTTATTGATTTTGTCACATCCTGCAATTGGAGGATTCTTAACACATTGTGGTTGGAATTCTACTATAGAAGCAATATGTGCTGGTGTACCAATGGTTACATGGCCACTTTTTGGAGATCAATTTTTTAATGAATGTTTAGTTGTGCAAATATTAAAAGTTGGTGTAAAAATTGGGGTGAAGAGTCCTATCCAATGGGGTGAGGAAGAAAAAAGTGGTGTGCTGGTGAAGAAGGAAGATGTTGAAAGAGGAATACAATTGTTAATGGATGAGACTGGTGAATGTAAAGAAAGAAGACAAAGGATTAGAGAACTTGCTGAGATGGCTAAAAAAGTTGTAGAAAAAGGTGGATCTTCTCACTCTAACGTTGCTTTGTTCATCCAAGATATCATGAAGATACAAAATAGCTTTGTTCATCCAAAATATCATGAAGATAAAAATTTGTTCATCCAAGATATGATGAAGATAAAAAATAAAGTGACAAAAACCATATGAAGAAACATGTATTATATATATGTTTATTAGTTTTTTTTTTGACGAATTATATGTTTAATAGTTGTACTATTATTTATTTTTTTGAAAGTAGTTGTCCTATTATTTTTAAATACAAGTATCTCTTCCTTTATTAAAAGAATTATTTTTTTTCTTTTTAAATTAATTTTCTAACTTAATTAAAAGGTTTTAAAATGCACCGACTTAAATTTTTTTTTTTAAAACACGACTTATATTCTAACATGTATGAGTGAACCAAGTGTTGTATGATGCACAACGTTACCATTAGATTAAATATATTGTCCATCAAATGTTATGGTACATTGTCCACACCAAATCTTTCTCTATCTCTCTCATGTTGGAATTAGATCTAAATAAAGATCAATTTCATAATACATGCTCAAAACAAAACAAAATATAAATTATTAATGGAAGCAAATAAAACATTGAGCATGGATATGATCAGATCTACAACATGTTTGATCTATCAAAGATATCAATTAAAAGTATTAGGAATATTCTGAATCCATGGTGAAAAGGTTATCTGACAGCAATCTGAAACATACCAGAAAAGTTAGTGGCGGCTGATTTGGTTCTTCTTCAACCATTTATGCCTCAACTTCTCTTGAGATGGAGAGAAAGTGAATATGATATGTACGGTGTAATGAGGACAATAGTCTAATATAAGGTGATGACCATTAGGGTTTTCTATTATTGTGTTAATGGGTCATCCTGACATCCACTTATATTGAACACATATCAATTAATCAAATAATTAATTATCTAAATAGAAATCTAATTATCATTTTTATTTTATTTGATCACTAATCAATTAAGGCTCATGATCGATAAATAACTAATATAATTATTATAAAGATATTTGCTCACATAATAACATTGAAATATAATTAAATAATAAAATATTCCAACATCTCCTAATTCCTTTGAGCAAAGGAGATGAGAATTGTTATAGATCAGTTACGAAGCCACCAACCCACTACACTCATGACAATATAGTATTGTCGCGACCTAAATTTTAAAGGTTGTTCGAAAACAATAAAGTCGCCACCAAAGTTTATTAAAGTAGGACAAATATTTGAAAATCCCTTTAAAACAAAAAGTGGTCTTTGAAACTATGTTTTAACTTCAGGGGTCGATCATGTGTAAGGGAGATGTTAACACCTAACAATATCCAACCCACTTGGGTTGACATGGTGGTATTGACTTGGGACCTGGGAGTGTGCTCCTCCTCAAGGTCTCAGATTCGATTCTCTCTCGTGATAATTTGGATGGGTAATTTAATTTCTTCAAAAAAACATCACCTTACAACATCCATTTAAAAAAACGATTAACTCTAATTAATTGTGAAATATTTGGCTAACTTTAGAATATTTTATTTTCTCCTTTATTATTAAGTGCAAATAAAAATACAATTTTAATTGAAAATGTAGAGTTTTTAAATTTAAATAGAGGAAGAAAATGTTATATTATTACTGTGTTTGATAAGAGTGATCTCTTGCTCCTACGTATCTCCTTATCTGATGGACAGTTCAAAGCTACATAGTTCAATTGGGTAGAAAATATTTGTGTTTTGGTTGATTTTAAAGAAATGTTGTTTGTTGTGGTGATTTTGATAAAAGATTAGTTTGATAAAAAGTGGATAGCATGTTTTTGCTGAAGAAAAAGATATTGAGTGCAAAAAAGCTAATTGTGATGAGTTTAATAGATTATTGATTTAAATTTGATTATTGGAAAAGTTTAAGATTACCAATTTTACACGGTTCGAGTGCCCCAAACAAAGATTAACAAGATGTCTCATCTCTGTCAATCTTAATTTATTAAAAACTTGTCTTTTTAGAGTTTAAGATCATAAATTTGTCAGAATTCAGACGTTTTAAACGAGGATCAACAAGATGTCACGTTTAAACTAATCCTATTTTATTATAAAAGTTGTTATTTTAACATTCAAGATCACCAAGTTGTCACAAATCAGTGTCCTAAACACGTGAATTAACAAGATGTTTCTCATCTCAGTTAACCTTGAATCTATTAACAAGTGTATTATTTTAGAATTTTGAGATCAAGTTGTCACAACTCAGACATCTTAAATATCATTGATTAACACAATGTCACTTCTCAGCTATTTTTTTGTTGTTGCCGTAAACAGACTTATAGCATTTCATTAGATATCAAGTCGTAAAGACATGGAGGTCCATCAACAAAGGCATGTGTGCTAGCTAGAGGTGTGGCTACCCTCTCTAACATGTGACCGACCTCATATGCTTGCCTCGTATTAAACTCAACTAAGAGTTTTGAGAATACAAATTACTGTAATTTTTCCAATTATTCATAATAATCCCAAATCTTGTATTGTCTCTATTGTCACCACAGTGAAAGGAGTTCACCACCTTCTTCGATTCAAGCACAAAATCGACGTTATCTAGTTGAAGATCATGTACCCACATTAAGCATGGTATAACTCCAAAGCTTCCCAATATCAATTAAACATAATGAAGAAATCCAAAGGGTCATTGCGAGAACAAAGCTTCTGGTATCGCCTCGGTTGCACATACCAATGCCTACTTTATTGCAAGGGGATGAAAAAAAAGCATCAATATCCCACTTAAATCTTCCTAGTGCTAGTTTCGTCCATCTCTGCACCTTAACACTACTCAGTTGCTGCTGCACACTGGCATCAAATGACGTGAAGGTGGGTGGAAAACACAAGAAAAGAGAATTTGAATTGTAATTTAATTTTCTTAAACTTTTTTCGTTGATTAACCATTTCTTTTCATGTAACTTGTTCTTAAAAGATTGAACACATTAGTTCATTATTAAAACATTTAACTTCAGTTTAAAACAGAAAATATATGTATATATATAGATAGATAGATAGATAGATAGATAGGGGGGGGGGGGGGGGGGATGAGAAATGTGAGGGATGGAAAGGGGTTTGGAGAATAAGAGAGAATGTTGATGGTCTATCACAAGAATTAGAGGAACAAATCAATCTACAAGTAAGTATTTATTGTCCATCATAGATCATTTATTCGCTTGGTCCATATCAGAATTTGCCTACGAAATATTTAATTTAAATTTCTATAACAATTTTTTATTATATTCAAGGTATTGAGTTGGATTGGATCTTAATCCATTTAAAATTATATATATATATATATATATATATATATATATATATATATATATGAGTTGGGATCAAATGACACCAAGATGTCAAATTAAATATGACACCAAATCTCATTCATTCAATTTATTTAATTCAAAGGCTTAAAACAATCACTAAAACAATTAAAGTGATCAAATATTTCTTGATTTGTCTTGCTATATCTTTCCTTTATTGGTGGATTTTGCACTAAAGTATGAATTTAATTTCTAATATATGCCCTTCATTCGCTTTCCTTGATCACTTCTCTATTGCTACCACTCTTCTTAATTTTTCAAATTGATATTTTGTACAAACTTTATTTGCAACAATGCTAATGTTCTTTTTGAATAACACAAGTTTTTTTTGGATAAATTTGTTGAAATGTATTTATCACTCAATTTAATTTCACTATCCATCGGTTTGCATTCACTGTAAAGAATTGGACTGAGATTCAGACACTTATAACTACAGAAATTGAAAAAATCATGCGATGTAAAAAAACAATAGCAAAAAATACCATAAGTGATGATGAATGCAAGAGAAATACATGAATATTTTGAAATTGAAATGAAGGGCATATGTGAAAAAATAAATTGAGACTTGAGTGCAAAATACACCATTAAAGAAAAGATATAGCAAAACAAATTAAGAAATATTTGATCACTTTAATTGCTCTAGTGATTGTTTTAAGCCTTTGGATTAAACAAATTGAATGAATGAGATTTGGTGTCATATTTAATTTGACACCTTGGTGTCATTTGATCCTAACCATATATATATATATATATATATATATATATATATATATATATATATATATATATATATATATGTGTGTGTGTGTGTGTGTGTGTGTGTGAGGGCGCGTACACTCATACACTATACAAACTTTTGCTGTGATTTGTTTCTTTTCAATTTTGCCTTTTATGTAAACCATTCTATTCATAATTTTTTTTTTGACAAAATTCTATTCATAATTTAATCCTTCATTATTTAATTAAATATTTGATTTTTTTCAAATATCTCTATCTATATCTTTATAGTAGGAAAAAAAAAGTTAGTAAGTTTTAGTGTGATACTTTTTCTGTCAATTTCATCCTTAATTTTTCCTTTTTTTATACAATTTCATGCTTCCTTGCTGGTCAAATAACTTAAATATGACATTTTACAAATTTTATTATTTTTATCGATCAAAGCAAAATTTAAATATTTTCTTTTACTATGTTTTGGTGTAAATTTTTTTTTTACAATTTCATCATTTCTTATCATATCAATCAAATAACTTAACTTATTAAAAAATAAGTTAAAATTTTGCAACTTCTATTATTTTTATTGATTAAAGTAGAAAAACGAGCACAATTGTTATATTGACGCTAGTATCTATAACAATATTGTTATTTTTAGTTACCTTTTCACAAAATTGTTAGTATTTCAAACAGGAATAACCTCATAAGGTACATTTTTTTTGGTTTGTAGACAAAAGGATAAATATCATTGAAACTCATATACAAAACCGCAAAATTTTCAATTCAAACTCAGATAAAGATGGTCGGCTAAACAATATCGACATTTTTTAATCTAACTAGACATCAGAGTCACAGACTAATTTAGACCACAGAGTCACATACAAATGTATTTCTTTAAATGTTTTTTGTATCATTCTTAATTTAACCATCTATTATAATATTATTAGAATATCTTTATATTTTATTAGAATATAATTGTCATTAAAATATTTTAATGACAATTATATTCTAATAAAATATAAAGATATTCTAATAATATATAAAGATATTCTAATAATATTATAATACCATCATTTATTTTCTTCAATCCTTTTTTTTTCTTCAAAATTTGTTATAATTATAATTAAAAAAAAGTATATTAAGTTGAAAACCATAAATAAATTATCGATTTTCAGGACAAAAAAAAAGATATATATATATATATATATATATATATCGATTTTCTTCCTACCAACCAAAATAATACGAACCAGTAGTTTTAGGGCGTCTTCCTCTGTTTTGTTTACACTGGCCGTGTATGTAAAACCTAACTTCTTATAAACCTCTCTCCTGTGCATTGTTGACAACAATGGATGGAAACGAACAAGATTCAAGGTCTCAGGTAATGCATCTCTAATTCTATTCACCATAAGCTTTGTGAGAATACGCTAATTTATGCGGGTTCTGCAAAAAAATATGCACTTGTTGTTATTTTATTAATTTTTTAATTGATTTGTAAGGTTGTTGAAGAAGAGGGGAGTATCAATTCTTGTACAAAAGATGGGTCAGTTGATTTCTATGGAAGACCAGCTTTGAAAAATAGGTCAGGTAGATGGAGAAGTGCCACATTGTTGTTAGGTATCTATCCACACACCCTTTTTTATATTTATGAATATTTTTTCGATTACGGGTCTGTTTGGATTGGCTTATTTGAGCACTTCTGAGATTACGGGTTTGTTGGGCAAACTTACTTATTATATATCTTCTGTTTTGGTAGATAGATAAACGACAATAGCCACTTAAAACTCACACACGCAAGTGGAGGGGCCGGAGGTTTGAACTCCTGTCATAGCGTCTGGCCTAGCAATTTCAGCATTTTTGCCAATTGAGCTAGGACGTGTAGACGTTTTCAACCTATTTATATAAAGACCTTGTTTCGCAAAACAAAATTTTGAACTTATGAATAATAGCTTGTGCAAATAAATAAGCTTTTATGTTAATTCATAAGTTTTCACTAACGAAAATTGTAGCTGTTTGTTCATAAGCTACCTTGACAAACTTATGAATAATACATAAAAGCTTATTTATTTGCATAAGCTGTTTTGCATAAGCTAAAAAATAAGTCAATCCAAATGGGCCATAATTCAAGTAGCTTATACAGCTTAAAGCTTGTAACTTTCTTTTTTCTCTCAATTTTATCCTTGTAATCTTAATTGAAAAAATCAAACATAATTTCTTCTTTATAAGCTAGTTCGATTGCTAGGTTTATCAAATACTACAAATTCAATCAGCTATCTTATCCGCTATAAGTTAGCTTTTAAGTTATCCGCTATTTTTTACCAAACAAAGCCAAACTTTCTAGAATAGCTTATGAAAACAGTTTATAGCTTATATGAAAATAATTTGACTATGTTATCTTTTGTTATAGAAATAACTTGTACATAAGAACTTATATAAAACTGTTTATCCAAACAATACCTATGTCCATATCCATATTTTTATATTTACTAATTATGTATAAAATTGTAAATTGTGACAGTGAATCAAGGACTGGTTGCAGTGGCTTTTGCAGGAGTGGAGGCAAATTTGGTTATCTTCTCAAAGTTAGTATTGAAACAGACTAATGTTGAAGCAGCAAACACTTTTAGCATATGGATGGGAACTACCTATTTCTTCTCTTTAATTGGAGCTTTTCTCAGTGACTCATATCTAGGAAGATACCTCACTTGCATTATATTCCAACTTGTGTTCATCATAGTAAGTAATCAACATGGTCATGAGAACTCAATATTCACACACAGCTATATTAACAAATGCAATTATATTATCAATATGTTTCTGCTTTTTTTCTCTTTTGTTAACAGCAAATTAGGAGATGTTACCCCGTTCCTACCAAAGGGCGCATCACAAGTTTAAATAAGAGTTCAAAATAGTTATTTTAAATTTCTCTTTAGGACAAATTTTATACCAGTGGCTCAATGCTTTAGGTGTTGTTTTACCTGTTATCTAATTAAAATACGACAAGTGGTAATAATAACTTTTTTTTAGATAAGCAAATGTTAGTGGATTATGTTAGTTCCAAGTTTTGAACTCTCCACCTCCTGATTAGTACTCCACTACTCCTTTGGTGTCCCTCACTTAACTCTCTGGAATATGTGAAAATCTACTTGTTATACTCTGATTGTACAACAGTAAAAACAATGCATTAAGCATTGCATACAAATTGTCCTATCCTTTGTTAAAAAATTCATTGCAAACCTAAGAGGACCAATAACTTAATTAGGCAGACTATGTTAATGAATAATACCTTCTTGATGTTGTTGTGTTTGGTATCTTGGGAGAGCACCTGTACACCACATTTTCACCGAAATTTCAAGGTATTGAGTATATGGGGTGTGATTGTGAGACTAACCACTCACACTTGAATGTCAACCATCTCCCTCTCAATCTTGAGTCTCCCACATCACTTTATCCTCTTTTGCTACCCATCAAGCCGAATCAAGACTATCATTCCACTTGTTGCAGAGTTTTAGGGAGCACCAGAATCTTAACACACTAATGATTAGGACAGTTAAGAGACCTTGATAACACATCTCCATCCAAACTCTTAAGATATTGAGTATATGGGTCACCTCTCTTATAATTCTTTCATTTAGTCCATTCCTAGTCGACGTAGGACTAACCACTCACACTTTAATTTCATCATGTTGCAATATTGATCTAAAATGATATCTATCCTAAAGTTCTATTTTCCTTTGCTTTCATTTTATGTAGGGGTTGGTGGCATTATCTTTGTCAACTCACTTCTTTTTACTCAAACCACTTCGTTGTGAACAAATAGGAGAGTCATGTGAATCAGATACACAAAATCAGTTTCCACTTTTTTACCTATCAATATATCTAATAGCTCTAGGAAGTGGAGTTTCTGACCCTGCATTACCAACGCTTGGTGCTGATCAATTTGATGAGGAAGAACCTAAAGAACAAAGATCCAAGGCCTCGATTTATGGCTACTTTTATGTGGCATTGAACTTGGGATCATTGGTTGCTGAGACTATATTGGCTTACATAGAGACTACAGGACATTGGGTGCTTGGATTCTGGATATGTACAAGTTGTGCAGGTGTTTCATTTCTTGTTTTGTTGAGTGGAACTCTTAGATACAGACACTATAAGACTTTTGGAAACCCTTTCTCTAAGTTTTCACAACTGATTGTACCCTTTTTGAAGAAAATGAAATTTCAAATACAATCAATTGGGGAAGGTCTCTACCACGATAGTATTCAAGGGGATGATACTCATGTTAGAAGAATACACCACACAAATGGCCTCAGGTACGTCTCTTAAGAACAAATAGAAGTGATTTGTATTATTCTCGCATTTTTTTTATAATCAAAATATTAAATTAAAACAAGTACAAGGGGTCGATTTAGATTGGTCTAGTTTCTAGGGATTCAACTCAGATCTCACAAGGATCTGGGTTCAAACCCAGATGCCGATGTGAGAACTTCGTTGGTGAGTAATATGTATCTCTTTGTCAATGCTATTTGAGCATTGAGGTTTTCCCTAGTCTTGATGAACCCCCGGGACCCCATCCCGCCTAAACTTTTTCTTTACAAAAAAAGGAAAACGAGTACAAGAGATACTCAAATTCAAATACAAGAAAACAAAAGTTCAAGAAAAATATAAGGACAAGTCCTAATACAAGCTATTAACCGTAATAGGAAACCAATTTCAAAAAAGCTTTGATGTGAGCTAACACTACTAGCATATTGAAAAGTTCAAGAAGTATAGCATTGCTTAGTTAAAAAATTGCTTTATATTCCCAAGGCCTTGATTTTGGGTGGAGATTTGATGTCCAGGTCTTTTGGTGATTTTGATCATTTAGCCCATTGTTGCTTTTTTGATCCCCCGAACTCATAAACAAGTGGTATCATAGCCTTGGTTTGACTGGTGGGATAGCGTTAGTGGAATCCTACTGTTTTGATGATTGATCAAGTATAATGATATGATATTCACACTTGAGGGGGAGTTTTGTTGGTATTCAAGTGTGAATGTAATCCTACATTGACTATGAACGAGTTCACTGTTGTATAACAAAGGTGAGGTAACCCATATTCCCAAAGCTCGAAGATTTTGGATGAAAATGTGATATCCTGAGTTCACTGTTATATAACAGTTTTGTTATTTGTAATTGTGAAAACCCTATATTTATAGAGTTGATTTGATATGACAGGAAAGAGTGAAAAATAGAAGCCATTGCATTCTTGTTAGCCATACATACAATCTGTTGCAAGTTGTCAAGTATTCTATAACTACTTTTTTTTAGTTAAAGGATAACAAACACGAGGAACACACCTTATAAAACAAAATTCTTTAAATAATCTCCAAATTTTCTTTATTCATTTTGTTTTGGTGACATACAGGTTTTTTGATAGAGCTGGTATTGTTTCTGATGAGGCAACTGAGATGTTTTCTTTATTCATTTTGTTTTGGTGACATGCAGGTTTTTTGATAGAGCTGGTATTGTTTCTGACGAGGCAACTGAGATGTTACTAGGTAAAGGCCAAAAATCATACAAATGGAATTTTAACAGTCTAACACAAAGCGAAGCGGTGACATATATTTTGAGAGTGTTACCAATATGGTTTTGCACAATCTTCTCCTCTAGTGTTTTCATACAATTGCTTTCTCTATTTGTTGAGCAAGGTTCTACAATGGACAGAACATTTTTCAAGTTTCAGATCCCTCCTTCAAGCATGACAGCATTTGATATCATAAGCACATCAACATTTATCATATTACTCGACGTTCTTATTATTCCATTATACATTAAAGTGATGAAAAGATCTCCAAAACTTCCTAGTGAGCTACAAAGTATAGGTATCGGACTCGGCATTACAACAATAACATTGATTGTTGCTGGTTTTGTAGAGCAGAGTAGATTAAATTTTGCCAGCGACGATGGTAAAGAGATGAGTTCTTTGAGTATTTTTTGGCTGATACCACAATATATGCTTTTAGGAGTAGCAGAAGCTTTTGTGTATGTAGCACAAATGAACTTTTTCACATCACAAACACCAGATGGCTTGGAAAGCTTGGGAATGGGGTTGTCTATGTTTTCATCTGCACTTGGCTGTTATGTTGGTAACTTTTTTTTGACTGTGGTAAATAAAATTACATCAAGTGGTCAAGGACAACATGGTTGGGTTTCACCTAATCTAAATGATGGTCATTTAGATAGGTTTTACTTCTTGACAGCATTTCTAATTGCTATTGACTTGATTGTGTATATTCTATGTGCCAAAAGATACAAGGGCATATAATTGGAGAAAAGAGAAGAAGCAAACAATTAGGAAGTTGTAGTTTGATTTGATAGAATGACAAGTGGAGTTAGATGTGTTTTACTCTTACATGGAAACAAATTCTTACAGAGCATCAAGAAGGATGTCTGAGTTGGCGTCATAGTTTCTGATTGTAGACATTTCTTCTCTTCATGTTTTAACAACTCTAGTGTCAAATTTATAAGAAGACATGTCAATGGGTAGCTCATCCCTTTCCAAGGGTGGCCACATATTTAACTAGTTTTCAGCATTTTATTGATACTTCTTATATTGATCATATTAACTGTGGATGTAATTTTATCTGCATATCAAGTCAGCACATCAATTGAAAACAAAGAACAAGGTGTTTATATGTTTAGAGAAGTGAACAAAAATAATAGTGTGGGAGAGAAGGGTCAGCGTGAGTATCCCCCAAAATAGAGAGGTTACTATCCTTCTTTAAATGTGAGAAGGCAAGACATCAATTGATAAAGAATTAAATTGTGATCAATGTAATTCATTGTGAGAAAAGAAAAGTGATTAATTAGTAGGAGGCAAAAACGTGCGAGACATATGGATTCAATGCTAGTTATTGACAATTGAGGCAATTCAAAGCGGGATAGTGTATCTTATTTTAATTTGAAATTAGTAAAATGAGCATTGAAAGAGAGGAGCTAATTTTGCTACAGGGAGGGAACGGTGCATATTGCCTCTTTCCTAATACAAGGCAATTAAGAGAAATAAGAATGGATCATTTGTCATCAATGTCCCTTTGAGATTCAAATTAAGTGAGAGAAGCTACTAAACAAACAATGGATTGAATGGAGGGTACGAGGCGTCGTGTGCCTACAATGAAGGAATGTTTTAATTTACATCCAATGTCTAATTGCTTAAATGAGTCATGATTTGGTCAAAGGAATAAATAGTAATGAATTAAAGTTATTTTCTCCGATATCTTGTTCTTGGTCATTTACATTAGGAGAATGCTAAACTATTCTCCTGGAGTATTGGTTAAGCAATCAAAACAAGTAACTTTTTCGTCATCAAAACTAGAAAGTAAAAATATTAGGGTAGAGTTTCCACGCTTTAAATAAAATCTTTGACTAGTAAATATCGCTTTATAAAAATATAATTTGAAATAGTCTAACACTTTTTTTTAAGGATTAAAATAGTCTAACACTTAAATAAGATAAAATATTTACCTATATATTAACATAACATTCAGGGGTCTTACACTCCACCTCCAGAAAAGGTAGAAACCAAGAGCGCCAAAAAAAGGGTGAAATCTACACTAAATGATGCTTTGATTAGTCGAGTTCCATCTTTGTGGGAGATTATTGATTCCTAATTTTTCGATAGTCAAACATCACAAACAAATCCATCTTTTCCTAAAAGGAAAGGTGCTCATATTGATAATCCATCACCTTGTCCAGTTCCAACGCCTACTCGGGCTCCAAAGCCTATTCTAGTTCCAAAGCCTATTGATCATATGCCAAAATTCATGAAACGATTTATTGTAAAAATTGTGGATGTTAAAGGTGATGGAAAGTATGAATTTCAGACTATATCTAAGCACATGGGTTTAATTGAAGAAAGTCATTGTATGATTCGTAGAGCATTTATTAAAGACGTGAAAAATTATATGAGTGACTATATGTGGGTATTTGGGAGTGAGGAGCATTTTAACTATATCATGAATGGTTTGTACCCTCCCCAAAATAGTATTGAAATTGCATTTGAAGATAAGTGGTTGACACTACAAGACATGCGTCACATTATTTCAACTTGTTACAATAAGGTTGTAGTTGAGTTGACAAATCATGAAATCGATATTTTTGAGACTTTTTTTTCCCAAATACCCACATATAGTCACATCATGTGTCTTGTCTTAATCTCCAAACATTTTGTTCTGTTTTTTTTTTAAAGATGGTTGTCCAATACCTCCATCGTCTACGAAGTGGAAGCTACACAAGAGTCAAGAGGCTGAGACATGAGAAGATGCTTTTTGAATAAACAAACTTGGTTCCGAGATCTCGTGGATATCGAAAAGGGAGAGAAACTACCAAAAAAAGAATCAAATGAACTCAATCCAATTTTGTGTGATACTCAAGATGAAGAAAAAAAAAGAATTTGAAGTTATTGAAGAAGATGAAGATTCAATTTCACTAGATAGGCTATGACACGTTTTTGTCGATGTTCATACTTTTTTTTATCGATAATACACCAACATATTTTTTGTGGTTGATAATGTAAGCCCATTATTTTTGGGCAAATATATAACTAACATTATATAAATTATATAAATATTTGACTTTTATGTGTTGGACAAAGCACCAACAGTTTATGTGGTTATTATTGCACCGCATTTTATATTAATATATGTCTATGGTTAAATAACAATTTATATGCTTGAGTATCGTGTTGTAACCGTCTTCAATCAAACTTGGTCCATTATATAGAGATGAATTAGATGGCAGTTGTTGAAGAAATCTTTGTCTTTGAATGTCTGAATGAATACTGAGATATCTTGGAGAGTTGAGGTGAGTGCTTCAGTTATTCAATTCCATCAATTATGATAATTAAGGAGTATTATTCCCTTGCTTGAGTCAGAATAAATTTTCCTTCTTGAGATACTAGTCGTTGCATACATCAATGATGATCACTTGAGTCAAATGCTTGATATAGAGGATCTCACTACAGAGCATTGTACAACAATATTGACAACCATAGTTGACCTTAATATTAGTGTAGAGTTTTGCCTTTATCTATGACACATAATTCATCAAGGTTCATAGCTTTCAAACACTTAGCGTAGAGTGTAGCATGAGCTCAGAGCTTGGAATGGTAGTGCAGAACTTTGACTTCACGTCCAGAGCTTTGACTTGGTACATGGCTTTGACTTCATGTCTAGAGCTTTTACTTATTATAGAGGCAATACTTTACTTGTACTTTAGAATTTTATGCACACACATTTAGAGAATCCTAATTATTCTCAATCATTCTTTGTATATTGCTTTGTTATCATGAAAACTTTAAGGGTTTTGTTCTCTTAACCAATTTTGGTCTAACAATAGCAAGTTCAGAAGCATCATAAGTTCCTTCTGGCACAAAAGATCTTTATGGTTCTACACTGATCTCAAGATCTGCAAGACTATCCACTAACTCTGACATTTAATTGTCATGATCTTTGTCATCAAACTTAATATGTATTGATTCTTCAACTATATTAGTTTCAGAATTATACACTTTGTTTTCCTTATAGCGTTCAAAGCATCCCAATAAGATGCACTTTTGAGCTACGGCGTCAAATTTATTTAGATGAACTTTGTTGTTTAAGATATAATAGGTACATCCAAACTGGTGAAAGTAAGATATATTGGGTCTTCTTCCTTTGAAGAGATCATATGGTGTTTTGTTCAATATAAGTCTTATATAGATTCTATTTTGAACATAACATGTTGTATTTACAACTTCTGTCCATAAGTGCTTAGCCAAATCAATTTCATAAATAATGGTGTCTTCCATTTCTTGTAAAGATCTATTCTTTCTTTCTACAACTCCATTTTGATGTGGAGTTCTAGGACAAGAAAAGCCATGGAGAATTCCATGTTTTTTTTACAAAAGGTTTCAAATGGCTCTTTTTCAAATTTACCATCATGATCACTTCTAATTTTTAAAGTTTTCAAATCATTTTGCACTCAAGTACAGAAGATGTTAAACACATAATATGACTCATCCTTAGTTTTGATGAATTTTACCAAAGTCCATCTGTTATAGCCATCATCTATGACTAATCCATATTTCTTCTGACTGATAGAGGCAGTACTTACTGGTCCAAAGAGATCAATCTGAAGAAGTTCCAAAGGCCTGGAGGTTGAGACAATGTTCTTAGGTTTACAAGATGTTTTAACAAACTTTATTTTTTGACATGCTCCACATAGAGCATCTAAATGATACTTCAAATCTGGTAGACCTTTGACAAGTCTTCACTTGCTAAGTTTATAGATTAATCTCCAACTAACATGTCCTCAACGTCTATCCCATACCCATATTTCATTATTCATTGACAAAAGGAAAACTACCTTCTTGTCCTGGAGCGAGCAAATTCACTAGACTCATTTACTAAGGCCCAATACAAACTGACCCAGATCCAACATCTGGTAAATTACTTGCAACACACCTCCTCTCCGCGAGGGGGGTGCTCAGAGCAAACAGAGACTGATTCAAACAATCAGTAACGTCTCCTTCCACGTTCCAACGAATCTCTCCTCGACGGTTACGATTCCTACGAATTCGTAACCGCCGAGCCACACGTGTGCCGTACAACGGCTCCTGCACCACCCACCTCTATATAAATGGGACTCTCAGCAGTCCCCAAGGTTAGACTCTTCTCATTCTCTAATCCCCCACTTCTACTCAGTACTGACTTGAGCGTCGGAGTGTTTGCAGGTACACCCACCCCCTCCGTTCCAGTCAACAACAAACAACTTACTATCACCCCATTCAAACTGCACCGGTAGTCCATTTCTCATTAGGTAAGATCACTTCTGATCTGCCAAATTAGAAAAATTAAGTTTATAAACATTGCATTTCCTCTTTCCAATGAAGAATATGGACTTCTCAAATGGATTTATGATTGTGTAGTCATTCTTATCAAACACTAGTTCATACCATTGTCACATAACTGACTTATGCTCAGAAGGTTATTTTTCATTCAATCTACAAACATAACATTATGAATAGATGGGAAAGAAGAATTATCAATAGTACTCATACCAATTATCTCCCCTCTCTAGTTTTCTCCAAATCCCACACTTCCACCCTCTTTTAGAGTTAGGGTTTGGAACATACACTACTAAAAAATTGGCGTTTTCAGACGGAAATTTCGGACGAAAGTGATTTCGTCTCAAATGTTTTTTAAATTAGGGACGAAATTCAGACGGATTTATTATTTTAAGATATTTTGTCCCAAATTTGTCCAGCTAAGAGATTCCATCCAAAACCTGTCCGAAAATTTGAGACGGATTTGGGACAGATTATGCGGTATAATTTTATGTGGTTTGTTTTTTATTTAAATACTGCATCCGTTTGAAATCCGTGTGAAACTTTGAGACGGATTTGGGACAGATTATCCGGTGTATTTTTTTTTTTACTTTTTAGCAAATTCCGTCCGAAATCTGTGCGAAATAAAGGCGTATATAAATAGCACTACTAAGTAACCCTAACTCGCATTCTGTTAGGTGTTTAAAAAATGGGTTTGTCACGGATCTGTTGCACTTTACCAGATCTGGAACAGTTCTCTCATCATCATCGTCACGAATCGTTGCAACTTTTCCCCCTTAACTGCTTCAATCAGTGGGTGAATTTCTCATGTTTTAATTTTACTTTCAGTTCTAAAATTATTTTGATTTTTTAAATTAGTTAAAAAAAATTATGATTATGAAATTATAGATTTGTTGTAATTCTTTTTTCTCTTATAATGGCATGGAATGGAGGAACAAATTTTACAACGTTTGAGTCATTGGTGAAGCTCAACCTGTATAAAACAATAAAATAAAATCACAATTTATTAATTTGTAAAAATAATAATCTAAATAAGTCCAAAAATACAGTAAAAATATTGTCCAAATAATAATAATTTTGTCCAAATCTGAATTCAAAATACCTAAAAAAATTTTTTTTGGAAGTCTTCATTCAAATTATAATATTATAAATTTTGTTTGTAATTCATTTAATCAATATTGAATCCGTCCGAAATTTGTCTGAAAAAATATTTTGGACGAAAATTGGGACGAATTGAAAATTTGCGACGCCGGTTTTTTTGACAAAACTTATTCCGTCTTAAATTCGTCCGAAACCAATTTTCTGTCCGAAGTCCGTCTGAAAGATGCTTGAAATTTGTCTGAAATCCATTCCAAAATCCGTCCGAAAATGCCAATTTTCTATTAGTGATATGCTATTCTCTTGTTATGTGTCGTGAACAAACATTATTCAAGTACCACGACTGGTGCTTGAACTCTACTGCAAAGCATATCTGAAACAAAGAAAATTTTAGACCTAGGTACCCATATTTTCATGGGTCCTTCGAGGTTAGTTTTGGAGGACTTATCCTTTTTCACAACTTTAGGCTTTAGAAGATTTTGGCTTTGAATAAGCTATAGTCTTTGAATAATCTTTAGGCTTTGAATAAGTTTTAGGGTTTGAATAGGATTTCATCTTTTATCCTCTTTTCACACAATCATAACAAGTAGTATGATTTGGCTTTTCCATACTGTGAACCTTTTCAACAAGTTTACTTTATGAGTATCCAATGTATTCTCCCTTGTTCCGACTAACACCATAAATCATAGAAGTTATCTTGATTCTCTCAATGCCATTAACTTGAAAAACAATTTCATACTTATTAGAGTATCTCTAGACATCAGAAGATTAAGATTCTTTCACAACATGGTTGCCGATTCTATGATCATCAATCTCTTTTTCCAAACCCTTAACTTTTTCAAGAAGAACTTTATACTGTTTTTGCGAAAATTTAAATTTCCTTTATTTACTTTGATAGCTGCTAATGAGGTCCTTAACAACAAAGATTCATTCTTCAAGAGTAAGTTTAGAAAATACCTCACCATCATTGTCAACATCAGAAGATGTAGATGCCATCAGAGCCAAATTTGCTTCTTCTTCATCAGAGTCAACATCCAAATCTTCCCATGTTTCCATGAGACTTTTCTTGACTCTATTTTTGAAAGCTTCCTTATTGTAACTATTCTTCTTAGGCTTATCCTTCTGAAGGTCAGTACAATCAGAAATAAATTGTCCATGCTTCTTGTAGTTGAAGTAAACCTTTGGTTCATCGTTCTTATCTCTGGAATTGGATCCTCTAGCACCAATGTTTTTTCCAGGAAATATTTTCTTATTTTTCAAGTACTTAAGTCTCTTGGACAAGAATGCCATCTTATTTTCATCAGATCCTTTTACAAGATCTTCTTTTGGATTGTCTTCTTCAGACTCTACGGCTTGAAGAGGTTTGACAAATTTTCCCTTTGACTTGAGAGAAATGGATTTACTCTTCTTGGATGGATCATCCCCTAATAACTCCATCTCATAAATTTTCAAAGAACTCATGAGAGTCTCCAAACCAAGTTTGTTCATGTCTTTTGCTTCTTGAATGTCAATCACCTTGGGTCTCCATTTGGTAGGAAGTCGTCTCAGAATCTTCTTGACATGATTTGCCGTAGTATAACTCTTACTCAGATATGCCTTGAGAACATGGTTTCATCATCTTCATCATCCTTTATTTTGAATATTTCATATTGTTGGATGAGAAGATTTGCCTTAGCTTCCTTAACTTGTTGATTTCCCTAATACAGAGAAAATCAAATATACTCTTAGCAATAGATTTGTCAACAATTTTGGTATACTCTAGAAAAGGAAGAGTTTCCACCAAAATGCCATGAGCTATGTGATGCTTCTTATATATCTTTTTATGTTCTTATGTTTAGCTTTTTCTATCACTAGCAATTCCATCAGAGTTTACAGGAATACTTATACCATCTTCAATGATAACCCAAAATTCTTTATCAATGACAATGATGTGACTATACATCTTATTTTTGCTACCAAGAAAACTACTTGGCATTTCCACTTAAAGCTGGAGGTCTAGATAAGTAAGAATTTTTGGCATTTAGAAAAGAAGTGACATTGTGGTAATCATTACCACCAGGAGGAGGAACAACATGAATAGAAGTCGAAGTGGAAGTAGACATGTTTTTATCAGGATATTATATATGTTACATGATTAAGTGTTGAATCAACAGACCAGGCGCTCTGGTACCAACTGAAGGCAAGGAAAACACAAGAAATGAGGATTGAATTATGTTGGCTTTTTCTGAAAATCTTTTTCCAAGTTTAAAACCAAAAATAGAGTAAGCAAAGATAAAAAGAGAGAAGTTAAAAGAGAAGAGAGCAACGCAAGCTATTATCCTGGTTCACCCTGCAATCCGACGTTAGTATAGTGTCCTTGCACTTCCAAGGGATTTTCCACTATAATCTCATAAGATTACAATTACTTAGACACACAAGTCTAAGATTTTCTTGCCTCACACTTGAGGACTTCTACAATCAGGGTTTACCAATAAATTTGATTGTGTTTACCCTTTGATACTCATAAAATGGTAAACTAACTTAAAGCTCAATTGACTTTTGACACATAAGAAATTCTAATATTGAGAGTTTGTAAGAATTTTTCTAAGTGTTTGTGCGCTATATAATTTGACAGAGTTTTGACACACTTAAAATCTATGAAGTCTCTTGTGTTCTTCAAACACTCAAGGTTCTTAAATAGGAGAAGATAATAGAATCGTTGTTTGAAGAAGTGCCAGCGCATTAATTATTCTTTGAGAAATTTTGATCATGTTTGAAAGTTTTGCCTCTAATGAATAATTTTGTTGAATAGTGCTAGAGGTATCCTCTGCTCTTTATGAATGATCTGTTGAATTCTCTTTGCCCACGTGGTCAAAAGAAAACAAATTGTACTTCAGATCCTTGAAAGCGACATCTCTTCAGAAGAAGACAAAACTGGTCAGAGTCTCATTAGAGTTAACTATGGCATGTCCATCAGATGTTGACGTCGTCAAGGTGTGCTTCTATCAGAGTCTGCTTTCCATCAGAATCTGTTTCCTCCATATTCTGCTAGTCTTCATGCAACTTACGATAAGAGCTTTGACTTTTTGTTGACCTTTTTTCAGATCATAGTCTTAGTCTTCAGAGCTTCTCTTGAGTGCCAAATGCATTCCTTTGCGTTTAGAGGTTGGTGTTTTAGAACCAAAAGGTTGACTTCAGAGTCATAACTTAATTATATGGTCGTGCACACTTGAACAGTCATTAGAGTATCCAATTGTTTTTTCATACATTGTTATCATCAAAACCTTAGAGACATTATTCTAAAACTCACTTTGGTTCAAGAAAAACAATTTATTATTGTTTTTTATGCAATAAATACAGGAAAGCAATTTATCCTCATATCTTTTAATCTCACTAATTTTCATATAAAATTAAATAAAAATTTAATAGAAACACTTCATTAATGTTGATATTTTGAAAAAAAAATCACGAGTTTTCAAAATTTTATCTTATCGACTTTCTCCTATCGATACATATAATATTTCTTCCGTAGTGCAGTGTAAATATTTAACGATATTTTGCATACAAAATAAAAAATATTTAATAAAACATCACATTAATGTTGATATTTTGAAAATAGTCATGAGTTTTCAAAATTTTATCATATTTGCTTTTTTATATCGGTACTTAAAAATTTGTTTCCACTGATATAAACATAAAATTCACAACTAGTACGATGCAAATATTTAACGATATTTGCATATAAAATAAAATAATTATTTCATATCCCCTAAAAAAAATATTTCATAGAAATACTAACTGATATGTTGAAAATAATCAAGAGTTTTTAAAATTTTATCATATCAAAATTCTTATATTTATACATAACAATTTTCTATTAAATATATAAGCACATAAAATCCGTAACGAGTGTGGTGGAGATATTTAACGTTGTTTTGCATATAAAATAAAAAAAACTAACTTCATAGAAACACTACATTAATGTTAATATTTTAAAAATAGTCATGAATTTTCAAAATATTATTATATCGATTTTCTTATATCAGTACAAAAAAATTTACTTCCACAAATATAAACATATTAAATCCACAACGGGCGGGGTGTAAATATTTAATGGTGTTTTGCATATAAAATAACGACATATTTAATAGAAATTCACTTCTAAGGATAATAGTGAGCTAGGTTGTGTTATTCATGCCTGTCAACATCTATTTTCTAATAGTTTTCAGAACTCTCATGTCGAGTTCAATAAGAGGCAAACTAATGAGGTCGCTCATGAATTAGCACGGGTAGCCCCATTCCATGCTAGCTCCCATGTATTTGATGATGTACCGTCATGTATTCGCGATTTGATAGCTAATGAAAAGTAATGATTTTCTTCCCTCAAAAATATTAATGTTGATATTTTAAAAATAGCCACGAGTTTTCAAAATTTTATCATATCGATTTTCTCATATCAATATATAAAAATTTGTTTTTGCAAAAATAAGTAAATAAAATTGCAACAGACACGATGCAAATATTTAACAGATTTTTGTATATAAAAGAAAAAACATATTGAATAGAAACATTACATTGCGTGACCCGTGTAAATGCATGCGTCTATTAGTTGGCAATTATAAAAAAATGAGTAAATTACACTCCCCTCCCCTAAAAGAAGCTTGAATTACACTCTCCTCTCCTATTATATTAAAATATACACCCCCTCCCTTGAAAAGTAAAATTTATATTCACCTCCCCTATGAGATGCTTGAATTACAATCTTCACCCTTAATAATTAAATATGTACTACCTTTTAATCTATTTTAACATAAATAAATATTTTTATAATATATACTAATTTTGAATCACCATTTAGAAAAAATAAATTCGTTTCTTTATAATTTAAATGTTAATGATAATTAAATTTAAATATTTTGTTATTAATTTTATAATTTGGAGTATAAAATTCACTTTTAAATAACCCTACTTAATCGACTTTAGTAATTTTTCACATATTTTAATTTTATTTTGGGTTGTTTCATATTTTATAATAGGGTTAAAACTACATGTTAATGGAATTGTGAATAAAAAATAGCGAAAAATATGTATTCAAAATTTGATTATATAAATATAGACCCGCAATACTATTTTTCTTCGAAGTGTGTTATATTATTTTTTTTTTGCTAGATTATTAGAAATAAAAAAAATTATTGAGGGAGTAAAGCGTAGATTTTAACATAAGAAGGGAGAGAAATGTAATTCAAGCTTCTCTGAGGGGAGTGAAATATTTTTCAATATGTTTTGAATAAGAGGGGAGAAAATTGTATATTTTAATATAAGAGGAGAGGGAAGTGTAATTCAAGC
This sequence comes from Medicago ruthenica, assembly GCA_018208015.1. Taxonomy (NCBI): domain Eukaryota; kingdom Viridiplantae; phylum Streptophyta; class Magnoliopsida; order Fabales; family Fabaceae; genus Medicago; species Medicago ruthenica. The sequence goes on along the minus strand of CM031374.1, from coordinate 12,360,117 downwards.
ATCTTTGAGAAAAGAGGAGTGTAATTTACTAAAAAAAAAAAATTTTGACAGAAGTTGCCAATTACGTATAAATATAAGATGACACATCAAACAATAAACCTGGATGCTATGGTCATTTAGCTTCAGGGTGCTTGGTTAATTAGCTTCGTGTGGCACTCAAACAAACAACACTCAATAAATATTGGCATTAATAAATATGAAATGACTCACATCACTTAGTTGTGATGTGTTGAGGTAACTAGAGTTAGTGTTGAGATAATTAGTGTTTGTTAAGGCAGTTAGAGCTGGTTAAATGTTAGTTAGAACTATAGTTAGTTACACATGTGGTTAAGTGTAATTGAGGTCTATAAAAAACCATCTATGTACTCATTACTCTGAATCTTCTTCGATACAATTCATAATGAATTCTAAAGGGTTTCCCTATGTTTCTTCGTATCAATCATACTTCTCCTATGAAGCTAATCTACATCTCTTCGATCATATTATTTTCGATATGGTATCAGAGCAATACCGTTGCGCATCAAGCTATAGTGATCATGGAGATGAAGATTTGGCTTACAAAGATGAAGACAGGGAACTTGTTTCTGACTGTGATGATGAAGTTCTAAGCGAAGATGAAGATTGCTCCTCTGAATCTCTACATCAAGCATCACCATTCCAATCACCATTCCAAGAAGCTACGTGTCGCGCCGCTAAAAACGCTCGAGCGTACTAACGCTCGGAATAACTACGGAGTCGCCACCAAAGTTTTATTTTTAAAGGGAAACGTTGATAAAACCCTTGATGATTTGGAAAAGATGGTCATCGCAACCATTAACGGGTTCGGGAGTCGATTATGCAAGGGGAAGGTATTAGCACCCCTCGCATCCGTTGTACCCAACGGGAACCTCCTAATTAGTTAAGGGTTAAAAAAGTGTTTTAAAGGTTGCTTGCAACATTTTAACATTTCAAAGAAAAAAGGAAAGGGGGAAAAAAGGTTTTTTTATTAGTGTGCTTGACAAGAGTTGAATCTTGCTCCTACGTATCTCCTGGTGCGATGGAGAATTCAAAGCTACGTAGTTCTTTGGTAGAAAATATTTGTTTATTGGTTGATTTTAAAGAACGATGTTTTTGATCGTATTCTAGCGGTTAAACGTAGCTTATATGCTCGCGCGTGGGAGGCTTAAGCGTTTGTTTGTATCGCGTTAGCATTGATAAAACATCGTCTGTTTGTGAAAAGAGATTTGATTTTTATTTGACTGCGGGGGGCCGAAAATTAGTTTGGTGTGTTGAATTTGTTTTTTATGTTTGAAAATAGAATGACGATTGTCCGAACAACGAGACATACGTCAAGTGCTCGTGCAACCGGGGAATGGAAAGACATACGTCGGACCACTCCTTTTTCATTCAAGTTTGTTATCGAAAATTAATATATTTTTTGAATTTTTGAAAAGGAATGACGATTGTCCGAACAACGAGACATACATTAAGTGCCCGTGCAACCGGGGAATGGAAGGACATACGTCGGACCATTCCTTTTTCATTCAAGTTTATTATCGAAAATTAATGATAAACTACAATTAAAAGCAATAACACTTGTTATATTTTTCTCTTAATCAAATAAAATGAGTTTCAACCCCTTTAGAAATAGTTCAAACCAGACTTTGAACCTTCAGACGCAGAAACTTCGGACTCAGAACCTCAGACTCTGGATCTCAGACTCTGAATCCCAGACTCTGAACCTTCAGACTCAGAACCTTCAGACTCAGAACCTTTAGACTCAGAACCTTCAGAATCTAAATCCCAGACTCTGAACCTTCAGACTCTGAACCTTCAGACTCAGAACCTTCAGACTCTGAACCTCAGACTCTGAACCTTCAGACTCAGAACCTTCAGACTCTAAACCTCAGACTTCAGAAGCTCACTTCAGAAGCTGACTTCAGAACCTCACTTCAGAAGCTGACTTCAGAAGCTGACTTCAGAAGCTCACTTCAAAAGCTGACTTCAGAAGCTCACTTTAGAAGCTCACTTCAGACTCTGATTTCAGAACCTCAGACTCAGACTCAGAACCTCAGGGGTAAAACGTTAAAAATAGTAAGAAGAAGAAACAAACCATTTCTGCTTTGGTGATTGTTATAATCTTTGTGATTTTTTTTGGATTTTTGTATGATTTTTTAGTGCAAAAATGAGTTAAAATGACTAAAAATGAAGAGTATCAAAAATGCAGAAAAATATGCAGGAACAGCAGAACACAATTTCTGTGAACCAAATACAGCAGCAGCAGAAAAATACAGTTTCTGTGAACAGCAGCAGAAAAATATGGTTTCTGTGAACAGCAGCAGAAAAATATGGTTTTTTTTTGGATTTTTGTATGATTTTTTTCTCACTCAGTACTGAACCAAATACGAAAATAAGAACATCACTGTAAAGCTTGCCATGAGTACCATATCCTAGTGGTCTTAGATCTACCAAAAGATGTCTTAGAACTAACTATATTTTGGCCTTAAGTCATGCTCATGAACTTATGGTGAAAAATACATTATTTAAAAAAAGCTACAAATTCCTTAAACAAAATGCGAAAAATGAAATAAAAAGGATCCAAGATACTTACAAAACTCCTAGCAAAGGTGTAGATGCACGAAAATGAAAGGGGTTTTGGGTGGTTGTGGTTTTTGTTGGAGGTAGAGGTGTGATGTTTTTGTGATGTTTTTGTGTGATGGGTTGTTGTTTTTCACTCTTTGTTTCAGACTTAAGAATTGTAGTTCTTGCCTCTCTCACTCTAGGTTTTTTTTCTATCTTTTTTTTAACCCAGAAAATCCCCCCCTTCAGCCTTTGATTTTGGTCCTCAATATATAGGCATTATTGGTGTTCTTTTGTGATCATGAGATCCCTTGAATGCTGGATTTGGTGTGTGCTTTGGCAAAAATTTTGGTTAACATTTATTGAAAAGGGGAGGAAGTGACCTTGCCTTGTGATTTTGGTGAAGACTTGGGTCTGATTTGGACAAAGGATGATGAAAGAAATGCAGGAAATGGGGCGCTGCCTCTGCAGTCTACAACATTTTTGACTTTTTCTTCCTCTTTTTTTTTTTGCTTTATTATATATTTATTTTTTTTGCAATTTTTGTTGGGATATAAATTGAACAATTGATCATTGGACTTGGCTAAATTAATTGACTCAAATAAATTAATTTCATCTATGTCTTTTGTAAAATATTATCACTCATTATATTTTTTTAAAAGACTTTTGATTTGTCCGAACAAAATTAGGGTACAACACTATGGAGAATGGTCGTGTTTCGCAGATAATGAAGAAGACAACTTATCTCTTCCCTAACTTCTCAAAGCAGCAAGATTCAATTCTTGAATCTGGAATCATGGAGTGCAAGAATTGGTTCGATCTTCCTCAACTGTTTTCCGGTGTCATTGTGAACAGTTTGATCAAGATTGACAAAATCACCCAAGAACCACTGAGTTCTTGTTTCCCAAACCAAGTTTGATTCAGTTTTCATGCTTCAAGTTTGAGAAGTTGGTTTCGGCAACAACTACTACACTGCCGAAACACTTCAATTTCTTCTACCATCTCCGTGGTGTTTACATCAAAGTATTTGATTCCGGTGGTAATTTTTGCAATTCATCGCCCTCACTTCTGTCAAGTTCCGTTTGCATTTCATCTATTTCTGTTAGTATTTTTGTTTTTGATTCCAATGGCAGTCGATTGTGTTCGTTGTTGTGCTTGTTTCGTGGCGGAGGCTCTGCATTCGTATTTGATCCTGGCAGAACAAATTCCTTCCGAGTTTCTCTGTTTCCGTTGACTATGTTTGCAGTGGTGTTTCATCTCTTTTTCCTTGCGATAATACTAACACTCTGTCATTGTTCTTTCTTCGTTTTTGATCCTGGTGGAATATCTATTATGTTTTTTTTTCGACTATAACATCAGAATCAAACACTGGAATTGATGAATCAATTTTTCAATTTTCAATCAGAATGAAGAATAAGTGCTTTGAAATTGCGGGTTGGTCAAGCTATTTTGATTCAAACGACCTTTATCTTGTTTAGAGAATCAAGTTTCAAGTTATGACGCAGAAGGGCGTTTTTGGAGAATCTCATTTTCATATTATCTCATTTACAGAAGCGTGTTCACAGAAAGCGCATTTGTAGAAAGTTTTTTTGGGTTGCAGAAGCATGTTTGCATATTTGCTTTGCATGGTAAGGTGGCAGAATTGCTTTGCAGAAATCAAGTTTGAAGAATCTTGTATTCAAAAGTGTGTTTTGAATAAGTTGATTTGGTTCAGTTGTGGTTTGGATAAGCTGTTTTTTTTGTTCTTCCTTACAGAAGCGTGTTTGGAGAAACACGTTTGGAAAGACAATTTTGGTTCCAATTCTTTCAGAGGAGAGTCACGTTTTCAGCATAGGAACAAAATGCAAAGTTAAAATTGTGGTGCTAGTTATGGAAAATCACGTTTTGCATAAGCTGGCTTGAGGTGGAAAATTACGTTTTGCATAAGCTGGCTATAGGAAGGTGTCGGTCTTCTGTATTGGGTCTGGGCTGCTCAATTGAAGAACCTGAAACTTGCATTAGGTTTGCACTACTCATCTTTCATTTTTTGCCTTTCTGTTCCTTTTACTAAGTGTACCCCTTTTGTTTAGTTACAACATTATTCATTTTGGGATTTGTATTTCAAACTCAAGTAAGATTTCTCTTACCTTGAGTTTGAGGGGGGATGTTGAGATAACTAGAGTTAGTGTTGAGAAGGGGTATTTTGCTATGAAGCCAATCATACTTCTCCTATGAAGCCAATCTACATCTCTTCGATCATATTATTTCTATACGATGGAACGAGAAAATAAAAAAGTAGTACTATTAAGTAATAAGTGGTCATGGTTTGAAGACTCACTGACTGCGTTAAACCCCATTAAAAAGACCGGTTGGTAGGGATGTCAATTAGGTATAAGCATGTTGGACATCCGAAAAAATATCTACAATAGATAGGATAAATAATTGAATTTTTGCGCTTGGGTTTGGATTCAGGTAAGTAGCCATAACTTTGAATCAATATGAACATGAGTGGAGCTACAATTCATGTCAGGGGATGCACCTGCATCCCCTTGCATATATAATTTTGCACCTACCATGTTATTGAATTTTTCCTTTGAATTCTCTTAGTTTTTTATTTTGCACCTATTTTGTATCTGACTTTGTAATCTCTTTAGGCACACATCTTTTTCTATTCAATTTATGCGCACAAATTTATGTGCTTCTGGAACATATTATTACTGACGCAGTTCAACTTTTTTTGTTGATTTTTATTTTTTGATAAAAATAAACGATATTTATTCATTCAAATTGATATAGTACATTGATACAATACAAATTCAAAGTCGTTAAAAACAAAAAGGATGAATCTGTGAACAAACTAACTACATCCATGTTAATAGCATAAAAGGGAAGAGTACATACGCCTACAAGTATGACTATATTCAATCCACCGAAATACTTATGTTTTTGGATCTGCAAACTTGACGACGCAAAAGTCATTGATTGAATCTGCACTTGATCAAAGTTAATATTTCAATCTAAATCAAATAAACACCGCACTAAGACGGGAAATAAAAAACACACAGTACAAAGACGAGAAATCAAAATAAACAAAGTCGTGTTAGACGACGAAATCACAAAAACAAACGAAAGAAAATTGAAAATATGTGAAAATTACTTATTTAACTAAAGAAAAAGAAAAACAATCCAGATGAGTGAATTTGGGTCGAAATTGACTCTAAATCAGTGATAAAAAAGAAGTAAAGTTAGGGTTTTCATAGTATTTTTAATATTTCAGCATATTTGTTATTTTTTGGCCCATTAGGGTTTTGTTATTTTCCTATTTAAGCTTAACAGTTGTAGCCTAAGAGCAACTTTTATTCATTCAATAATATTTTAGAGACTTTTCTAAATTTTTGGTGGATTCCGGAACCCTATTTTCACAAGTTTGTCGCTTGCAAACTTGTTTCTTTTCAATCTAGGTTTAGCGCTTGCTAGCCTCCGCTTCCGACTGCGTCAGTTGGTACCAGAGCAGGTTTCTCCTGTTCTTTTCCTAACGTGATCAACCATGAGAGATCAACCGGTTACGAAGGCAGAGTTTACTGAGGCTTTAACTGCAATGCTTTGACTGTATAGATGGCGGCGTTGACAACTAAAGTGGACGACATCGCCAACAAAAACAATCCGAACAGGAGAGGTGGACCAATTAGGGTTCCACATGGTGGAAACAATCGAATTATTGAGGATTCATGATTCATGTTTTATAAAGGTGTTGTTGATTCTTTTGATTCTTCCACTAAGAAGCACAAGGTCTTATATGATGACGGTGATGAGGAAATATTGAACTTCAAAGAGGAGAAATATGAAATTGTTGAAGTTGATGCTGATCCAGATGTGGAAGAAGGAAGTCATCGAGCAAGCCCTGAACCTTCTGCTGATATGCCGCTAGAAAAGAAAGGGAAAACAAATGCTGGTGAATCAAAAAAGGAAGTAAAGAATGAATCTTCTAAAAGTAGTGGAGAAGCAACATCAAGTAAATCAAAGGCACCATCTACAAAGTCTGACCAAAAGTCCAAGGTTGTTGGCGAATCTGACGGTGAAGTTAGTAAAAAATCTAAGGATCCTGCACAAAAAAACAATTCCAAGAAGACTGATGGTTCCAAGACAAAGAAATCCAAAGATGATGATGTTTAAACACCAAAGCCTGCTGCCAAGTCTAAGCAAGAAACATTGAAAAGTGGAAAATCCAAGCAAGGAACACCTAAGACTGCATCTTCCTCCAAGACAAAATCCACCAAGAGTACTACAAAGGTGAAATTTAATTTGTTGCAGGAAGAAATGAAGCACATAACTCCTTCTTTGCATTTCACCCAATAGGATCCAGGAGAGTGGTCTCTTGTTCATTAGAGGAGTCAACATGCATGTGAAACTCTTTATTAGAATGAGAACTCGGGTCGAGTTCTTCAGAAGTGAAGGAGACTGATATATGAGGGTTTTCATAGTATTTTTAATATTTCAGCATATTTGTTATTTTTTTTTGTTTTATTTCAGTTTGTTATTTTTTTGTTTTATTTCAATTTGTTATCTTTCGGCGAGTTTTGTTATTTCCCTATTTAAGCTTAACCGTTGTAGCTTAAGAGCAACTTTTATTAATTCAATAATATTTTAGCGACTTTTCTCAATTTCTGGTGGATTCCGAAACTCTATTTTCACAAGTTTGTTGTTTGCAAACTTGTTTCTTTTCAATCTAGGTTTAGCACTTGTTAACCTCCGCTTCCGACTGCGTCAGTTCGGCTAATGTTTAGAAAATGGAAAATAGAGAGATGTTTATTCTATGCCGCGATGTTGATTTTGATGAATCATGTAATTATTTTATTTGCCTTCTTCTTCTTTTTTTTTGAAGGATATTTACCTTCTTCTTATTACTATATTATAATTATTTAATATTTAATTTCATTTTCCATTTATTTATAAATTTAAAAATATTGGGAACATGTAGATCGATCGGAAGACTGAATCTCCTGCTGTTGAATTTAACGAGATCTACCACTGAGCCCGTATGAATCATATTGTTTGATGCACGCAAATGTTTCATAAAAAAATTCTTAGGCCAATCTCATTTTTATTACCTTGTTAAAAAACTTTTGCTCTCAATCCCTGATTTCTCCTCTTCTTTTCTAAATTATTGATGATATTACTTTTCTAATGTTAAGTGGTAAATATTAGAATTTACGATTATTGTAAAAGATTATGAAATTTACAAAATTTATATGTTAATCTAACAACTTTTAAAGTTATCAATGATCGTCTTTTATGATATGAAGATTGTGAATATTATATTGCGTAATCAAATGGAAGGATAAACGGATGATTGATTATCTCATGATTTATGTTGAGAGAGATGTGTTCGATAACATGAATAATAAATTGATTATTTTCAAAATATAAAACCACATATACATAATATTTTGCCATAAAAATGATGATTTTTGACACCGAAAAGGATGTGTTTTGATTTCAAAAATTATATTTTGACTTTAGATTCAACATTGAAACAATAAATTATATTTTTTTGGGATAAAAATCATCACTTTAAGGGCAAAAAACATGGATCAGGACCATAATTGTAAGAAATATGAAAATAGAGGGACAAAAATGTCTGATTTTTATTTTTAAAAAGAGACTATTTTAGTGAGTTTTATAAAATAAGGGAAAAGTGCAATTAATTCTATTATTTTTATTGAATTTTCCCTAAAAGGAGTGTTAGAAAGAGATCGCTCAATACCTTCCTTCTCACACATATATATAGCACCGACACTTTGATATATTAGCCACTGAACAATATATAATATATACACGTTCAAATCATGGCTTCCTCCAACTATATATACATATATCACAATTGAATTATACTTAAATATAAACCATGGCTTCCTCCAACATTTTCCAAATCTCATTCTCCCTTATTTTCTTAACATTCTTCTTCATCTTGTTACTCAACAAGGCAGAAAGCAGCTCTGTTGGTAGAGCACTGTACTTTGAACCTATCCACATTTGGGATAGCAAAACAGGAGACGTTGCTCACTTTGATACATCCTTCAATTTTATCATAACTGCACCTAACACTCTTAATGTTGCAGACGGTTTTACTTCCTTTCTTGCACCAATAGATACTCAACCTCAAGATGGTGGATGATTTTTAGGGCTTTTTAAAGACAAAAATTACAACAAATCAATTCAACTGTTGCTGTTGAGTTTGACACATATTATAATTCTGATTGGGATCCAAGAGATCGACATATCGGAATCGATGTAAACTGTGTTAGGTCTACAACAACCAAGCCATGGGTTTTCAGGAATGGTAGAGAGGCTGTTGTTATGATAAAATTTGATGCTTCCACTAATGTGTTAAGTGTTACTTTATTTACTGATGATGGTATTTATACACTCAGTGATGTTGTGAATGTGAAGGACGTTCTTCCAGAGTGGGTAAGGGTTGGCTTCTCAGCTGCCACTGGAGGTGACTTTTCAGTTCATGATATTCTTTCATGGAGATTTTCTTCTCTGTTAAACTACCATTCATGCTCCATGCAAGCTGCTGCATAGTTTTCTCAGTCTATAAGAAAACTAAATAATAAGAATATTCTGGAAATAATAATGATCGTTATCATGTGTTGATTATTTTTTGAAGGAATCATGTGTTTATTATTATTATTATTCGGCTAAAATGCACTTTTTGTCCCCTAAGTTTTCCAAACTAGCGATTTTGGCCCCCCAAGTTTGAAAATCACACTTTTGGCCCTCCAAGTTTCACCCCCTTTGCAAAACCATGGCCCCCATTGATTTTGACTTGGTCAAAGCTGATGTGGACACTATTTTAATTTAAAATGTTGCCAACTGTGCGCACACATGAAAATTAATTAAAAATAAAAAAATTACAAAACTGAAATTAAAACTAAAAAATAAATAATAAACATTGAAAAAAATCCAGGAACAAATTGTTTATCATCATCAAGCATAAAAGTTGTTTTAACAAAACCCAATAACAAATTGTTAAAAGGCTGAAAAGAATATGAACTTTCATCTTAGCAATTTCGATAAGGATGAACTCGAAAGGTAGGAACTTTAGATCTAAGGGAAGATGTATAAACTTAGGGTCAGATCTAGAACAATTGTTTAAATCCAAGGTTGCAACGACGGTGAGATTTCCGTCGAGAAACTCAACCTCCTCTGCTGATTCAAGGTTGCAGCGCGACCAGGAGCACCATGCACCTCGTCGGCAACGAGCACCAGCTTCTCCGCCACCAACAACGACGACGAGGACGACAACCAAAACAATAAGTTGTGTCGTAGTCGAGAACGAATGACATCGAATCCGGGGACGTGTCCGAACAAAGACGAACCTGACACTTTGCTCTCGTCCAGAATTTGTTGGCCATCCAAAGGTTCATGCTTGGCAATATGAATCTGGACACATATGAAGAAGATAAAGCACATAAGTTTTGATTTTAAGGTTTATAGTTTTTTGTTGAGAATTCTGGGTTTGAAGCTGATGACATAGGCGTGAAATTTTGGGTTTGTTGTTGAAGATTGATAATTTCCTTGTGAAATTCGGTGATTGATTGATGATTGTCTGAGAATCAGAAAAAGAATGCAATGAGAAAGACCAAATAAGAAACATAGGATCAACAAAGAAGCAAGGAGAGGGAAACCGAAATGAGGAAAAACCAAGGAAAAACAATATGGGATAGAGGATCAGAGGAGACAAAAAGCAGAAAAGAAGAGATGAGAGAAGTCAAATGTTAGTTCATGATTTTTGGGTTTGATTGGGTGATGAAGATTCATAATTTTCTGGGTTTGATTATCCAGATTGAGGATTATGTTGTTTTGGATTTTGAAGATTAAAGATTGAAGATTTTTTGTGTTTTTAATTTTAATTTAAGTTTTGTAATTTAAAAATAATGTTAATTATTTTAAATCCAAGTGCACTACAATAATCACAGTTGGCATTTTATATTGTAAAAAGCGTGTCCACATCAGCTTTGACCAAGTCAAAATCAATGGGGGTCATGGTTTTGCAAAGGGGGTGAAACTTGGAGGGCCAAAAGTGCGATTTTCAAACTTGGGGGGACCAAAATCGCTAGTTTGGAAAACTTGGGGGACCAAAAGTGGATTTTAGGCTTATTATTTCGTTAAAAAAAATCATGTTTTATTATGTATTATTGTGTCATGGTATGTTTTTATATATCAACTGTATTATTCCTTTTTTTAAGGGAGACAGCGAATAATCAGCTGCACTTAATTTGTTCCTTTTTAAGTGTCTGAATTTATAAATTATTCATTCTTTTTTATTTGTCATTTTCAAATTTTAAAGTAATATTGATTATGTTTTTAGTTGAAACTATATATCTAAGAAATGTGAAATTTGATAGAAGGAAAAGAGGTCTCCCACAATCTAAAGAGGCGGAAGCAAGAGGTCTAAATGAAGCGATAGAGTGACTTGGTACTTTAAGGTTCACTTCAGTGTCTATCGAACTTGATTGCAAGCAAGTGGTTGTCGACATCTCTAGCAACTTCAGCACCAATTCCATGTTCGGCGTTATTCTGAACACTTGCAAAGCTTCACTTATAAATCATCAAAACTTTAAAATAATTTTCATTAGGAGACATGCCAATAATGTTGCCCATTGTTAGCTAGAGCGTCATTATCTTACGCTAGTTCCTAAGTTCATGATTATATGTCATCTTGTAATACAACTACTATTATTAATGAAATGAGTTGAGTTTATTTCTTTAAAAAAAAGTAACAATTTATTAGTGTGCACAACAATACTGACATGTTTGAGTTGGTCTGCAATTGACCAATAATGTAGAGGCTGCATCTGCAACAACCTCTCCTTTTATTTTGAAGCTGGTTATTCCAAACGAAAATCTCAAGCTTACAATTGAATGAGGTGCATGGTTCGTGTGCAACAAACAATGGTCTGGGGTTATGAGGTTGAAGGATTTTAATATTGCTTTGTTTGGTAAATGATGTTGGAGGATGTTGGAGGAAATGGAAAGTTTATGGTATAGGGTTTTTTGTGCTCGGTATGGTGAGGAAGGGGGTGATTATGCTATGGGGGAGGAAGTCGATCTGTGTGGCGGTAGAATTTTAATAGGATTAGAGAGGGTGTTTCTATAGTTGAGAGGGGGTGCTTGATAATATTAGGCGTGTGGTCGGTGATGGATCCTCTACTTTGTCTTGGTGGGACCCACACGCGATGGAATTTCTTTTAATGCTAGGTTCTGAAGGCTTTAAAAGTCATCTGAAAACAAATTGGGAGCCGTAGTTGTCATGAATATTCCTTAGGTTAGGGGGTGAATGGAGATGCGTGGAATTGGCATAGGAGGTTGTTTGCTTGGGAGGAGGAACAGGTGGGAGAGTGTGTTGAGTTGTTAACTTCAGTTGTTTTGTAGGTTGATGTGGATGACCCGTGAATTTGAGCTACATTCTTCCCAGTGTTACATGGTGAGCAGTGCTCATAACAACTTGACTGCAGTGGACGACAACAATTATCTGGTAACCAATCAGGTTATGTGGTTAAAAGCGGTCTCCTTATAAATATCAATTTTTGCTTGGCTGCTGCTTCCTAATTGTGTTCCTACTAAGGGCAATTTAGTAAGGCGTCGAGTTATTTCAATCATTGACCAAGAGTGTAATGGAGCTTATGGTATGAATGAAGACAAAAATCATTTATTTGTGAGATGTAATTTTTATGGCAAACTTTGGTCGTTGGTTTCAGGTTGGTTAAGATTTTTTTCGGCAACTTATGAAATTTAGAGGATCATCTTCTTCAGTTTGGGGGATTAGGTGGCTACTCAAAACATGTTCGCTTAGCTGTTAATATTATTTGGTTGTCAATTGTGTGAGTCATTTGGAAAGAGAAACAGACACATCTTTCAGCATACGGAGGATCACTTGCACTTTTTATGTTAAAAGGTTAAGTTTCTTTCCTTTTGGTGGTTGAAATTGAAATACGTTACATTTGATTTTGATTACTAGTTTTGGAGGTTTAATCTCATTTCTTGCCTGATTGTTGTAAATTAGTTTGTTTTTTCACTTTTACTTGTGTTTCGATTCTATTTCGGTTTTACTTTGTAATGTGACTGTCTAACTTTCTTTAAGTCATCTCTGACACAACTTGTGTTTGAAGGACTTATTTGTTTCGTTAATATAATTCATTTTGGTCTTTAAAAAAACACTTTTACATAAACACATGTTAAGAAAATCAAAAGTTGTAGTTTTGCATTGGAAACAACAATTTTAAACTTTTAAAAAATCGAATTCATCATTTTTCATCACTTTTCAAACAATATTTTTATTTTTATTCTCTTAATCAATGCTCTAAGTACACACTTTAGCATTTCTCATAAAATTGTTTCTACCGCAATTTATGGAAACTCCAAGTTTAAGGGTCTGTTTGGTTCGAGAGTTTTGAAGGGGAGGGGAGGGCTCACTTTTATTTTTTAAATTACAAACAATGTAAAATGTTTTTTTAAAATAAATTAAGTGTTTTTGAAGTATTATATGATCATTTATCATGTTGTTAATTCAATTTTCTAAAAATTATTTTATAATATCCGTAATTTAAAAAATAAAAGTGAGTCCTCCCCTCCCCTCCAAAACTCTTGAATCAAACGGACCCTAAGCTTATGCGTCAATTATAGTGTTTCACCATGATTTGGGTGAATGTGCCGCACAACCAAACGTGCTAACGCGAGAAATATTTTTCACTTATATATATACTGACTCACTGAAAATTTTCCAGCAACAATATTACGATGAAAAGTTGCTTCTGTAAGTTTACAAATTCATCTAAAAAAAATTACGAATTGGGAGTAAATGTAAAAAAAAAAAAAATTGAAAAGGCAAAGAATTATTTTATTAAAGATTCTAAACCAAGCACAATGTGTACAAGGTTTAAGAATATAGATAAGATACATAATACAATGACCATATTGATCACACAAGATAACTACAAGCACCTAGAACCAAGGAAAAATCGGTCCACACCCCAATGCCTATCAAATTAATAAGCAATGAAATAAAATAGACCAAAATCAGAAACCAAGCACCTAACTGATTCCCTGAACCAAAAATACCAACAAAAGAACCAATGCTATATGTTCTTCATGAGGTGTTTTTTGCCACTTCAATTCCTTAACTCCATGTATCTCCCACACATGCCCTCAAATGCACACACCATTGCGACAAATTGTAATCTAAATTCTTTGATTTAAATCGCAACCAATTCCAAGACAAAGCCTTCACTTCCTCCACCATTTTTCTATGATAATTTCTTTATTGTGAAAACATTTCTTATTCATTGCTTTCCATATACACCAAATGCACACAAACCAGATCATGCTAACACACAATAACACATACCAAATTGTTCAAGGTGAAGATGCCCTTCCTTTTGAAATGATGTCAATATCCCAAACCATTGACACACACCAAACCACACACCTGAAAACAAATGACACTTGAAGAACAAATGTGATACCGATTCTTCACTTTCGCACTCTCTCACACACTGAATAGAACTTTGATCCATTACTCCTCTTTTGGATAAATTATCCTTAGTCTATATTGAAATAATCTCCAAACTAAACAAGAAACTTTTAACGGAACCCATTTATGTCAAGCCTTCGACCATATAGGATCTAACGAACTTGACAAATTAGACATCAAGCGCTTATACATCTCTTTAAGTGAATATACATTATGAGCCTCCACACACACACGCCATAATCTATGTTGCAAATGTCTTTCCACCAAACAGAAACTCCTCTACTCTCTACTCTAATAGACTTCCTGTTCATACCATAATTATTTCACAATAGCTACTCCGCTTGGTTGTCTTTGTAACCCGGCCGAATAGTCAAAATTACCGATCCAATTGTTCCCTTGCTTAGTCAACTTGTGACCGTCGACTAACTTTCTGTCACTGGAAGACGACGAAGCACTATCCTCAGCGGTGTATGAAAATTGATTGTAGGAACTTGACTTCGAAGCGAGTAATTAGATCTTCTCGCAGGCATTAACATTGAAGTCTATCACCATACTTGCTCGGTCACAAAACCCTAAAACTCTTCCTAGTCCGTTGAAGTATCTATTACGTTATTCTTGTTTCTCTTTATAGAACCTGGAAACTGAGTTTGAATGGATTTTTTTTTGAACTAGGTAGTCGTCCATCACAAAGTGATTTCAAAGTATCCCATTCCCCCTTCAATTCTCTCTAGTATTTTATTTTCAAAAGATATTATTGTGTGGGTATGATTCATTTATTTTTGAAAAATAATTGAGTTGTGAACGTGTAACACCCATGGATGACCTGGTCTCTTCCCAAGGTTGAAGATGGTGTGGAAAAAGATTCAGTGGACAGTCTATCATAAAAATAAAGAATAAAGGGTACTAATTCAATAGAAATGTATGATTTCATTGACTAACAACTCATTGACATTAATTAAATTCATAGACTACTAATAATCTACAATTCGGGAATATATTATACAAGTACTGGAATGCTACTAGTTTCTTAAGAATTGAATAGAAGAAAATGAAGCAAGAGAATTGCAATGCTTTGGGAACAAATTCTCACATTATAAGGAAACTTAAACATTAGCCTCTCAAACCATAACCTCACACTTCCCCCTCTCATTGCTCCCTCCATTTCAACTTAACACATGCACCTCTAAGTAACATTATAAAAAAAAAAAAAAAAAATCATACTAGGTTTGTGCAGATGAATTGCTTGGAGCCCAGAATTACTTACAAGCCGGATTTGTAAGAGTGAGAAAGTAAAGGGTTTCAGAGTCTATATGCCTTGTTACATGATGTGTACACTTATGTTTGGTTTGAGAAAACATTTTCTGATTCAATTTTTTTGTTGTTTTCACTTTTATTTTGAAACTGTCCCGATGTTAAATCTGTTTCCTGTTTTTAAAGATTTGTACATGAAAAAAAACATGTTTTCGATACAAATGTTTGAAACCTGAAAAGGAGTGAAAACCGGGACCAGTTTTGCAATTAAAAGTGAAAGTAGAAAATGAAAACATTAAACTTAAACCAAATATGCCCTTATGGTTTTTCAGCTATTGGGAATCAAAGTCGGGTTTTGATGGATACTCGAGACCTTGTAGAGCTGGCATCCTTCGAATATCTTCTTCTGAATAAGCAGGAATGAACCAGTATTTCTTGTCCATCCCAAAAACCTGATATTAAAGAAGCAACATAAATCATAATGTAAGCGTAAAAATCCAGATGATCTCTGTTATGAACCAACTATTTCAAAAACATAAATTATTGACCGAAGATTCATAAATGGTTTTGTACTTTAGATATGTTAATATTATTTTTAGGATATGGGTATAACATAAAAATCTACAGGATGCAACAAACACTTTGTAAGTGTCTATCCTTAAATTGCAACGTGACTAGAGTAAAAATAATTTTACTTCCTTCCACAGAAACATAATAAAATAGTTGTTATTCAACCCATATATCAAAAATCAATATGCCAATAATATCTAGTTCTCTTCCTAACAAAAAGAGACAATAAGTAAAAAAAAAAACTGACAAAAAAAAACTATACAGATCTATGCAGAAAGAGGCTGGCCTCAAAATCTGAATGAAATTATGTTTACAATACAACACAAGTTTACACCGGCCATATTTTAACTAACACACGGGGAAAATGAGGGTGGCAGAATGGTGTAAGAAACGGTCCATGTTAGTAGGTAGACAAACCGTTGTCTTTCCATTTATAAAATGGCACGATCATGAATTAGACACTTTGGAGCCTAAGCTGACGCTTCAGATTGAAGGCATGTCTGACAACAAGATACCAACACGTGTGATTGTGTTCGGTAACTTCTATTATATAAGTACTTGTGTCAGTGTCATGTTTGGTGTTTGTGTTTGTGCTTCGTAGCTAGAAACTACCTTAACATACACTGGACATTTCAGCAAGTATTTTCTACTTGGATTATTTAGGATAAATAATCTACAAATTATGACATCTTGGATAGTGACAGAGGATAGAATTAGAGTTAGCTCAACTCTAATTCATAACAGTTAGAAACTGTAGAATCTAACTGTAACTACCTTGTAACTGTCCAAAACTGAATTCATAACAGTTTTGACAGCTGACAGAACCTAGTTAGCTTAGGATTGCTATATAAGAAATCATTCCTCTAAGATTTTGTAATAAACTTTCATTCAATAGAAAATAGAATTGAGCTCACGTTGAGCTAAAGAATCACACTCAAACTCTATGAAAGATCAAATATCTACAATTTAAGAAATCTAATAAAAAGCAATAGGACAAGGGATATATATATACAGATCACAGAGAGAGAGAGAGTCCGAGTTTTGTTTCCCACAATGCATACTTAAGTTACTCATCAAAAAACTTAATTGAACATCCAGTCCCCTTAGTCATTAGTGCCTAGATTGTTAACACAAAATGAGTTTATTTGACTGATATTTACACCATTTATCAAATATTTTTTATGAAGTTGGCATGAAAATCAACCATACAGATTACAGAACATATAAACATAATACAACAAGCACAGACCTGTTCAAAATTTTTCCGACGACCAAGATCATAACGCCATTTTGGAGTAGTTTTCTTCTCATATGCCTTCGCACCACAAAGAGCAAACCATTGATCAGTATCCACTTCACATAAGCAAAACTCCATACAACATGGAAAAGCATATGAAAGTATTATATTGAAAAATACAGTAATCTTTTTGCAACACACTTTCACACACAGCATTTACCTCAGTAACAGAGGATACAGTTCAGGGCTCAGGCAACAAAAATATTTCACCAATTTAAACTCAACTAAGGGACTGTTTGGATGGACTTATTTGAGCTTAACAATGTAAAATCAACTAAGCATTTGTGAGACTGTTTCAGAAAGCTTATAGAAACAGCTAATGAAATGTCCATAATCTCTTTTCAGCTCACTTCCATAAGCTCTCCAAGAGAGCTTAAGAAAGCAACTTACAGCTTATATAAACTGTTTGAGAGAGCTTATAGCTTGTATAAAATTAACTTATACATATGTACTTATATGATAAGCACTTGTGGTATAAGCGCTTATTTAAGTTGTTTATCCAAACAGGACCTAAATACTGCCATTCAACAAGGAGCAAAACAGTTTCTTCAGGTGAAAGTTGGATAAGGTGTAGGGGATCTACTATCCCAAGTAACACAAAAAAGTTCATTGGGAAAATTTTACCTCAATAGTGGTTGTATTAGCAGCCACCAACGATATGTGCATAATCAGAAATCCCATCACACTCAATGCGAAAGCGAGGTTCAAAACTGCAGGTAATCCAACATTGTTACATAAACTCACAGATTGAATCAACATCTAGAACGGAGTGTTAGACATCCTACCAAAAGCAAGAAAAGTTGTAGCGAGAGAGCTAGGTGTTCCAGGGATTTCTCCATCACTAAAGAATGCTATGAAATGCGGCAGTAGCGATGCAGTTACTAGAGACGTCTCAAGGAAAGTATAAAACTGCAATATGATTTAATCAGATCACATTAACCAAGTATTTTTTTATTGGCACCATAAATAAAACAAGAAATTTAGAATATCAGAGTTATAGTAATACTGATATTTGTTCTTGGTGTTGTTGGTTTTACTTTCATGTCTCAGGAAGTGGGAGACGTTAAATACAACCATTGCAAGTCAGAAATAATTATAATATCATTCGTAAAAGTAAAATAACTGGGTAACAAATAAGTAACTCTAGTTGAGTGTTCATACCAAGAAAAGAAGGAAATACTTGTAATTTAGAGCCCCAACACAGTTAACTACCCACACACAATGGTGGTCCATCTTCAGCACACATCGCCCACCTGGTATCAAACCGAAAAGGAATAAAATCAAGTTGTCTTGTTCTAAATGTGACACTACAAAAAACAGAAACATTTCTGTGCGAAAAAACTCACAAACTGAACAATGATGGCATCGAGGCGGCTTGAGCTGGTTACACTTCCTACAATACCGGATCCGTTGATTGGATGGATCACACTGCACGTTACCGAACTCTGACCCAACTAATGGATCTTCCTCTCCTCTCTCCTCATCAATTGTAGGCCTCCAGTTCGGAGGTACAGTTCCAGGGTCAATAAAAACTACGGAAAAATAACTCCACAATAGCATAACCAACTACATAATAAAGAGGAAAATTCCAAATCAGCATATCATTTAATTCACATACCAGATAAACGACACTTCATTAATCAATCGAACAAATCAAATAAGTCTAACAAAAGCTGAACATCTGTATGAGCTTGTGTGGATAAACTTCAGAAGAAACACTTATGGAAAAAATATATTGAAGAAACATCTTCCAGTAACTCAGATTTTTAAACAACTACCAAGGTCTAAAAAACAGTCTGATCGTGATTGTGTCCAGATGTCACGGTTTTTTGTCTCCACCATGACCACATCGTGACTGCGTCATCCATGTTTGATGGCGATTTCTGCAATATCAAGCATCTTGACACAAACACGACTCAAATGCAATTTTAAACCTTGACGACTTATTGTCATTTTTCGAATACGCATCGCGACACAAACACATTACATCACAAAACACAAATGCAACTTCAAGCCTTGACGACTACTTGTCATTTTTCCAAAAAGCATCGCGACACAAATGCAATTTAAAACCTTGATGACTACTTTTCATTTTTTGAATAAGCATCGCGACACGAATGCAATTTAAAACCTTCACAGATACTTGTCATTTTTCAAATAAGCATCATCAATTTAGACATTTAACACCTCGTTTTTCGAATAAACATCACGACACAAATGCAACTTAAAACCTTGAAGACTACTTGTCATTTTTCGAAAAACCACCGTCAATTAAGATGCCTAAACACTTCATTATTCTACATCCCACTCAGAATCTGAAAGAAAAGGCTAAAATGAAATGGGATCCCAACGAATGAAAACTTTAAAGAGAACAACCATTATTTTGTTACCAAGATCGCTACAACATCATCCATGCTTGATCACAATTTCCACAAAGTCAAGCATCGTGACACAACCGCGACACAACTACAATTTAAAACCCTGACAACTACTTGTCGTTTTTCAAATAAGCTTCACGACAAGACAACAACACAAATGCAATTTAAAACCTTGACAACTACTTCTCACTTTTCAAATAACCACCATCAACTAAAATACCTAACCTCTTAATTCTATGCCGCATTCAAAATCCGACAGCAAAAGCTCAAATCAAATGGATTCCTAACTAATAAAAACTTCCAGAAAACAACTATTATTCTCCAATAGTTTCAAACAAAATTCACACACACTATAACCCATCAAATAGACCCTATAAAAATCATGATCCCTAAGTCAACAAGCTAAATTCTAATGAATTAACAAATATCATATCCTAAACATCCTCAAACAGATGAAAAACATTCACAAACCAAAACACTAACAAATTCAAATAAAATTAAAAGCATAATTAACAAAAAAAAAAAAAAAGTTTTTGAAACTTACCAAAGCATGAAACAAGATCAAAACCAAGACAGCAATAAGAGAATCCAACCCTCCATTATACAAAGAAGGAACATAATTGGTAATAACAACAGCATAATAAGTAACACCAACAACACCAAGAACCAACAAAATCATAATCGAACCAAGTCCTCGTAAAGCTGTGCAGAACTTGAACACGTTCCATGCCATCGTAGCTGCAGATCTATGCATAATCAACAAAAATAACCAAAACCCACTTCGATTTCAATGCAAAGTTTCAAATTTTTCGATTTTCACAACAACCCACAAAGCAGAATCATCAATTTTCACGAAAAACACCGACAAAAACAGCCTCGGAGCTAGGAAAATTTTGATTACGTCATTGGTTTGGTGAATCTAGGGTTTATTGAGAATTTGGGGATTTTGATTTTTGGAGTGGAGAAGAAGAGTGAAGTGAACACAACAAAGAGATTCAGAAAATGTTGAATTTTTTTTATCTTTTTTTCTTCTTCTTTTTATGCTGAATAAAAAAGTGTTTTTTTTTTCTTTTTTGTTTACCTTCAATACTATGAATATTTCTTTTGAAGATTTTTTTAGGTGAGTGTTAAGGTGGTCGTTATTATTTTATTTTTAAGGAAGGTGGTGGTTATTTATTTGGCTATAAGTAGTGTACTATTATTACCAAAAATAATTAAAATATCCCTAAAAGAAATTAGCTAATAATAGAATAGTAATTAGGATTTTTTTTTTTTTGTATTGGTAAGGATATGTAGTTGATAAGGATATCACATTTTATATGTTGAGTCGGTGTTCAAACTCTAATTCTTCACTTATTTATTTTAAGGATAGATTTCTAACCATTGGATTACTTGTCAAAAAATAAAATAAAGTAATAAGGATTTTTTGTGTAAATTGAATATCATCTACATACAACTGTTGAAAATATTCTCTCAAACTGAGTAGGATCATAATAGATTATAAATTTAAATGAGATTTAACACCGCTGAATTTTTAAGGTTAGATTTAAACTTAAATTTTTTGGTTAAACTAAAAAATAATTGTATCATCTCATTCAAATGTGTGTTGGGTAAAATAGTAATTGGCTTGATTTCTTAGTGTAGTTGTTTTACAGAATTAGTTAGTTTAGTTGTTGATTGACACTGCTAATAATAGTTAACAGTTAATAATAAGGTAATAAATAGGTGATGTAAGCATCTAAAAGTAAAAGTTGCTTCGTTTTGGTCAATAAAGTCTAGAAGGTGAGTTATAAGACTTGACATTTTCAAAGCTTAATGGAGATTGATAGACGAGTTTATCAAAAAAATTGCACCATATTTTTTTTTTCTTTTTATGGTAATCATGGTGTGAATAGATGTGGATCCAAACACGAGAGGATTCAAATCTTCTGTAGGTTATCATTGTATCTAAAATTAAAACTAAAGTAGAAAGAAAGTAGTGTTTTTGTGGTTTAATCATTTTTAGGAAACAAACTTATAGTATTATATTATAGTATTACATTAGAAGAAAAAGGTTTACAATAAGTGGTTATATAGCTCATCTGATTTTAATATATGAATATCAGATATGGGGTGGAGTGTGATACAATACGAATATGCAAACACCCAAACTTTTCAAAATTTCGAACACAATACGGTCAAGATATGTTAACAAAATTTTGATAATAAAACTTTCTTATGAGAGGATGATAATAAAACTTATATGCATGTAAAATATTATACAGAAATATGTATTGATTACTCTTAATTAGTATATGATTATAAAAATCACAATTTTAAAAAATATAATATTAAGTGTATAGTTTTCGTATAATTTATAATCTATTTTCATTCGTAATTTAGAAAATCAACAAAAATATCATTAAAAGAACTCAAAAAAAAAGTTTTATCTAATGTTGACTAATTGATACTTCTCTCTGAAATTCTGGTAAGTCCTAATGCTGAACGTAAAACAGAGTATAACAGAGTACGCAAAACAGTAGTTCAGAAACAAAATAATAACAGACAGAACTAACAGACTGAAAGTAAAAGGCACAGGTGATTTGTTAACCCAGTTCGGTGACAAACACACCTACGTCTGGAGGCTACCAAGCCAGGAAGGAAATCCACTAGCGTAGTCTTAGTTCTAAGTTCTCAGCAAACTCCCAGTTTACAACTTATTGACTTCAACCTAGGAACTCCTAGACCTGAGATCCCATCTCACTTCCCCTCAGTCAATCACTACCCCAGTGATATCAGACTCTAATAACAAACAAAGTAGGAGACACACTCCAAATACACAAAACGTCACTCTTGCTTAAAAGCTCATGAGTGATACACAAATACAACTCAACTAAACACAGTCCTAAGCTTGCATCAAGATGACACAAGAAAGGCTCACAATTAACAGACTCAAACCTAAGTATATTCTTTCAATGATAGCTTTGGCTGAGGTGATTTTCTTCAATAGCAGCGCCCTCTATTTATAACCTTCAGCAGCAGCAAATATTTGAACCAAATATTCCCCAAAGATATATTTCCAAAATTCTTCTTTAGAAATATATTCCACAATATTCTTCAGAAATATATTTTCCAAAGATCTCTTTGAAAATACATTCACAAATAAAACAAACCAATCTTCAAAAGATATCTCACGAAAATAACCTTCCTTCTAGAAACACACGAAGCTTGGAGAATTCTTCAATCAAATCTTCAAAAGAACACATGAGAAAATAAACAGCTCCAAGGCACGAAAAACAGGAGCACAGTAAACCAGCTTCTGAAGGTACTTCTGAAGAAGTGCTTCTGAAGGTCAGCGTCTGAAGGTTCAGCGTCTGAAGGTCAGCGTCTGAACAATGCTTCTGAAGATCAGCGTCTGAACAGTGCTTCTGAAGGTTGCTTCTGAACAGTGCTTCTGACGTTCAGCTTCTGAGGTCCAACTTCTGAAGACGCACATCTTGCTTGTATATTTGATTTTAGCAAACATGAAGCCAACAACCAAATATCCAACAATCTCCCCATTTGGCAAATTTTTGGCTAAAATCAATTTGAGAACAGAAGGCGCAAATTCTTCACACATCATAAGAACACAACCATGAAGAATTTAAACGTAGTAACCAGAGTCAGCAGCAGCGGATAAAACACTACGTTTCCAAAACATACACTCAGGAACAAAACATACGCACTCCCCCTGAAACAGAGACTCCCTCTGAAACAGATCAGCAGCAGCTTCTGAAACATGCACTACTCCCCCTGAAACACATCAGCTCTGCATTGCTTCTTACAGAAATGCTTCTGATACACTTATTTCTCCCCCTTTTTAGCCAAACAATTTTGACAAAAATAACCATGCAATCACCAGGAGTAGAAAGAACAAAGAAACAACAGAGGTTACAAAGCATATGCACACAGGCAGAAGAAAAATAAAGGGAATAGGCCCAGAAATTTGCTCAGAGGTTATAAACATCTATCACAACACCACACACAGAACCCACATCAGAACCATCAACATAACAATCATTAGGATCAGAATCACACAAATATAGTACCCACACATAAAGTCTTCACAGAAGAACAAACACAAGAGAACACAACTACAGAGTATAGTGCAAAAATGCATACCAAAAGCACAAAATGAAATCCAGGACATAGTCCAAAAGATTGACAGTCTTCAGACTCAGCATCAGAAGCTGCTTAGTCTTCATTAGACATAGCATCAGATGCTGCTTAGTTAATGTGTGCTTCAGGCACATTCAGAGGAATCTTCTTCCCAGCAATCCTCTTCTAAACATAGGGCATGATGTCTTGAACTTCTTGCTCAACATCATCCTCAGACTCACTAGGATCCACTTCCTTTCCTTTTAGTGCCTTCTTCTTCGGGACAGGGACCACCACCTTGCTCCAGCCTTTAGATGGTCCAACAACAACACTCTTCTTAGCAACAGGAGTAGGCCTGCTGGCAGCAGCAACAACCTTTCCTTTCCTATTCTTCAGCCTCTTGCCAACACTTTCACATTTTGGTCTCCATTCCTTCGTGACATTGATTACAACAGGTCCAGATTTTAGGTGCTTAGGGTATCCATGCAGCTTGTAACAGAATGGCTTTATGTGCCCCTTTTTACCACAGTGATGACATATCCTAGGATGGGATGCCCTCCTGCTCTTAGATCCCTGAGGTCTGTTCTGATGTTCCAACTTAGGTTTTCTCATCATTGGATCATACGTTCCAACAGCTGCAATGAACCTTTTAGCTGGATTTTGCTGTTTGTTGTTCAAGGTCCTATCATCAAACCCTATACCATTTGGTTTCCCTTGGTTCTGTCTCTCCAATATCTCTTCTAGAACATCAGTACCAGAGTTCATCATTCTGACTTGCTTCTTCATATGATCAAGTTGAGAGTTCAGTTGGGTTATCTCATCTTTGAGATCAGAAAATTTGTGCTAAGTGTTCACTTCTTTCAGCCTAAAGTTGAGTGATCGTTCTCTTCTGTTTTTCTAGCTGCTTGCACAATTCCTCACTCCTAGTATACAAATCTTTATCCAGTTCTTCATAAGACAATTCTTCATCACTGGATTCAGTATCAGATGGTGCTTCAGAACCTGATGATGCTTCTGAAACCTCAGAACCTGATGGTGCTTCTGAAGCCTTAACTTCATCATCAGACATGCATCTACCACTTAAAGCATTGACATACTTAGCAGACTCATTCTCCACTTCTCCTTCTGAGTCATCTTCATCAGACCAAAACACAGTCAAACTTTTCTTCTGTTTCTTGAGGTATGTGGCACATTCTGTTCTAATGTGACCATATCCTTCACACTCATGACACTGAACTCCTTTGGATTGATTGTCCTTCTCATCAGTTCTTGTCTTCTTCAAATCATTTGGTTTGGATCTCCTGTCAGTCTGCTTTAGGATCCTTTTAAACTGTCTGTCAAGCATCACAAGAGCTTCTGATGTGCTTTCATCATTGTTAGCCCATATTTTTATGAGCTAAGAATATGCTCTAAATATGCATTAAATGCTGAAGGGAATCTTTCAAAGATTCTGTTCAATCGAAGAACGAAAAAGAATCTTGGTATTGTTCACAGGTTCGAATACAAGGCTAAGGCAAAGAAGGAGGACTTCGAACCAGAAGGCAGATCGAACAAGCGTATGATCGAATCGAAGCAACAAAGTTCTGGACTTAGCACAATTCTGACAAACTTCGCAAAACTCAGTTCGACTTCGAAAGATACAACCGTTCTAAGGAGCAGTTAAGTGCATGCAGGGTGTACGTGGCAGGACATTTGGCAGTAGTATAGTGTTCGACCGTTAGGGCAGTTTACTTTTCGAAAGTCTATATATAGTAGTTTTTTAGTCAGAAAACAGGTCGCAATTCATTTTATACAAAATCCTTGTAAACTCAAAGTACCCACGCTATCGAGAGAAACGAGTGAAATGGGATCCATGTATGAATCTGTGAACCATCTTTTTTATGTAAAGCACATTTTACAATTCAATGCAATTTACTTTTTCATGAAATGTATCTTTTAAACACTTTAAAGTTTCATGCAAAGTTTAACTTTCTCATTTAAATTCTGTTCATTTCTGTTTCGATCGAAACACAGTATTTATTAAACAGGAACTTGTTTTTCCTTGTTATTTGCAATCCAAGTAACTTTTATGATTAATTCTCCCAAAAACTACACTAAAATGTTTATGCGTAATGGACATTCATATAATTTAAAGAATTCAAACAAAGCACTATGCTCCTGAGATTCACTAGTTGGTCTCGCAAGCAATTAATTTAGACTAGCGGTTGTTTACCAAATTACGGTGTAAACAAATTGGCACGCCCGGTGGGACTTTGTGCTTTAATTGAATCTTTTCTATCAAAAGTATTGTCGTGTGGATTTGCAAATTTCTATTTGTGCATTCTTTCTGGAAATTGTGTTAGTGCATGTTCTTGAGGAGTGGGAAAATACTCCCTGAAATGGTTAGACCACCACCCAGAAATACAAACACAAATAATATGGAAAATGCAAATGTGAATGATAACAATGTGTCAGCGCCTTCGAGTGCGTTGAACACTTCGAATGTGATTGGAGCGACCATTTCCGCTCCCAGTTCTTCGACATTAGGCGTTACTATGCCTATCATTGCATCAACAACGATGCCCTTTACCACTGCAGGCCCTGCAGTTTCGATACCCGAAAATTTAGGGAGCCAGCCATCCCCAGCAAGAGGAGGAGGCACAATAGGTTCTACGTTCAGTATGCCTTTTTCACAATATACGAATCAAGGCAACAGTAGGAATATACCATATGGTATGCCTACAACGCTGATGCAAGGGCTACAAACCAACCCTTCATTATATTCAGAAACTGTGCCTGGCGTCTATTCGCCTACAAACCAACGATTGGCCTCCAGTTCTGTTAATCGAAATGCAGTGCCACCACTAACTAATACATCCTTGATGTCTTTAAGGCAACAAATGGATGAAAGTAATCATGATATGGTTAATATGTTGACACAACAAATTGGTACAGTGTTTAATCCTTTGATACAAAATACTAACCAGTCTTATCAATTGTTAGCCACCCAGATGGGTAGAATGGCTGATTTCTTTGGGGCTCCACATGTCCCTAATCAACCAGTCCCTCAGATCCAGAATCTAGCACCCATACAAAACATCCAAGTACCAAATGATGCTATGGTGCCTATGCCCAATAACTTAGTGGTACAGCCTAATCAAGGACAATTACAAATGGGTCCAATCGAACCATACGCTCAACCACAAGTACAACCACAAATCGAACCAAATCCAGGGATAGTCTTAGTAAATCGAAATCAAAATGCTGATGAAGTGGTTCGAAATGTCCAACAAAATAATTTAGGGGCACAAAACAACATAGCAAATTTGGTCGAAGCTATCTTAGTCCAAAATGGTTTGAATGTAGGTTTACATAGACCAAATTTTGTTTCTGCCTTGTCAGAGTATGTGCTTCAGACTGAACTACCAAGGGGTGTCAAAATCCCAAAATTCACTAAGTTCGCTGGTGACACTAGCGAATCAACTGTTGAGCACATTGCAAGATTTCTGACAGAAGCAGGAGACATAGCCAATAATGAAAATTTAAGGATGAAGTATTTCCCAAATTCTTTAACAAAAAATGCCTTTACATGGTTTACAACCCTCCCTCCACATTCCATACATAATTGGAATCAATTAGAGAGAGTTTTCCATGAACAATTTTACATGGGACAATCGAAAATAAGCCTTAAAGAATTAGCAAGTGTTCGACGTAAAGCGCCTGAGTCCATTGATGATTATCTCAATAGATTTAGACTTTTAAAGGCAAGGTGCTTCACCCAAGTCCCTGAACATGAATTAGTCGAAATGGCTGCTGGTGGCCTAGACTATTCGATTAGAAAGAAATTAGACACTCAGTATTTGAGGGACATGGCTCAGTTGGCTGATAGAGTTCGACAAGTCGAACGGCTAAAAGCTGAAAAGGCTAGGAATTCTAAATTCCATAAGAGGGAGAAGGTTGCATATGTCGAAGCAAACGACAGTGACCAAGAGTTCGATGTCACTTATGAAGATATCGAAGACAATGAGGTTGATCTAGCAGAATTAAAACCTGGACCTCCTTATGTCTGTAAACTCCTTAAACCTTCGAATGGGAAAAATCCTGTTGAGCCTAAGAATGATAAATTTGTGTCTAAAACTTATACATTTGACATAACCAAATGTGATGAAATATTTGATTTATTAGTTACAGATGGCCAGATTATTGTTCCTAAGGACTTAAAAGTACCCCCAATCGAACAACAGAAGAAAAGGGGTTATTGTAAATTTCATAATTTCCTTGGCCATAAAACCTCACGTTGTATTCTTTTCAGGGATCTGGTCCAAAAGGCTCTCAATGAGGGGAGACTCAAATTTGGTGAGAAACCAAAGACAACTCAGGCAAATGTTGAGGCACCAACAGCTGTTGAAACCCTCTATGCGGAACCTCAAGGAGTAATGATGGTCGAAGCCATGGAGGTGTCTGAAGTGAAAGTTCAAACCATATCTGAAGAAGACTACAGCGAAAAGATGAAGGTGGTGTATCCTCAAACTGAAGAGGATCTGATCGATTTTCTGAATAGATGCAAACTCGAAAACAAGAATGTAATGCTGTGTCCCCGCTGCAGTGCAGTGTGTGATAGAGAGGCTACTGAGGGCCTCAAGAAGTACCAGGTTGTCAACAAGGGGGCAACGCAAAACCAGCGATTCGATAAAGGCAAGAGGACTATGGTGCAGTCGAACAACAGCCAGAAATCTGGTCGAAAGACTACCTTTATTCCTCCTGGTTCGATTCCTGTCGAAAAATGGATGCACCAGGGGCTCATAAGGTTCAACAAAGGAACTATGGAGGTAGGTGGTTCCAGTGGAACTAAGCAAGTTGGCCCACAGGAGGCTAATAAGTATTCTTACCGAAACAATTACAAGGGTAAGAATCCTATGACAAGGACCCAATGGCGCAGGTTTCAGCGTCAAAAGAAATTGGCCGAACAGAATCTGCAAACTGGCCAATATAAGGATGTGTCCAGGAGGCCAGCAAAAGAAAGACTCTTTCCTCCGGTGAATGAAGATAAGATGGAGGACGAGGATCTACTGGACTCTGAACCTGATTTCGACGTTATCTGCGTGGTATCCATCTTGCCGTCTGAGTATGATGTCGAATCAGAAGTGACTGAGATCGAAGGTGAATTCGATCACCTTGATATGGCTGACCCAAAGCCTGTGTGTTACTATGTGATGAACAATGGCTGCATTGAGGAGCAACTAGCCTCCTTTGAGAGGCCAAGTCTAGGGATGAAAAGCCATCTCAAACCCCTTTTCATCAGAGCAAAGGTTGAGAACGTTGGGATCAACAAAGTGCTCATTGATGGGGGAGCAGCTGTCAACTTGATGCCTCAATCTACGCTCTACAGGATTGGGAAATATGACAGCGATCTATCTGCCCACAACATTGTGCTTTCTAATTATGAGGGCAAAACTGGCTATTCGATGGGAGCCATACAAGTTGATGTTGCTGTGGGCAGCATAGTTCGACCAACTCTTTTCCTGGTGGTTCAATCCAAGGCTAACTATAACTTGCTGTTAGGAAGGGAATGGATCCACGGAGTTGGGGCAGTACCATCCACTCTCCACCAGAAACTGATTGTTTGGAGGGAAGATGGGATTGTTGAAAACATAGAGGCAGATCAAAGCTTCTATAAGTCAGAGGTTGACATTGTCACCCCACAAACCTTTGACAAAAATTTGGCTAATATAGCACCTTGTGGTGACAAGGATTCTGCTTTTGTGCCAAGTGACAATGTCATTCATTCTGTCAAGCTCCACCCTGCCCATGGCTTTATATGGGAGAGAGAAGAAATTAATGATGTTTCTTCTGAAGATGGAGTCATTCCACCAACTGGGTGGAATATACATGAAAATTACTATGACTGAGGCCACTGCATGGGCCAGGATTACGGCTTATATGGCCGAAAATAGATTAAATACGGCCCTTGAGGCTGAGTTTCAACAAAATATGGCAGTAGAAGCCAAGATCGAAGATCTGGAAGTCAAAGAAACAAAGGATCGAAGACTTGACTGCATCTATGACGATGAGCCGCTGGGGTTCGAGAAGGATCCTATGAGCGAGGCGCCAAAAATGCAAGCACAAGATCCTTTGGAGGAGATCGATATTGGAGATGGCTCGATTAAAAGGCCAACTTATATCAGCGCCAATATCACTTCAAGTCTAAAAGAAAAGCTGGTGCTGCTTCTTAAAGAGTTCAAAGACTGCTTTGCATGGGATTACAACGAAATGCCTGGGTTAAGCAGAGAAATGGTCGAACTGAAGTTACCCATTAAAGAAGGAAAGAGGCCAGTGAAACAACTACCAAGAAGGTTCGCACCAGAAATTATGTCCAAGATCAAGGATGAGATCGAAAGGCTGCTGAGGTGTAAATTCATCAGAGCTGCCAGGTATGTCGAATGGTTAGCAAATATAGTCCCTGTTATTAAAAAGAATGGAACTCTTAGAGTATGCATAGATTTTAGGGATTTAAATAATGCTACACCTAAAGATGAATATGCTATGCCAGTAGCAGAAATGTTAGTAGATTCAGCAGCTGGTTTCGAATTTTTAAGTATGTTAGATGGTTATTCTGGTTATAACCAAATATTTATTGCTGAAAATGATGTGTCAAAAACAGCATTTCGATGCCCTGGCGCATTAGGCACTTATGAATGGGTTGTTATGCCTTTTGGCTTGAAAAATGCTGGGGCCACTTATCAAAGGGCCATGAATTCTATGTTCCATGATTTTATAGACACATTCATGCAAGTTTATATAGATGATATAATCATCAAATCTTCGTCCGAAGATAGCCATTTGGATTACCTGAGGCAGTCTTTCGAACGGATGAGGAAACATGGATTAAAAATGAATCCATTAAAGTGTGCTTTTTGTGTGCATGCAGGAGATTTCCTTGGTTTTGTGGTGCATAAAAAAGGCATCGAAATAAACCAGAACAAGACGAAGGCTATTCTTGAGACAAAGCCTCCTTCGACCAAGAAACAGCTTCAATCTTTGCTAGGAAAAATCAACTTCTTGAGAAGATTCATTTCGAATTTAAGTGGCAAAGCTCAAGCTTTTTCGCCATTGCTTCGACTCAAGAAAGATGAACCATTCAAATGGGATGAGGAGCATCAAAAGGCTTTCGATGAAATTAAAGAGTATTTGATTAAGCCTCCAGTACTAATGCCTCCGAGTCGAAGTAAAGATATGAAGTTGTACATTGCTGCGTCTGACAATACCATTGGGAGCATGTTGGCTCAGGAAGATGAAAATGGCGTGGAGCATGCAATTTATTATCTTAGTCGTGTATTAAATGATGCAGAAACTAGATATACTGCCATAGAAAAACTTTGTCTTTGTTTGTATTTCTCTTGTAGTAAACTTAAGCAATATATAAAGCCTGTTGATGTCTATGTGTATTCTCATTATGATATTATTAAACACATGTTATCGAAGCCTATTTTACACAGTAGAATTGGAAAGTGGGCTTTAGCATTAACAGAATATTCTTTAACTTACAAGCCCTTGAAATCGGTTAAGGGTCAAATTGTGGCAGATTTTATTGTAGATCACTCAGTGATCGAAATGTCTCAGGACTATGTAGATACTGAACCTTGGGTTTTGTATTTCGATGGTTCTAAACATAAACATGGAACTGGGATTGGAATCTTAATAATATCTCCCACAAAAGTCCCAACTAAGTTTAAATATAAAGTTAAAGGTCTTTGCTCAAATAATGAGGCTGAATATGAAGCTTTAATCACAGGCCTTGAAATTTTAATTAGCTTGGGGGCAAGAAATGTTAACATAAGGGGTGATTCAGAGTTAGTGTTGAGACAATTAACACAAGAATACAAATGTGTGAAAGAACACTTAGCGAAATATTTTGCTATAGCAAGTTCTCTTCTGAATCATTTCGATTATATTAACATTGAACATATACCTCGACTAGAAAACCAAGAAGCAAATGATTTAGCCCAAATAGCTTCAGGGTACAAGTTGTCAAAGGAAAAATTAACTCAGTTGATCGAAATAAAAGATAAACTGGTGTTACAAGAGCCGTTGACCAATGCATTATCAATGCCAAAACTTGTGGGGGCAAGTACACCACAGGGTAGTGAAGATGAAAAC
This sequence comes from Medicago ruthenica, assembly GCA_018208015.1. NCBI lineage: Eukaryota > Viridiplantae > Streptophyta > Magnoliopsida > Fabales > Fabaceae > Medicago > Medicago ruthenica. The sequence continues at coordinate 12,328,295 of CM031374.1, read as the reverse complement.
GTAGATGATCTTCAGGAAAAAATCCAAATTTTGGCCATTGACAATATGTTGGATAATGATTGGAGAAAATCCATTGTTGAATATTTGGAAAATCCAACAGGTAACGTGGCTCGAAAGATCAAATATAGGGCTTTGAACTACGTGATTATGGGAAATGAGTTATTTAAAAAGACTGCAGAAGGAATTTTATTAAAATGCCTAAGCGAATCAGAAGCATATTTAGCAGTTTCCCATGTTCACAGTGGTGCTTGTGGATCACATCAAGCAGGCCATAAAATGAAATGGCTTTTATTTCGACAAGGTTTATATTGGCCGTCTATGCTAAAGGACTGCATAGAATTTGCTAAAGGCTGTCAAGAATGCCAAAAGCATGCAGGGATACAGCATGTACCTGCTAGTGAGTTACACTCCATAATTAAACCTTGGCCTTTCAGAGGATGGGCTCTGGATTTAATTGGTGAGGTTAAACCTGCTTCGTCAAAAAACCAACGATATATTTTAGTTGGAATAGATTATTTTACTAAATGGATTGAAGCAGTGCCTTTACCAAATGTTGATCAGGAGGCAGTAATTAGTTTCATTCAAAACCATATTATTTATAGGTATGGTATCCCTGAAACAATTACCACTGATCAAGGTTCAGTCTTTACTGGACGAAAGATGCAAGAATTTGCTCAAGAAACTGGCTTTCGATTATTAACCTCAACACCATATTACGCGCAAGCAAATGGTCAAGTCGAAGCAGCCAATAAAATTATCATTAACTTGATTAAAAAACATATTGCCCAAAAACCAAAAAATTGGAATAAAACGTTGGATCAAGTTTTATGGGCATGTAGAAATTCTCCTAAGGAATCAACTGGCACTACCCCATTTCGACTAACGTTTGGTCATGATGCTGTACTTCCAGTCGAAATACATTTGCAATCAGCCAGAATACAAAAACAAATGGACATACCAATCGATCATTATTGGGAAATGATGTCAGATGAGTTGGTTGATTTAGATGAGGAGAGATTAAGAGCGTTAGAAGTCTTGACTCGGCAAAAGGAAAGAGTTGCAAAGGCTTATAACAAGAAAGTAAAGTCAAAAACTTTTAATGTTGGAGACTTGGTGTGGAAAGTCATCCTGCCCATGGATAGAAAGGATCGAACCCTGGGCAAGTGGTCCCCAAATTGGGAAGGACCATTTAGGATAGTTCAGATTTATTCGAATGGTGCTTATGAGTTAGAGGAATTAACTCCCGATCAACGTACCTTGAGCATAAATGGTAAGTATTTGAAAAGATATAGACCAGTGCTGCAAGAGGTTCGAATAAATCAAGAATAGTTCAAAAATAAATAACTAAAGTGGCAACTAGCGAAGATGCCATTAAAATCAAACATTCGAATTAAAAATGGTGGGTTTCATCCCTCAACATACAAAGATTTTATCTTGGATTTTCTACCCATCATAACTAAGATTTTATTCGAATTACAAAAGGAAAAGAAAGACACGTTGATCTTGAAGGGGCCTTCATTTCGAATCCACTTCTGAGTCTGAGGAACGAAGGTATTCCTTGTTTTCATCATAAGTTGAAAGGAATTCTGCCCAATCAGGGTCCGTACTATCAGACTCTGAGGAAGAAACCTCTGGTTGAGCCTTCGAAGGTGTTTTCCCTTCAGAAGGAGGAGGAGCCCTGCAGGTTCTTGAGCTTTCACCCTTGGAAGTAGGATTCTTGGTCTTCTTTGAGGAATCAGCAGCCTTTTGGTTGCCTTTCTTTGCAGATGTTGCTTTCTTTTTATCGGTGTTCTTCGCAATTTGTTTGCCCTTACCCATGTTTCTCTTTCAAGATTGATGATACTGGCTATATTATTATGACTTGCAGAGTGGAGTAAGTAAAATGGATAGAGAATGACCATATATATAATGGTAGAATCATTAATGATTCTTCAACCGTTTCCTAATTTCATTAATGATTGTTTTGAAAACGGATGTTTGACTCGTTTTGAAATTAGAGCCAGTCAGAAATACGGCTTGATAGTTACGCGTTTGTTATACGCACAATCTTATCCGTTACTAAAAAAGAGGTTTGTCACTGTGTATAATAAAAACTATGTAAATCTTCGATATCTGGCGTTTTTAAATGCTAAAATAATCAAAGTGATTCGAAGTAAAGATAACCGCAGAATAAACTTCAAAAGAAATTTCGAAATGATGGTTAAATAAACTGCCACAAACTGGGCATGTCCTGAATATTACAATCAAAATGTGCCAAAAGATGTTCGAAATTCACAAGAAAATTAAGGTATTACAAGTGCTTTACAGACTCCCAGTACAAGTTGGTTAAGCTGTTCATCTCCTTGTCGAAGACCTGACGAGCATTTTCCAAACTCTTAACCTCTTCAAGTAGTACTGCAGAAGCACTATAAGCTTTAAGACCCTCCCGTCCCTTCTCATCAATTCGAGCCTTAATCGAATTGTTGACGTCCTCTTCGAGTCGGTTGCGTTTGGCTTCCTCTTCAGCAATCTTCTTTCTATAGCTGTCGATTTGAAACTGCAACACGAGGATAGTATTTTCCCAATCGGTGATGTTGTTATTGCAAGCCTTTATATCAGGGTGCACTTCTTTGGTGAGATTTGCTAATCGATCAACCTCAGCCTGTGCAGCTTTGGCCCTTTCGAGCAAATGGTCATGTGTTCGTTGTTGAGCAACAAGTCTCATGGCACTGTCTTCATCATGCTGCACAGTTTTGGCTAGTTGATCAATAATTGATTCAATTTGAATAACCTTCCCTAAGGTTTCGTCAGTAGTCAAGGGATTATGGAGTTTCTTCAAAAAGTTGAGAAGTCCAAAAGCGGTGGAGGGATTTGCCTTGATTATGCTGGGCACATCTTGTATTACAAAATCTGTAGTCAGCTTTAGCAGAAGCGAGTCTTGGCGCACAGATGAGTTAATTTCTTCCGCCGACTGAGTCGAATCAGTGGCCCTGTCACCTGAAGTCTGAGGAGGGGTTTGTCTGGCAAGCAGAAGTCGAAGGGTCGCTGCTGGGTCTGAACTTTGCATATGCATGAATTCCTCTTCAGGTAACCCCAAGCTGGCAGAAAGCTTCGAAGTCGAAGACTCCGGCAAAATCTCTGACCCTCCTACCTCAGCCTCCTTGATAGCCTCATCATCGAATTGGTGTCTCTCATGGGAGAGCGAATAACCCTTGCTCGACTCAGTAGACACAGCAGCCTCTGCTTGTCCAGTCTCACATTCGACAGATTTGCCCCTCCAACCACTAGGACCTTCAGACGCAGCTGGTTGATCTGGTTGGTCTTCTTTCTGTGGGTCTGCCTCAGCAACAGCTTCAGTTCTTACAGGACTGGGAGGCTCTTCGATAAGGGGGCTTGGAATTTTTTCTGTCCCTGCTGGAGCATCCTCTGCTGCATGACCTTCCACCTGATTCGAAATATAAACGAAATAAATAAGGATGCTACTAAAGGCAATTTTATTCATAAAAGAAGAAGTTTATGTATAAATCCGTACCTCAACCTCTGCAATGATGGGATTTGGATTAAGGTCTTCAGGAGTCTTAACCCCTCCTTCATCCTCTTTGTCTTTAGGCTCTTTGTCAGCCTGATTGTCAACCTCAGTCGAAGCAGGCTGAGATTCAGAAGGAGTTGCCTTCGAATGATCTCCTGAAGCCCTAGAAGACTTTTTCTTTTTCTTCTTCTCAACAGGCTCTTCTGCTTGTCGATCTGCAGATTTCTCAGGCCTGGCTTTCTTGTCTTTCTTCCTTTTCTTCTCTTTCGGCTCCTGAGTCTGAGAGCTACCAAGACCCGTCTGTTCGACGGACTCGGTGGGTGTCGAGCTGGGGGGCGTTTTTCTTTTCCTAGTAAAAGAAATTTCCTCCTCTTCCTGTGGAAAAGAAAGAAAAGAGGAGATAAGAAAAGACAAAGGATTGACATTAGATCAAAAATTGAGGAAGTTGAAAACGCTCGAATGGGCTTACTTCTTCTTCATCTATACTATAGATGACCTCAGGTTTTGATTTCGTAGAGGTTGTGGTAGCCCCAGAGCTACTCTCTTTTTTCCGACTCTGCTATTAATCGAAGTAGAACGGAGTTAGAAAATGTTGGAAATTAAAACAAGGTAAACAAAACTAGTTACCTTTTCTTTTTTCTCCTTCGGGGCTTCCTGGATCTTTATGCCAGTTGATTTTTTGGGCTTTTCCCCAGCTCGAGATGATTCGACTCCCTTCTTTGTCACTGGTGCTTTGCCTGAACAGATGAAATCGAAAGGCATAAATAAATGGAACTAGCATATATCAATAAGTGACAAAATGAGTTTGATACCTCGAGCAGGGAGCTTCGAACGAATGTTCTCAATGATTGGCTGAGAAAAGCCACTTTCCAGTCTAGAGATCATAGCTTTGGTATCTCCCACTGAGTGACCAGAAAAATGCTTCCCCCACCATCTCGTGAATTCTGTGGTGCAGAAGAATGAAGCACTGTATTCGAATGGGTGTAATTCGAACAGGAGCTCTTCGGATAACTTCAGAAATTTCTTGTAATCTTTATCTGAGAGGTTAGCTCCCCTCAAAAAATGTCTGGGGTCTGAGAACATACCCTTGGGTCGAAGTTGAGAAAACCCAAACTGTCTTGATACTAGATGAGGTTGGTACCCAACCAAACCTAGGTAGTTCGATTTCACCCCAGTCCTACAGGAAAGTACGGCAGGATACAAGTAAGCTGACCATACTTCGTTTACTTCGTCTTCATTGTCTGGATTAATGGTGGGGAAATCTTCCGTAAACCAAGATGGACCAAATTGTCTCTTATGGAAGGGGGCATGTTGTGGAAGGAAGTGTTTGAAGTCCAGGAAGATTTGCATATATGTGAGAAAGAGCCTCCGTGGGCTCTGGACTAAGATCCTGGGCGTCAGGCGAAGTGCCCTTTGCCCCTCAATAGAACGATTTGCAACTTCTTCAACGTAGTCTTGTGGGATGAACAATCCCATTTCCCTTTCGAAAGTGGCATTAAGCCACAGTTGAAGAAGCCACATTGGGCCAGACACCAGGAAGGAAGAACCATCCTTCGATTTTTTCAAGTCATCGCAGGCCTCCCCAATCGAATCATAGAGGACGGCCAGCAAGAGTTTACCGAGCCCAAATGCCCTGCCTTCTCCAATTTGCTGGGCCATAGGAATAAATCTCTTTGCCACTTGCAGAGATTTCGAACAAAAGACAAAGTGCGACAGCCACAGGGTCAGGAATGCAACATGTTCTTCGAAGGATACTTCATCGTCATCACCCCTGTTCTCAGTTATGTATTTAGCAAAAGTTGCCTCTTTAAAGTCAACTTTGATATCATTATTAGTGATGGTAGGGTCATAAGTATCCCCAGTAGGCCTAAGGCCTGTAAGAGCAGCTACATCGAAGAGGGTTGGAGTAAGCATCCCACAAGGAAATTGGAACGTGTTGGTTGAGCTCTCGAAGAAATGTAGAGCAGCAATAATCATCTCTGGTCGATATTCTGGACCAGTTCTTGAAAATTGGATAAGGTCGAAAATTTCGTGTCTTTTCCAAAACTCTCCGTAGTCTTTTTCGACTCGATCAAGCCAAGAAATATAATCTAGATTGCCTACGTAAGGAGCTGATCGAAATAGCTTACTTGGTTTGCTTAGAAAATTGAAGTTGTATGGGTCACTTAAGAAGATCCTGGGTTCACAAGTTGTGAACGAAGGGAATACCTTGTCCATAGCCTTCGATAAAGCTGACTGGTCTGGAAAAGGCCCACCAAAAGCGTAAGTACGGCCGCCCACAGAAAATGGGATCATTACGTTCACTTCCCAGACGGCTTTCTTTACGGCGTCCCCATGCGGTTCGGGTACCATATCTTTGCCATCGTTGTTTGTGATAGCACTTGGCCATCTTCCAGCTATGGGAACTTCTTGATCTTCTGAAGACATTATCGAAGAGGAAGATGAACAGTTACGAAAAAGGGTTTTTGGATGACGAACTGTTTGAATCAAAGCCAATGATTCTGAGGAGAGCGTTTCTTTACTAGAGATTAAGAAACGAACGATTATGGAAGGAAACAATGGATTGGTTTGATTCGTAAGGAGTTAAGAAGATTAAGAAGCAAGAGAGTGAAAAAGCAAGAACTCAGAAAACTGTCGTACTGGAAAAGTTCTTCAATGGCCGTTTCTGGCCTTTTATAGGACTTACTTTTTCAAAAAAAAAAAAAAAAATCTGTCAAATCAAAATCACTTCGACTTCCCAGTGTGACACGTGTCCCACTTTTACCTAGAAAGTTGGAACTCATGATGATAGTGGGAATCGAGGTGACAGTTGTACAGTAAAACGTGCCATCATGACGCCGTTTCAGTAAAACGTGCCACCATGACGTCATTTCAGTAAACGTGGACCATTAGCTTTCGAGAAATGGCGCCATAAACTTGTTTCAAATGAAAACAACCTTCCGTTTAAGTTTCGTTAGAGTCGAAACTTGTAATTTCTCATTCGACGCGTAAGGTTACGGTGTCGAAGTTTCATTGTTCGAATCGAATTTGGAGATAGAAAGCAATAGGAAATAAAAAGGCATTAATTGCATTAAAAGTCGAAGCCAAAATTAGGCATATTACATCAAAGATGTCGAAGCATAATGACATCGAAGATATTGATCAACATCCAAAATACATCAAAAAATTATCCTAAAATGCCTAAAGAACCTAGAAACCTTCGATCTCCAAGAAGTGAAATTCATGCAGGAACCATTTAACTTCTAAGTCGAGACGACAGTAGAGGCAGAGTTCAGTCCCATAATATTCATTGTCTGAACCTGGTAAGGGCCAGAAAATCCCAGATCTTCTCCCATGTCCTTTGCATTTCCCTGAAGCAATGCAGGTGAATCGAATGACCAAGCCTGGAGGTAAAGGCCTAATACCACGATGAGGTCTGTGTGGCAAAAAGTAGGGGAAACCTGGTCCTCCACAAGTAGATCGTCTGCATTCTGCTAGCATTCGACGATCGAAGAGATCTTTGAAAATGGGAAAAACTTCCTCCATTGAGAATCCATCCTTTGAAAGGATTTTCAGTATCATCAGTAAGTATTTTGCCCCTTCCACGCCATGGGAAGCTGCTTTGCGCAAAATACTGAGAATGCCATTCAAGTTGTTGGGTTCATCATAAAGGAGTCTTGCTGTCTCCACTAGGCTGAACGATTCGTGACCACTCTGGATCATTCGTCGCATGAAAGCAAGTTTCTCAGCAGGAGGAAAATGGTCATAGAAATACCACACACAGCTACGAGGCAAAGCCCTAAAAACTGTTTTCTTGTTCGCCAATCGACGATGAGTAACGGAAGTTGCCTTAAAGTTGAGTAAGTTTTGAGTACCAGTTGCTGCTACTTTTTTAGTAATGGTGATTAGTAAATCTTCTGAAAGTTTCTCCATGATTGAGAGAAGAAGAAAGTTGGTTTTTTCTGGAAAGGAAATGACAATGGGAGAAGTGAAAAGTAGATTTTTATACTCATTACTGAAGGGAAACTGAAAAGACTTGGTTGAAAAAGTTGAAAAAATTCAACCACGTGGCGAAAGGAAAACTGAAGGGTCTCTGAACCAAGCCGTCAGTTACTTCTTCTAGGAGCCAAAAAGTCTCCGAAAATAGTGCTGTAATAATAACTGGTTTGGGAACTGCTCGAGGTAAATGACGTCATCATTTAAGAAGATGTAAAGTTTCCATCGAAGGTTACAGTTTTTTCAAAAATGTCAGTTTTCTCCTACATTATATTCCGTCGAACCTAACATTTTTGGGGGGCAATTTGTTAGCCCATATTTTTATGAGCTAAGAATATGCTCTAAATATGCATTAAATGCTGAAGGGAATCTTTCAAAGATTCTGTTCAATCGAAGAACGAAAAAGAATCTTGGTATTGTTCACAGGTTCGAATACAAGGCTAAGGCAAAGAAGGAGGACTTCGAACCAGAAGGCAGATCGAACAAGCGTATGATCGAATCGAAGCAACAAAGTTCTGGACTTAGCACAATTCTGACAAACTTCGCAAAACTCAGTTCGACTTCGAGAGATGCAACCGTTCTAAGAGCAGTTAAGTGCATGCAGGGTGTACGTGGCAGGACATTTGGCAGTAGTATAGTGTTCGACCGTTAGGGCAGTTTACTTTCGAAAGTCTATATATAGTAGTTTTTTAGTCAGAAAACAGGTCGCAATTCATTTTATACAAAATCCTTGTAAACTCAAAGTACCCACGCTATCGAGAGAAACGAGTGAAATGGGATCCATGTATGAATCTGTGAACCATCTTTTTTATGTAAAGCACATTTTACAATTCAATGCAATTTACTTTTTCATGAAATGTATCTTTTAAACACTTTAAAGTTTCATGCAAAGTTTAACTTTCTCATTTAAATTCTGTTCATTTCTGTTTCGATCGAAACACAGTATTTATTAAACAGGAACTTGTTTTTCCTTGTTATTTGCAATCCAAGTAACTTTTATGATTAATTCTCCCAAAAACTACACTAAAATGTTTATGCGTAATGGACATTCATATAATTTAAAGAATTCAAACAAAGCACTATGCTCCTGAGATTCACTAGTTGGTCTCGCAAGCAATTAATTTAGACTAGCGGTTGTTTACCAAATTACGGTGTAAACAATCATCCACAGTATCAGCATCTGCTACAAAAGCAACACCTTTCCCCTTCTTATCAGTTCTGTTGTTGAAGGCTATTTCAAAATTCTGAAGAGATCCTATCAATTCCTCAACCTTCATACTGGAGATGTCATGTGCTTCCTCAATGGCAGTTACCTTCATGTCAAATCTCTTAGGAAGAGACCTGAGTATTTTTCTCACCAGCTTCTCATCAGACATTCTTTCTCCAAGAGAATCAAATGAGTTGGCCATGTCCAGAACGTTCATATAGAAATCTTGTATGTTCTCATCCTCCAACATTTTGAGATTTTCAAACTTGGTGGTGAGAAGTTGAAGTTTGGACATTTTTACCTTGGAAGTGCCTTCATGAGTAGTTTTAAGAATCTCCCATGCATCCTTGGCTACAATGCACTGCTTGATCAGTCTGAACATATTCTTGTCTACTCCATTGAATAAAGCATTCAAAGCCTTGGAGTTTCCAAGAGCTAATTCATCTTCTTCCTTGGACCAATCTTCTTCTGGTTTCAGATCAGCTGTATTCTTTCCATCTTTGTCAAGCACAACAGGATGTTCCCAACCCTTCAGAACTGCTTTCCAGGTCTTACTATCCATATATTTAAGGAAAGCACTCATGCGAGATTTCCAATAGTTGTAGTTGGAACCATCTAATAGAGGTGGTCTGTTCACAAATCCCCCTTCTTTGTCCATTCTGCCAGAAAATATCTTCCCTGGAGCTCCCCCTAAAACAGGCAGGGTGCCTGCTCTGATGCCAATTGAAATTCTGGCAAGTCTTGATGCTGAACGTAAAACAGAGTATAACAGAGTACACAAAACAGTAGTTCAGAAGCAAAATAATAACAGACAGAAATAACAGACTGAAAGTAAAAGGCACAGGTGATTTGTTAACCCAGTTCGGTGACAAACACACCTACGTCTGGAGGCTACCAAGCCAGGAAGGAAATCCACTAGCGTAGTCCTAGTTCTAAGTTCTCAGCAAACTCCCAGTTTACAACTTATCACCTAGCTACTACCCGTATTGACTTCAACCTAGGAACTCCTAGACCTGAGATCCCATCTCACTTCCCCTCAGTCAATCACTGCCTCAGTGATATCAGACTCTAATAACAAACAAAGTAGGAGACACACTCCAAATACACAAAACGTTACTCTTGCTTAAAAGCTCATGAGTGATACACAAATACAACTCAACTAAACACAATCCTAAGCTTGCATCAAGATGACACAAGAAAGGCTCACAATTAACAGACTCAAACCTAAGTATATTCTTTCAATGATAGCTTTGGTTGAGGTGATTTTCTTCAATAGCAGCGCCCTCTATTTATAACCTTCAGCAGAAACAAATATTTGAACCAAATATTCCTCAAAGATATATTTCCAAAATTCTTCTATAGAAATATATTCCACAATATTCTTCAGAAATATATTTTCCAAAGATCTCTTTGAAAATATATTCACAAATAAAACAAACCAATCTTCAAAAGATATCTCACGAAAATAACCTTCCTTCTAGAAACACACGAAGCTTGGAGAATTCTTCAATCAAATCTTCAAAAGATCACATGAGAAAATAAACAGCTCCAAGGCACGAAAAACAGGAGCACAGTAAACCAGCTTCTGAATGTACTTCTGAAGAAGTGCTTCTGAAGGTCTGCGTCTGAAGGTTCAGCGTCTGAACATTCAGCGTCTGAAGGTCAGCGTCTGAAGGTCAGTGTCTGAACAGTGCTTCTGAAGATCAGCGTCTGAACAGTGCTTCTGAACAGTGCTTCTAACATTCAGCTTCTGAAGTTCAGCTTTTGAGGTCCAGCTTCTGAAGACGCACATCTTGCTTGTATATTTGATTTTAGCAAACATGAAGCCAACAACCAAATATCCAACACTCTCTCTAATAAACATAATTTTTAAGTCTGATTCATTGAGAGACAATTTTACTCATCCACGTCTCAAATTGAATCATACACATCTCAACTAAATTCCCACAGCATTGTCTCATGTTTTATTTACCCTTCATCTTTTCTAGGATACTTATTCGTGAAGTATATTAAAAATATATATGTATATGTGAAGTATCCAATAAAATATTTTCTAAAAATTTTCAAACATAATTCTGATACTTTATGGGTGCATGTACTTGCGGTGAGTACAATCTAAAAAATTAGGGTTTAGTCTGTTTAGGTCGTGCCTTGAGAATGATCTCTAGGTGGGTATTTATAGCCCTATTGGGCTTATTTTTTCCTGACTTGAGCTCTAAGTAACTTAAGCCCTAAGTCAAGAAGCGCACGTGCTAGATGTTTCTAGATGTTTTGGCAGAATATTTAGCCCCAAGATATGGGAAAGGTGGTTTCAATGTTGAATGTCAAGGACGCACCCTAGTAAGGGCCAATAAGCCTTTGTAGAGGGCTATCCAGCCCTTAATAGAATATTGACGGCCCACAGCCCCCAAGCACGAGTCTTGGGACCAGGCGAATGGTTTGAGTTAAAGATGGCTGTCTACAGCCTCAAGCACAATGCCTGTAAGGGCAACATAATTAAGTTTATCTTTGATCATTTTTAATCGTAGATTGGCGTGTTCATTCTTTTTAGCGAAGTTGTCAAGTTGTTTTTTCTTCTTTGGGCGATGTCTCTTACATGGGAGAAGTTCCTCAGTACTTTTAGATCCTCATTTAGTTTTTTGGGAAATGGAGAGTGATTTGTCATTTTTGTTTCAGAGTTTTCTTATGTGCTGGCTCTTAAGTTATGCAATCGTTTGCTTTGGGAAGTTTTCGTAACTTGTTGATTCGAGAATGAATTTAAAATAACTTGGATAAGACTCAGGGAGCTTACAAAACTCATCCTGTGGATTATCAGACTTAGGGGGAGAGCTTACAAACCTCAGAACCTGAAGTCAGCAAGTTATTTATAATTCTGAGTGATAATTTCACTTTATTGTTTTAAGTTGAGTTTAATTAATTTGGTTAAAAAATCAGGGGGAGCTTGCTAACCTAACCCTGAGGATTATCAGACCTAGGGGGAGCTTGTAAACCTCTCCTGAAGTCAGCTTGTTAATTAAACTTAATAACAATTCTGAAATTTTCATCTGTTTTGATTTAAACTGAACTTAATTAACCTGGATCAGACTCAGGGAGAGCTTACAAACCTCACACCCTGCATTTAACTTGTTAATTAAGTTAACAACAATTTTCTAATTAATATTTATGTTTGTCATCATCAAAAAGGGGGAGATTGTTGGAACAAAATGTGTGAAACAACTCTCTTCTGAATAAAGGGGGAGATTGTTGGAACAATTTGTATGAACATCTCTCTAT